>OY757924.1:40631078-40671078 GCA_963585895.1 Sepioteuthis lessoniana
ACATTTGTTTTCATGAAAAATTTTATAATTTAAAGGTAAATGCAATATATGTTCATGAATCTCTCTCTCTCTCTCTCTCTTTCTCTCTCTCTCTCTTTCTCTCTCTCTCTCTCTCTCTCTCTATCAATCGTATTGTAAAAGCATATTACAGCCATCAAGATTTATCTTTTTATTTGACTGATGCTTAGGAAAATAGGAAAACAGGCAACAATTCAATTCATCCATCAGTAAAGTGATTTGTTCAGTATGTATGTATGCAGCTAGCTTTCTCGGTTTGTTCCTATCTATCTATCTATCTACCAATTGATCTATCTCCTTAAATCCTTTAATATATATTTCAATCTTTTTTTTAACACTCACAATCAATAATACATACATACATACATACATACATATATGTATATATATGTATATATAAGTCCAAAGAAAGAATAAGAATATTTTGAAATGAAGAGGTCCACGAAGAGATATGCATTTTTTAGAATGTATTTTTTGTTTTTGTTTTAAATACCTGTATGTTTCCAGCGTGGGGCTTTCGTTAGAGAACATGTATGGCACATACATGTTCTCTGGCGAAAGCATCAAGCTGGAAACATACAGGCATGTAAAAACAAAATAAATAAATTCTAAAAAATACAAATCTCTCCGTGGATCAGCTCATTTATATATATATATATATATATATATATATATATATATATATATATATTGAACAATTTTTAATAGGATTTATTATAACTCGGTCGTATTTTTTTTTACTTAAAAGTTATATATATATATATATATATTTGACAGTGCGTATGCATGCCTAAATATGAATGTGTGAGTGCATATCTGCTATCCATAAAAAATATAAATAATTAATTCACGACAAGCCAATATAAGAATCACTAATACATTTGCGACAATAATAATTGTGCCAATTATCATTAAACATTTGCACATTGACATTAAGAAGTGCATACTTCCATACATCCATACATCTAGCGATGAATAATTATTTACTGAGTGTATATATATATATATATATATATATATATACACGGAATATATGTTCTTCAATCAAATAGGCGACATCTCCACACTAAACGGTAGTGCACTGAAACTGGTTGACAAGTACATCTACCTAGTGAGCAGTGTCTCATCAACCGAGACAGACATTGACACACGACTAGCAAAGGCTTGGACAGCTATCGATTGGCTGTCGGTCGGATAGAAGTCAGACCTGACCGATAAAATAAAGCGCAGTTTCTTCCAAGCAGCGGTAGGATTGATACTGCTATGTGGATGCACCACATGGACGCTAACAAAACGTATGGAGAAAAAGGTTGACAACAATTACACGAGAATATATTGAACAAGTCCTGGAGACGAGCAATCTTGAACAAGTATTGGAGACAGCACCCCACAGCAACTGTACGGCCACCTGCCATCCGTCACGAAAACTATCAAAGTTAGACGAACCAGACATGCAGGACACTGCTGGAGTAGTAGGGAAGAACTCATAAGTGATGTACTCAAGTGGACCCCTTCACAGGTACGAGCAAAGGCAGGACGTTCAACATACATACAGTGGAGGCAAGAGAGGGTCAGAAATATCCGTGCAGATAGCGTGACAAGATGATGATATATATAGATTTGCGTGTGTATGTGTGTGTTGTGTGTGTGAGAGAGAGAGAAAGTGAGTTCGTGTGTGTGTGCATCGACTCACGCACCCATGGAAACATATACACACAAGCACACTCTAACCGATATACACACATACATATGTATATGCGTACGGTGTGTGAGTGTGAATGTGTGTGTATAATCTAAAGAATAAATCCAACTGTCTTTGTTTCGTCTTCAGGGATCAATATCTGTCATAGAGTCGCTATCTGTTCGGACGCAAACCGATTAAAATCATTTCATAAACACATTGAAAATAATTTTTTTACAATGTTTTAAGATCACAGTATTCAGAAGTCGTTTAGTATAATTGTCAGTTTTATGATACGAATCGTTCTTCAGTAAGTGATTATCAGTTCACTTGGTGAAGCAGTTAATCAGTTTATAAATTTTTGAATAAAACTTCTCAAAAAAAGATTTTAATCACCGGTCAGCCTTGCACACACATACACACACACATGCAGACTCTCTCTCTCTCTCTCTCTCTCTCCAACCTCTGTCTCTGTTTATTTGTTTTTCTTTCTTTCTCTCTTTGTTTCTTCTCTCTATCACTGTATATATATATATATATATATATATATATAAAAAGCAGTTTTCCTGTTAGATACCAAATTGAATTGACATCCAAAGTCTCGTAGGTTTATACCACGATTTCATACTAGATATATAAACAAAAAAGGGTTTATGTAAAAACAAATAAAACTAAATAAATCCCGAAGAAAATATGTATGATAATGACAATTTTTAATGCAAGCATCGGATGGACGACGTTGTCAGAAAGAGAATGCTTCAGCACGGTAATTGTTACACTGTACATAATGGAATTATATATATATATATATATATATATAAATATATATATATATATATATATATATATATATATATTAGATATCATCGATCATAAATTTATTTTGCCATCTATTTAACTGGATCATCACATCGATGTATGAACAGGCATGTACTTTTTTTAATCAACATGGAGGAATACACTTAACCTCAAGTAAGGTATTTAAGGAAATTTAATTCAAATACACCCCACCACTATATATATATATATATATATATATATATATATATATATTTGTGTGTGTGTGTGTGTGTGTGTGTGTGTATTTAAATTATTCCTTGAATACCTTATTTCAGGTGAAATTTATTCTTCGATGTTAACGATTAAAAAGAATGTCTATATATAAATATATATGTGTATGTGTGTTCGGTATCACCTACCTTTTCAGCATAATGAGCTGTTCCATCTGCGATATATGGCAGTAGCGGAGATCAGTCTGGGGAGGATAATTCTACAAGTCAAAAAAAACCCAGTGACTACGCAAGAGACAGGGCAGAAAAATATGCCAACTATTTTAAGGAAGGCGAAATCCTTCCTATACCGGAACTTGTGAAAGAAGTGGAAGCAAAGACCCTGTCCTTCGTAGTCACTGATCTTAAGACCAAGAGACTAGCAGGACTGAAGAAAGAGACTTTTGAAGACCTCCTAAAAAGTGCAAACATCCCAGGTAAGTATTTCTGTCGCAGAAGCTTTGCTACCTGGGATGTTCTACATCCTTCAGAGGAAGTAGCCAAGAAACTGGCCGGTGGTAACATTACAACACGCTTCTTCCGGCTGCAACCTGAATATCGAGGCAAGCGAAGAATAAAGGTCACCGTATGCAATGTCTCAATGCAATTGAGTGGGGACGTTCTCGCCGCCTACTTAAGCATATATGGCGGCGTTGAACAAGTTTCTCAAATAAGATCAACACGAGGAACTGCATACGGTGATTATGTCTTCATCGTGTGCCTCGATAGGGGAGGGTTCAATAACGTACCCCATAAAATCAAATATCGAGATCAAACGATGACGGTGGTCGTTGAGGGCAGGAAACGCTTATGTTGGGCCTGTAACAAAATCGGACATTTTTCAAAAAACTGCCCTCAAAAAACAACGACCACCGCAACAACGACTACTACCACTACCACCACTTCAGAGATCATAACAACCAAGACACCCACCAAAAAACATCGAAAATCACCAAGAAAACCCCAACAAAAAAGATGAGGAGGGGTGGACTCAAGTGACAAAAAAAGGGGGGAAAAACTCCCATAAAAAAGTCAATAGCACCTACAGAAAACCAAACAACTACTACAAAAGACTCAACAACTGCAATCATTGCTACTCCTAATGATACTACTACTAAAACACAATCATCAACATCGACCACTGCAACAGAACAATCATCAACATCAATAGAACCCATGGACATGAGCATCAACTTAAAAAGAAGAAGGAATAGCGAAGACTCGCCAACAAAAGAGGGAGAAAAAAGAAATCCCAAAAAACTAACACAACAACAAACACCCTCCCTACCTCAACTTAAGGGGGAGGGGAAAAAGAAAATAGCAAGGTCATCAGCCACAAATGAGCAACCAGCTCAAATAATTCCTCCCCTCCCACAAAAAACCACTCCAGTAAACCCAATTGAAATCCCACTACCCCCCTCACTTTCCCCAATCACAACTCCGAAAATTTTCACACGATCACAGTCAGTGACACGACTCTCACCTGAGCCACAAACAGCATCAACATCATCAACAAGTCAAAAAACAAGAGCACGCTCGGCTTCAACAGAAGCCCGGCATGCAATGACCGCGTTTCTCTTTTGCGAAGACATTTTAGAGAACCCAAATCACGACCATATTTTAAAAAACTCATTAAAGCCATTGCGCTCATTAAAAAAAATAGACAACAAACACATCACAAATCCCTACATATTCAAGGACGCACCAATGTTGACCATATTCGTCCGTTTGGCTGGCAATCGGACTAAAGAGCTATGGAACTTTATTGACGAGGCCAGCCGGGCGGACGTAATGCTGGCCAACACCAAAAATGCAATGCTCAAAAAAATGCTCCCTTTTTGTTCGGGCAGGGTCCCGATTTTAGTTCACCCATCATTTTATAGGTCCCTAAAGCTGAGGTACCCTATGGATGTCGGGGGAATTACCATGGACGACCGAGTTAGCACTGAGCTCGGCACCGGTTCCCTGCGTCAGGCCGTCGGCATCCTTACCCCGAATGATTTCCGGCCCGTAGTCGACACTGAGTAAGGTAAGTTTGATTGATGGCTTTAAACCTTGCCAGTTTGAATGTGAGGGGACTGAGGGATTCAAGCAAGTGTGCGCGCTTGCTTGGTGGACTCAGGAACCTCTGTGTAGATGTTGCTGCAGTGCAAGAGACCCACTTCACTTGTGGTGCTGACTGTCGGGTGCTGGAAAGCGACTTTAACGTTTTCTCAGCATACGGCAGCAGCACCAGCGCTGGGGTCTCTTTGCTAGTTGGACGCAGCCTTGATGCTGATGTTGACGTTGTTTTTGCAGGTGACGGGGGCCGGCTGGTTGTGGTCGATGTTCCGTGAAAAGTTTCAAGTTCCGTCTGGTTGCGGTTTATGTGCCCAATATCGCTGCGGAGAGGGTTTCCTTTTTTCGTCGGTTGGCGCCGTTCCTGGACGATACGAAGCGGCTAGTCTTAATGGGTGATTGGAATGCGATCCTTGATCCCAATATAGATAAGGTCGGGCGGGAAGCTAGCAGATTGGGAAGGTGTGAAAGCAGCCTTGTCGGCTTTGTGACTCGTCACGGCCTCGTCGACAGGTTTTGTCTTGATCCCCCAGGACGGGAGATGTGGGCGTGGCTAGATAGCTCGCCCTCTGCCAAGTAGGCTCCTACTTGGACAGAGTGTTAGTGAGAAGAGATGACATTGATTTTGTTAGTTGTCCCACGTTCCCCTTGATAGCGTGGACTGACCATAAACTCATTAGAGTCGGTCTGCGGTTAGTTAATAGACCTAGTCTAGCCGGCTACTGGAAGTTCAATACCTCCTTACTGGAGATACGGGACTTCCGGGACCGGCTGGAATCCCTAATTCAGATGGCGTTAGTGGGGGCGGTTACCGGGAATAGGTGGTGGGCTTCTCTTAAGCATAGGATTAGAGATTTCGCCACCAAGTACGGTCGACAGCTCAATCTAGATAGGACCGCGGAGGCGAAATCTATAGAAGATAGACTTTCTCGGGTGGTGGCTTGGGGGGACTCCCTAAGTGTAGAGCTAGCTAGGAGGGACCTTGAGCGTGAGAGTAGCGAGCGCTACAAGGGATCAGTAGTTAGATCTAGGCTAAAAAGAGTTCCCAACGAAGCTGTGAAATCGAACGCAACTGCGCGTGAAGAAGTGCGAAGGTTCCCCGATCGGTACATCGCATCTGTGAAGACCCCGGACGGGCGTCTGCTGCGATCGGGTCGTGAGATACGTGACGCCTTTCGGGCGCACTTTCGGGATCGCTTTGCCCGCTGCACTGATCTCCCGCTCCGGGGGTTTCGTAGCTATCTAGCTGACTTCCCCCGCCTTGGGGTGGCTGAAGCGGCTAGCTGCGAGGGTGTGGTTACTGAATGCGAAGTCCGTGATGCGTTGAAGCAGGTCGGCCTGAACAAGTCGTCGGGACTAGATGGTTTGCCCTACGAAGTGTACTTGAGGATGTCGCACATGTTTGTGCCTATTCTGACGGATATGTTCAACCATTGGTTCGCCCAGGGAGCCATCCCTGGTAGCGTTACCAAGGGCGTGATCACATTGCTGAAGAAAGGTGGCAGGCATGTTTGGGAGGGTTTAGATGATTACAGGCCCATAACTCTGCTTAACACAGAGTTAAAGATTTTGGCCCGAATCTTAGCGAATCGTTTACAGCTTGTCATTAGCGATCTGATCGGCCCCGAGCAGACCTTTGCTGTGAAGGGAAGATCGATCCAGGACAACCCGCACTTGATTCGCGAGGTCCTAGAGGGGATAAAAGACGACACCGAATCCGCGCTGATCAGTTTAGATCAGTCCAAGGCCTTCGATAGGGTTGACCATCGGTTCTTGGCGTCTGTTTTGGAGACTGCCGGATTCAAACCGGAGTTCCGCAGATGGATTAGTATCATGTACCACAACCCTCAGGCAGTGGTGCAGGTGAACGGAAGGCGTTCGGGGGTGATCACGATCGAGCGATCGGTCCGGCAGGACTTCCCCCTGTTTCCTCTTCTCTATGTCCTCGCGTTGGAGCCCCTCCTGCGCAGGCTTAGGGATGAGGTTTCCGCGTTCGCTGATGACGTCACAGTCTTTGTATCCCGCCTCCAGGATATAGAGGCTGTGAAAGAGGCGGTTGTCGAGTATGAGCGGATTGCAGGAGCCAAGGTCAATTTTGACAAAAGCGAAGGTTTGCGGCTTGGTGCTTGGAGGGGTAGCAATACTCTTCCAGGGCCCTTCCGCTGAAGTGACGGACCCATCCGCATCCTTGGGGTGTGGTTTGGGCCCGACCTCCAACTGGAGCGAAATTGGTCGGAAGTACATGCTAAGGTGAATGCTCAGGTGGGAATCTGGCTTTCAAGGAGGTTATCCTTAAAGGGCAGGGCGGAGGCGTGCGCCGCGTACATCTTCCCCTTGATCCTTTACCGATTGGCTGTACTCCCTCTGCCTAAGGCACATCGGTTGGCGTTTCAACGATCCCTCTCCAGACTTGTCTGGGGAGGTGCAAGGCCGATGGTCCGTAGACAGGTCTGTATCCAATGTACACGCAACGGGGGTCTGGGTATGCCTGATCTGGAGAGCCACTGGCTTGCTGAAAGACTTGCATATCTGGGCCGTGTCTTGACGGGGGATTCAGTGTGGAGACGAAAGGCGAGTCGGACTTTTCCTCGCTTCAACTCAGACCCAAAGGCTGAAGATCGACGTAGGCCTTTGGGTGAAGCACTGTTTGTCCGCGAGTGCCGAAAGGCCCTTCGTAACCTTCTTTGGTCCTGTGACCTTTCATGGCCTTGGAAGGAGCTGTATCGGGAATTAGTGGTGGGTTCCGCTTCGGATCCTCTCAGCGAGCGGCACGGCTGGACGACCGAGGAGATCCGCTCTCACTGGAATTGGGCGCCAGGATCGAGCTTCTTGAACAACTCCGAGTTCTCGCTCACCTGTCGACTTGTTCCGAATGCGTTATCCCTTCGCGGCTTGAACTTCAAGGCGGGCCTGGCAGACATGCCTGATTGCCCTCGCTGCGGCAGTGGCTTGGAAGAAACGGCTGAGCACGCCTTCTACTACTGCGAGCGAGTCCGCCCGTTTTGGGATCACGTCGGGGAGTGGCCGGCTTGCATCGAACCCGAACGTTCTTCCTGCGTTTCATGGTGAGAAGCGTGTGGTGTTTCTCGCGATCCTAGCTGTAGCCCGAATGGTGATTTGGACGACGCGAAACAAGGGATTGTATGACGATGCAAACTTTTCTCATCGTGATCTGGTTTTGTATTTTCGGCATCAGCTGAGAGTCAAAATCAGATGCGATAGGAAACGCTTGGATCGCATAACATTCAGCAAAAGGTGGGTGACTGCAGCGAGCCTGGTCGTACGAAAGGGGGCAATGTTGGAGTCATCCTTCCCTCCTCTGCCGGTCCATGGCGTCTACGGTACGGGTCCTTAGGGACCCCACCCTTGGTAAGTAGGATTTCTTTTTCCCTTGTAACCTAGTTAGCAGTATGTTGTGAGTCATTGTCCCCGTCATTTAGTCGCTAGCACTCAAGATCTTCCCCACCCCAATTATTTTTGTATCCCAACCTGTATCCCAGTCCGCTTTTTGAAGATCTTGAACATTCATATGTAAAAAATCATAAAACCCGCTTCTATCGACCCATGCCGAGCCCGACCCTTTATTTCTTTTATCCCTGTAGAGTAGGATTCCCGCCCCACCTAGGGTAGGTCCGGCTTGTTTCCGGTATTTTCCACCCGGAAAACAGTCGGCCTCCATTTTTATAGACGGGGGGATGGGAGGGAAACCAAACGGGGGATTTTTTTCCTTGTTTTTCGTGTATATATGTTTTTCGGGATTTTTTCTCCCATTCCCATCATATCCATTGTAAAAAATCATACATTGTAAATAAAATCATGCATCACTTTCGGGTTTTAAGTAGGACTTTTTCATAGAGCAAATGCGGTATTTTGGTGGTTGCTGCGTGCATGGAGATGGACGAGTGATTATATATTGTATTGTTAAATGGGTCGGTGAATGTGGCTAGCTAGGTTCCCCATAGAAAATATAGTTAAAGCATGACCGCTCCCTTCCCCTCCCCCAAAACCACAAGGACTCGTGCCTTCTTGTATTTATTACAAGAAATAAATGGATAAGCCTACAAGTCAGACCAGAAGAGCCGTTCCTATTGTTGAAGTATATCATTACTCTATCACTAATTCTATGTTCTTATTACGAACAGTCTCTCTCTTATAAATAGTCTTTCCTGTAAATATAACTATTAACCTCACATATCGTGGTTTGTCTTATTATTACTACTGCTTGTGTTCACTAACCAGAACACAACATTGTGTGTGTGTGCGGGTGTGTGTGTGTGTGTGTGTGATGTGTATTGGATGAATATACTTGCCCGTTACTTAGGGTTTAACGATGTTATGTATTAATCTTTTTTTATTTTATAAAATAAAATGAGATTTCCAGCTTATTCTTTTTAATGAACAACTTGGTAAATTTAATTAATAATTGATTATATCGACTGATTTTTCTTGATATTGATGATATTTTTTTGCGCTGCGTGTAATCTTCTATTATATATTTTCTTTATATTAATTAGAAATGCATTGAGCTCTCCATTTGGATTATTTCATTTAATTCTATTCAGACACTTTCATTATATATATATATATATATATAGAGAGAGAGAGAGAGAGAGAGTAACAAAGACAGAAAAAACAATAAACAAGAAACGGATCTTACTATATTTTATAAATATTATGATTAGTTTGCACAAATATTGGGCGATTTTTTCTAAAGTGCCTTTTTAAGATCTGCAAAAATTAGATTACTAGGAGACTTAGATAGAATTCCCCACAGAGCATTTCCCAGAAATACCTTAGTGCGTTAAAAATCTGTGTCTATTATTAACCAAAGAAAATTGGCTATGATATTAAGCTAAAGATATATCCTCGCTAGAACTACACCTTACATTTAAAAATGTCATTCATAAATATAGGAATTCTGATGGATGGTCATCAAAATGCCGACTCTTTCAAGGACTGTAGCCTTATAGCACCCCTTAAGATGCTGTAATATTACCCCTTAAATTATCAGTCTGACTGTGGTGACCAGACCCTGGTAACCTCACTGATAAAAAGAAATTAAACACAAAACGGTTCCGTTTTTTTGGCATGTACGAAAGTTAGTGATTGGTGATCAAAAATAAAGATAGATAAGGAGAAGCATGCGCCAACAAAAGAGAGACAAATAGTGTACACAGGGAGACAAAAGAGTGACAACTTTATCTTTCTGCTCACTTTCTGTTTTGATTTGTTTGCTTGTTTGTTTGCTTGTTTGGGTTTTATGGCATATCAACATTATTTAATGCCAAATCCATTTTAAACAGTTCTATTTCAATTAATTCACTATAGCATAGGTACACAATTTAATTGCAAAAATATTTCTACTTCATGCTTTTCAGTTTAGTCAAACATTTCTAATTCAAGCAATGCTGTTTAGTGTGAGTATAGTTTTTGATTCAGACACAGTTATATTTCAAACCATTAAGTTTAATGTAATTTCTGATTCAAACTATTCAGTTTAGCAACCCCCCCCAAAAAAAAAACCAACAACAACCAACCAAACAAACAAAGATCAGTTCCATTTCAAACAATTCACTTAAGCATGAGTATGCAGTTTAAACGTCAAAATATTTCTATTTCGAGCAATTCAGTTTAGCAGAACTACGTAGTTTACATGTCAAAACAGTTCTATTTCAATCAATTCAATTGACTTCTATTTGACCCCGAATATGACCCTCTCAGATGCTTCCACTCTGGCACAGAGTGGACCTAGGAGCCATGGGTTACTCGCATTCTCCAAAGCTTCAGCATTACTGGAATCTCACCATCAGATTATCAGGTGTCATATCTAGGACACTCGTTGAGGGAGAGCTGTCTGACCTCTCTGCAGAAAAGCAGTCATTGTATTCTTCAGCTTAAGCCGACTTGACAAGTTTATTTTGTGCGGGCGTTATTGTGTGTCTCCACTTTGTGTCTCAGAATCGGTCTATATATATATATATATATATATATATATATATATATATATATATATCACAAAGAATTATTAATTCCGTGATCTTAGTAGCGGGTAACTGCCAAGTCACAAATATCAGCAGATTATAAACAATTATCTTCAAATATTTTAATTCCAGGTAACACATATCAGCTGATACTAAACAGATGTTTATTGTGTGTCTCCCCTTTGTGTCTCAGAATCGGTCTCTCTCTCTCTCTATATATATATATATATATATATATATATATATATATATATATATCACAAAGAATTATTAATTCCGTGATCTTAGTAGCGGGTAACTGCCAAGTCACAAATATCAGCAGATTATAAACAATTATCTTCAAATATTTTAATTCCAGGTAACAAATATCAGCTGATACTAAACAGATGTTTATATTTGATAATTTTCCACTCTATTCTAACATTCCAAACTCGCAAAGAAACCTTTATAACTGTTTTACATTCCTTAGTATTAACTCATAAACAAATACCTATTTAATCTTTGAACCTGAGATCACAAATAAAACTTTGTTTTTCAGAGTTTTTTTTCAAAATTTATATACAAAGAATGTACTCCTTAAGCAATTAATTAGAATCCTTAATGATTTTGTAAGTCTTGCTCTTTGTACATTTGAACTTCAATCTCTTTTTTGTAATATCACGTGATGTCATAGGCAATAGCAACCAAAACCTCGTCGAACCAGTCCACTTTATTCGAAATTATTATACGATCATATCACTGAAATGTATTTGAAAATGTCTTGGAGTGGTCGTAGGATAGGTTGTCGTAAAAAAAAAAAGTCTTTAGTTTTCTTTTCACTTTTCGATGCTTTGGAATTGATTTGGTATTAGTTACGATGGAAGCGACTGATTAACTTAGGTTATTTTCTGATAAGTCTCACGAGCAAACTCTCTTAAAATTAATTTTATTTATCGTTCCGTTCCTTGGCTTACCATAAACATCTCCTAATGTGTTCTTTTATAGCGACTAACAGAGTATTCTTTAGTTTATTTTGAGATGTTTTCCAATTTTTCAACAAACAACCCACCACTGAGTATCTCAATATATCTGCAAAAAATTATTGTCTCTAATTTTTTGCTAGGCATTGTGACAATACACCACTGCAAGTCTCTACCATCTCAACCTTCTAAACCACTCATGGCCATCAGATCGTCTAGTGGTTTCTTTCATCTCTTTACGGACACAGAAAACACAACTGAGAGGGTGAAGCAAAAGAGAACAAACAATCACGAACCTGGGTTAGCTCCAAACGCAAGAAGGAAGAAGTTTGTGACACTTCTGTGTAGCTTTCTGTGCATCTGTGGATAATCGCGAGCGTGTATTGGAACGAAATCTCCACAAAGCCACCAAGAACGCTGACTCATCCTCTCACGTTGGCCAAATCAGCCTCTGGGCCCACAGGTCTAAGCCGGAGCCTGCTCTTTCCTGCTGTCTGCTCGCCCAATTCTGTCGACTGCTCTGGTCTGTTCTCTGCCCTGGTGTGTCTTTTTTTTGGACCTTGTCTTCCCTCGTCCTCTTTCGGTCTGGTGGGAGATCTCGCACGCAAAACCGTTTGTGTTGGTTTCGGCGGGGGGGATCCTCTTATTGGAACTCACACTCACACCCACAGAAACGAATGCCACCCATCGTGTCACAGCATTATCCTATCTTTAACTTTAGATTACTGTAAATATCTCGGTAAAAGGCAATATTTTAAGCCGGAAAATAACTAGGGGTTTACTTATACGGCACAGCTAAAATTCTAACTTATACCATTGGTTAACCAATTCGTGTTCAAAATTTGGATTTTATCTTTGTCGTATAAGTCGAACTGTTGTTTTATAGAGATATTTTAGGCGTAAAAATACGACTTATACGACGAAATTTACGATAGATCAGTGTGTCACTGAATTTTGGGTGTTTTAACGTCTTTACTGACGGTCTCACCAAAATACAAAAGAAGCAGTTTTAAAGATTTCAAATTACACTTATTTTATCAAACCTGTTTGTTTATTTGGTGGGTTGTTTTGTTTTACGGCATACCAACATGTTTCGGATCATTTAATGCCTAATCAAGTAATTCTGATAAAACTTTGTTTTAGTTTTGCTTTGTTTTATGACATATCAACCATTGTAGGTTTTTTAATGCCAAATCCATTTTTATGAATTTAAATAGTTCTGTTTCATACACTTTAGTTTAGTCAAGAGAGTATAATCGTTTTAAGTACTATGTATCACCAATAATTCAATTAAACATTAGTCATTTATTTACACAGTTAAATGGAAAAACAATTCTGTAGAGAATAACTATGCAGTCAAAACAGTTCTATTTCAAATAATTCAGTTTAGCGTAAGCACACCTTTTACTTTTTTACTTTGACCCATAGATAGGACCCAATCACATACCACCACTCCGGGCTAGAATGGACTTGAGAACGATGGCAGTGAAGGGGTACGCTTCATTCCATAAAGCTCCGACATTACTGGATACTCACCATCAGATTGTTTATTGTAATACCAAGGACACTCATTGGGGGAGTCTTAACTTACTGCTGAGATGCAGTCGGTGTTTTATGCAGCCCCAGACGACTGGGCCACAAACCTCTATGTATTGTTTAAAGGTTTTACTTATGAATATAACAAATAGTTTTCTGTAAAAGTTTATACTTGTCTTTTCCTCTAAATAATAATGTGTAGTTTAACATTGTGATTTAGTAAGTTAATATGTATTAGATAACCTCTATGGTATCCTTTGTGGTTTACATTCGGGTCTGTAGCATCATAGTAAATCTTGCGTTCTAGTTAGTGAACGCTTGTAATATCAAATAAAGGACAAACCACGATATGAGAGGAAATAGAGATATATTCTCAGAAAAAAGTATATGGAATAGAGAGACTATTAGTAGACAAGAACATAGGATTAGTGAATACAGAATAAAGATATAGTCCAACGATAGTATTGGCTTCTGTTATTACGGTAGCAAGTAAGGTGATCTAGTGCGATCTCCAGTCTCCAACGGTCTAATACTATTCCTATAAGAAGCTGCTCTTCATCTACTAGTCTGCTCTGGTATTAGTAGCTACTACTATATTTGACAGATGGACTAGTTCATTGTATGGAGAAAGGTGGGTGATACCCAACAATAAACAAGTTCAAATTCCTTTCATTGTATTACGTTCACATTTAGACTAATACCAATTGGAAAGGTATGAAATTCTTTAACCCATTCCCCGTCAGTGTGTTAGATAGTATTAATATTGTTCTTCTAGAAGGAATTTTTTTTATCCAGGATAGTTGATATGCCATTTAACAAAGAAACCAAACAGAATCAAACCAAACCAAGACTTGCATTTTATTATTTACCTAACTTGTCTTTAGCCAGTTGCTAACAAGAAAGAATATAAGGAAGGCAAATTGGACAAACTCATGAAGATGTAAAAAAAAAGATTTTAAATAAAGAAATAATAAATTGGAATTACATCCATCTAGTATTGACCAGTCGGCTAGGACAGTAGAAATACCCCGATTGCTTTTCTGCAGAGGAGTAAGACTCTCTCCAATGATTGTCCTGTATATGCCATTAAACAATTTCATAGTGGGATTCCAGTAATGCTGGAGCTTTGGGGAATGCAGAGTACCCCTTCACTGCCATCGCTCCCATGTTCACTTTGGCCCGGAGTGGAGATACCTGATAGGCTCCTATCTGTAAGTTTAATAGAATAAAACCGTGTACTTACGCTAAACTGAATTGTTTGAAATAGAACTGTTTATATGTATAAAATGGATTTGGCATTAAACATCGTACAATGGTTGATGTGCAACAACACGAAACCAAACCAAACCCGTCTAGTACTGTTTAGCATGTCCCAGCTGTGTTAATTTTATATCATTTTTCACTTAGCTAAATGCAGCATATATTGTATGTACTCCATAGAAAAGAAGCATATCTCTACATGGAGAGAGTTTTCATTGGGTAGGGTTAATGTGCTGAACTACGATATCGTAGTAAGTGAGTTCGAACTCTAGTAGCATTATTATGTTCAATTTCAGACTAAAACCTTCGTAAATCGTATAAACTTTCTTATCACCCTGCTTTGGATTAGCTTAATAATGCCATCACTGTTTTTATAGAAGGATGAATTTGGAATCAAATAAACCATGAATATTTATATGCCATTAAACAACAAAACCAAACCATACGTTTACGCCTAAAATATTAAAATAGTATTCCAGCTAATATATGTGTCAATCATGCATTGTCTTTTGTCTCTTCCTTGAGCTGAACAAAACACCCACGGCAATTAAACACTTTTGAAAAATTGAGATAATTAATAAATGTTTGAATTCTGAGAAGTAATTTGTTTTGGCACTAATGAACACAACAAAAACACACTGATAATTTTTCACCTTAGATTTTAATACAAAATAAAAATTTAAAAAATTTGGGAAACTATATGAAATGATAACTTTCTATATAACTGTGTACTGTTGTTCTAAATTTTATTTATGAAAGCATACTGTCAATTTACATTAAAAAAAAAAATTTAAATAAACAACTCTCAATAAATACATTTTCAGGTACTTACAAAGGACTACACCACTAGTCCTTGCAATATGTCAGGTTTTCTTTTGCTTAAAAGCTGATTTGTTTGCAAGTCATGTACAGTCTTTTTTTTTTGGTGTGTCCCTGCAAGTCATTCATAAATAGTCTGTTATTTTTCTGGCATACTGGCATCCTTGGTAACTTCTTTTAATATCCTGACTGTTCTGGTTTACAATTTCACCTTGTTTTTTTACAAACAATCTTAAGACTTCCAGGAAATAAATTCAGTTGCGCATGCACTGTTAGATATCGGTGGCAAAGCAACTGCTTGCTTAAAAAAAGTAGCACTATTTCTTTGGATTTTGTAAACTTTATGAGACACAAGAAATTTAAAATTATTCCTTCAAACGATAAAATAAACCTCTCATTACTCGCTCTATTTTTGATTATTATTAACTCTTTTAGTGTTATTTAATTTAAGAATTATTACTAGAAGCTTTGGAATTTAAAAACGCTCACAGAAAAAACTAAACGGGAAACAAATAAGGATACTGTGTACTGTTTTGAACCAATCCTTGAAGCAAACCCCCAACAAAATTGTAGCTACGGCCACTTACTACCCATCGTACAAACTATCTCACTAAAACGAGTCAGACATGTTCAGCACGACTAGAAAATTATGGACGAACTTAGAAGCCGTCAGGAGGACTTACCAAGAGCAATGTTGATAGGGATGGATGCCGATAGAGAGAGAGAGAGAAGGTAGGGGCGGAAATCAAGGCATCCATACTATCGGCACGCCTTAGTAATGGTGATAATGATAGTGATTCGTAAAAGGTATAATTTTTCTCTTGAGAGTTTTTCCCACCAGCGATAGCTGATGGTTTCTCACTGGAGTCTGAGTGACAACGAGTCCCTTCAAGCCTCCAGGACTCCACTCAGTTTTGTAACCGATCTCAGCAATGCTGTAGTTTGAATGGTCTCCAATCGTCCTCTTATTTCCAAGTCCTCCAGTCCCTTCACCAATCATTTTATGACTGTATCAAGTGCACTAATTATAACTAGTATCACCGTCACTTTCATGTTCCAAAGTTTTTCAGTTTTCTTGCAAGGACTAAGTAATTTTTTTTTTAACTTTCTTTCAATTTACTCTGTGATCAGCAAAAATTGGCAAAGAACACTATTCGGCAGGCTGTCTTTTTTTGTTGTTGACTATCACTAAGTCTGGTCGATTAGCTGAGATTAGGTGGTCCGTTTGTATCTCAAAATCCCAGAGAACTTTAGGTATCTCACTTTATAGGAAGAATTCTGGATTGTGCATAATTCATTTGTTAGTATGGTCAAATTTTAACTTCTTGCACGATTCCCAATGAATCCCCTTCCCCCACATAGTTGGATCTTGTTTAAAACTCTTTTGCGTTACTTTATTGCGTTCACTTGTGTAGCTTCACAATAGCTTGTCTCACAGAGTAATCAAGTTTTTGGCGTTTCGCCATGGTGCCGGCTGATGCAACGTTTACATATAACTAAGTAAGACTTATTCTTTTGAGGAAATCAAAAAATTTGAATATAGCATACTGTTTACATTGTTTTTCTCAATTTTGTCCCTTACTTTTGGACGTTCCAAATTTGAAAATAAATAAATAATTGTTATAATTCTTTTTTCTATCCTTTGCAAATGATTCAAATTTTAGTATGTTATTGTGGATGATAACGACTACTAGTTGTCAAAATTTTAGTTTTTCACAGTTGTTATTTCTAACAAATATTAGGTTTTAAAATGTTGTCCCTTACTTTTGGACGCTACTGTATATTTTTTAACTTCGATTTTTGTAAAAGGTGAAACATTATCAAATCCATTTCTTGTGACGCGGTGAGGTTTGAGGTTTGAGCATCTTAAAACAGTGATAGAAAAAGCTATATGCATTCATGCAATTGACATGTAACAAATTATTTGCACACAGGTGTATGGTTTAAGATAATTAATGATGATAATGATTAAACGGTTCTAAGTGACTTTTAGATAGGACCTTAACTGGTTGGGAACGGGAATGTATTCAACAATTGTCTTTTTTAAAACTCATTATTAACATTAAATCGGATCAAATTCTGAAGCTGCAGACCCCTTCATTACATTTACGCTTTGATTCAGTCAAAGTCGTTGTTATACCAATTTGGGTCCTATCTCCGGGGCAAATAGAACAGTTCAATGTTGTGCAAGGGATTTTTGTTATTAGTTTGGTGGAAACCATAAAGTGGAGTGCGAGTTTTTTGTAATAGATAGGAACACTTGATAAATATAATTACTAATATAGTTGTGAGACAATACTTGAAACTCTTTTAATATATACAAATACATGAGCTTTGTCTCTATTAAAAATAATATTACCAACAAACACTTCGCTGACAAATCAATATAGATGCCAAATCTTTATATATATATATATATATATATATATATATATATATATATATATAAACAAGATTTCGCATTGGGTATGCCACTGGGATTGATATGCCAGAAAACACAACCAAACCAAATATATGATTAATAATAAATTGATTGTTTCTTGTTTTAATTATAGATTATTTTATTGTGTTTTTTGTTTGTTTTATTTTGTTTTGTTTTTTCTCTTTTTTTACTTTTTATTTATTTTTATTATTTATTTATTTATTTATTTATTTATTTATTTTGCTTTTTGCAGTTTTTCATGGTTGGAAGTGTACAGCAGAAACGATGATAAAGATTATGTCACCACGGAGTAAAAATCATTGACGAAATTGAGCCAAATGAGGTGGTGTTTGGAATATACAGACTATTCACAATTGGGAGGTAAGTCCCACCTATGAAATAAAGGAGTGTCTGTTAATTACACCTAGCTGGAAAAGAAGTCGGTCCAATCCCTAATGAAAACAATAAGTATGAATTTGAATTTCGTTTTATTTTTTTGCACCCTGCCCGTGTGGCGAAAAATACGCTTACAGTATTCCCTGCAAAGAGTATCAACCCTCAAATTCGTGTGTTCTTGATATGACTTTAAGTTGCATTTGGATACCTGGAGTATGGACAACAATTTCATTTCCATTACTCCCAGGTCCATAACGACCCGAAGTGGTAGTACCTGATTCGGTTACATCTATGGGTCAAGTAGATATGCTTAAAAATTATACGTATTCGATAGGACCGAGTGCTAAATAAATTGTCGCGAAACAATTATAGGAAAAATGTAAATAAGAACGTATAATGAAAGCGATTCACTCAGCTCTAGACAATAAAAAAACCCGAGACTAGTTAACGTGCTGTTGATATCAGTCTATCTCAACAATTCCCACACTTGCTTATGCGTACGTGAGTAAGAAAAATAGATAGATAGATAGATAGATAGATATGAATATACAAATATATACGAGGATCATTAAATAAGTTTCCAGACTTTTTTCATATGGGCACTTTTATTGATAGTACACACATGAAACTCTTGTCCTCTTCGAAGTCATCTCCTCCGGCAGCAATGCACTTGTTGTACCGTTCCAACAATTTCTGGAAGGCCTCATGAAAGTCCTCTTGTGTGGGCGTGTCAATGACCTTCGTCCCCGCCTGTTTCATCTACTCAATTGTCTCATAACGACAGTCTCTGAGCTTAGGGAATAGCCAAAAGTCACAGAGAGCAAGGTCTAGATTATAGGGAGGATGAGGAACTGTCTTGATGCCCATCTTGGTCAAATAGTCTGTGACAAGGTTGGAGTTGAGGACTGGTGCATTGTCCCTGTGGAAATTCCACTGAACCGATTTGAAGAGTGCTGGCCTCTTCCGACGGAATCTCTTCCTGAACTTCCTTAACACCTCAGCATAGTAAACCTAACCCTAACCCTTTGGCATATCCACTCAGGTGTATTGACATCCTTATTCCTCCCACACCTCTCATCATCCCTCATAAACTCCCTGCCATCCTTGAATCTCGTATTCCACTCAAAAACTGATGCTCGATTCATGCAAGATGGTCGAAAAGCAGTCAGAAGCATTCCATACGTTTCTGTGGCATTTTTTCCCAAGTTTAAAACAGATTTTTATTGCATATCGTTCTACTAAAGTGTCCTCACGTCCGGATTGCCTTTTTGAAATTCACCAGCTGTGTCAATCAGGATTTAGTAGGGTGTATTCCAATTGCTGCTGTAGCTGTTCATTGGAACTTGAAATCATAAAAATTGGTCAGTCATCTCATAATATGTATAGCAATAAGATACTGAATTTTAAAGAGTCTATGATAAATTTACATGCCTGTACAAAAAATATGGAAACTTATTGAATTCACCACGGATATATATAATATACAAATATATATATATATATATATATATATATATATATATAGAGAGAGAGAGAGAGAGAAAGAGAGTGATTAGTAGTCATGGATATAGTCAGTGATAGATAGATAGATAGATAGATATGAATAGACAAAGATATATATATATATATATATATATATATATATATATATATATATATGGAAAGTGAGAGTGAATGATAGTCAAAGTTATAGTCTGAGACAGATTGCTAGGTAGATAGACGAAGAAGACATTTCATTAATTTTCCAGTTTTTAATTGCATTCAAGGATGTACAAAGTTTGTGAATGTTCCTTTTTTTTCTTTGACATAGACCTGTACACTGTTGAAAGTCGTTTTAGCAGTGAAAACTTTTGCAAAAACATATGATTTTACAGGGATTCGAACTTCTTATGTTAATGACTTTTAGAGTTTTTTTCCACAATTCCTTTGTCATGTACACAAGGAAATTTTTATCTGCCAAGCTAAAAGCACTTGCCAGCCGGATTTGAAAGTATCAAAGATGAGGCCACGAATTAGAATATAGAATGCAGATGTTCAGCTACTTTCTCTCAACGTTCACTCGATATACAAACTGAACAACGCATATTCATTTATATAAATGCGTGTATGTGAGTTCATATAAATGTATGGGTATTCTTCTTCTGCTGAATTTACACCAACATATTTAGTTATCATGATATAACTTAACATTTTATTTTAGTTTTTACTTACGTATTCACCTGCTGAAATGGTCTTATTTCGATATAAAAAAAGAGCACGTATCCCAATTCTGTTAAGTAGAGGTGTTAAACTTGTTCTTTTCAGATCTTATCTAAAATGTATGAACTGACGGCTCCAGGAAACACGAATTCGCTGTGTATTTTTTTCTGACACCATGTTTTATAAAGAAGATCTTTTTTTTTCTTTCCCGTTTGCTTTTCAGTCGTCCCTACCCATTGGTTTTTTAGGTTTAATATGTTCCAAAACGAAGATAAAGTTTGATAATATCTCTGTTGTACTACAGACTATTAACTTAAAGTAAAATATTATTAGCTTATATTACAGAATGAAGAGTGAATTTTATTATATACGTGATATAACAAATAATATTCTAGTAAATCTTTAGTATATTGTATAACTGCTAATTACATTGTAGAAATTATATATATATATATATATATATATACGGTTAATGGTAAAAGAACAGTTTACACAGTGATATGCTCATTAATATTTTATTTGTATCTAATAGTATATAGTTCAACTGAAAAACTAGATATAGATATATTGAACAACAAATAGAATTCAATATATATATATATATATATATATATTTCTTTTGGTAAGATATTGCAATGCTGGCCGATTATTTTCAAGCTGTACAAATGTTTTTATCCCTTTCTTTCTCTTTTTTAATGTTTTTCCCCAGATATCAGTTTGTCTAATGCTTTTTTTTTTTTTTTTACAAATTGTATTATCAAGGTTTTTTCATCCTGCAAGAGTTATGGTATAGTTATGAAAATGTAAAAAAATATACATATATATTTGTGATTTTTGCTAGAGAACAGTTTACATTTTTGATATTCTAAGCAGATATATCTCTCATAATAAGCAGTAATTAAAAATTATATGAAACATGTAAAAAAATGCAAGTTAAGTTGAACCAAAGGGCTTAAGTAATTTTTCAGTGAGTATTAAGTAACTGTATATGTATTTATCCATCTTTTACGTGTCACGTGGTCTACCACTGAGAGGAGAGAAACTTCCCCTACCCCTCCGTGTTTGAATGGACAGGCCCAGAAGGTTGACCGTTAAAAGAGGAAATCACAATGTAGGTCAAGCTATCTGTACTCTATAACCTCACCCGGGTGGATAGAGAAGAGGGACATAGAGGTCCATATAGTTGCCTGAATGAATCGCCTGACAGGGTGAGGAAGAAGACAGAGGCTAGAACCCTAAAGCCGGAAGTATCCCTTTTTGTCAGAGGAAATAGGGATAAAGAATATCAGTTTTAGGACAGAAGTCACCGTGAGAGGACGGGTGATCTGATGCCACAACTCCGGGAGAAGAAGCGGAGCGGTGTTTCAGGACAGCAGTTGGCGTGACCAGATGTATTGAAACTGTCGCTGAAACTCCGGGGAAAAGCGGAAAGAATTTTGGACAAGAAGATAACCGGTGCCGTCAAGCCAAGCTCCACAGAATCCCGCTAGCCCGTGAAAGAAAAGAAATCTCAGAAGAAGCCCGTCGAAGAAGCTAAGTAAACCATAAAACCGTTTTCACCCCCCATCCTTCATGAGTATTGCAATTGTATGCTCTCCCTCTCAATTTAAAGAAAGAAGCATAAAGAATTATATGCATGAAGAAAAGAATAGAGATAGAATGAAAAGATTAATTTCATGAACTCTAAACATCTAAATGGACTTTGCTACCTTCTCAAGGTTCAAAAGAAAAGACAGAAAAGAGAGAAAAAGAAAAGGAAAGAAAGACATTGTGTTTAAGTCTTGTCTGCTAGTAATATAGCCGACGCCTTAATTATTTGCTTGTGTCCACACGTATTTAAACCTTGTTATATTTTAGATGTCACCTCGTGTCGAAATTTATTCATTGTGTTGTTTCCCTATCAAATTGCCTTTTTTGCATGTTCCTTTTTAGCTTCATTTACGCCTCAATTTATTCTCGCTGAATGTCTTAATCGCCTTTCAAAACATTACACGGGAAATTGAAATTGTTGACTACGATAAATAATAATATTATATTTAAAACTAGAGGCCCATATCTTCCATTATCCTGGGGGTGGTAGGAAGACAAAGTGGCCTGGTGGGTGTGTGTAACGTGAAATTTGGAAACCCCTTGCCAGTGGTGGTCAGTCTGGCCCCAAAACTAACCCCCACATTATCTGCCAGTTCCCATATGCCCGAGAAAGGACTCTTAACTAGAACTTATTCCGTGACGGATCAAGTGGCAGACTGCCCCGACTTCACACGTGCGAAAAATAAACTTCCGTATTGGGATAAATATTTTATGCCACGTCACATACGCTACAAGGAGTTCGCGACACAAGACCATCTTTATTTAAACCTAGAAAAGCTGGTTTGCATGCAAGATTTCCTTCTCGTAGACTGATTACGATGATGCTTACAATAAAGCTTAAAAAGCACCTAAATATCTGTATGATTACATCAAACCTCACCGCATCACAATTTCCCCATAAATATGTATTCAAAACAAGGATTTATGATATTATTAATATATTTTCCATGTTGAGTTACAACAGGATAAATATATTGATAATTGTTGCTTCATGATTACTTATTCTTTGCAGTGATTTAAATTCCATGTCAATAATCCATGAAAAAATCTTGACAACCATTGCGCCATAGCTCGGTGCTGTAATCGGCAGCTAACCGGTGTGAAAATATTGATAGAGTTTGCTCCATGACAATATAAACTAAGCAGTGATGTTTTAGATAATTTCTGAATTTTTATTGGAGCTAAAAGATAAAACTGAACGATAATTCATTGTTTTCCGATGCATGTACCAGATATAATGTCAATTACAGTCACTATTAACATCCCTTTTTTATGGATACTTACCTTATATATTTAATACGAAAAAAAAAGCCTAGGGGTGTCCTCGTGGTGCAATGGTTAATGCGATGGGCGGCGGAATCGTAGTAAGCGAGTTCGAACTCCAATCGCGCTATTGCGTTCCCTTTCGGAAAGGTATGAACTCCCTTATCATCCCAGATATGGCTTAAATAGTACCACTACAGTTATTTGCGAAGGATGGCGTTGGTTGCATTAAGTAACCTACAAAGTTTGATATGCCATTAAACAAAGAACACAAACAAACAAGAAAACCGCCAAATGAGAATTAAACGCGTTACAATAGTTAGGATCAGCTTGGTAAACTTGTGAAAATTGCGACATTAGGCAGTTGATCAGTATAGTCTGAGCACACATATAGAGATAAATATATAGGTAATATGAGAAAAGAATTATGTGGTAAGGGACTTCTAGAAAAGACCGACAAATGCTTCAATACTACGTATACTAACCAATGATTTTATAGTTTCTCTTTAAATTGATTTATACATTTGGCAAAATACTAGAAACTATCTATTGAATAGCACGTCACCAATGGGGTTTGCCTGTATATTAATAGTTTAAAAGAAAATAATTTTCTTCACACACGGGCTCTATATAGAGATTAGGTAGAGTTTCAAGAATTCAAAACATTTCTCCAAGCTGCTTGAAATAACAACCCATAGCTATTAAGCAATTTAAAACATCGCTCTATGGTTAGATACTCCCAGCAAAAATTTTATAGTTTTCGTTTTCTGTATTCAAAATATTTCCTCTCGGTTAGGCACTGAAGGCAGTGATTTCATGAATTCAGAATATTACCCATGAATTCAGAATATTACCCATGAATATTACCCATGAATTCAGAATATTACCAGTGATTTCATGAATTCAGAATATTACCCATCGGTTAAATACACTAAACAAAAATGTCAAAAGCATTCCTTAATTGTGTTTATCATCATTGTAATGATCTGCCAGAATATATTCATTACCACTTATTCATGGTTATGCAATTTAACCAGGGATTTAATTTATTCAAAGTAACCTACCCAACATAGAAGTGATTTGTGAGAAAATGTTGGTAATTCTTGTTCCATAACTATGTCATATTAGCATTGGTTTAATATATTTCATGCCCGTTAGGCTGTGGCGGTAGAAAACACCGACTGCATCTCTTCAGAGGAGTAGGACCTACACCCACAATGAGTGTCCTGGATATGAGAATGAACAATCAGATGATGATACTCCAGTCTTGTAGCTATGGGAGAATGTAGAGTACTCCTTCATTGCCATTGCTCCAGGGTCCTCTTTGTCCCGAAGTGGTTGCACCTGGTAGGGTCCTATCATGGGTCAATACAACTGTTTGGCATTTAACTAGGGTGCAAAAAATGATTTATGAATTGAATTGTTAGAAATAGAACTCTTTGACTATTTATTCAGTGTAAAAAAAAAATTATATATTAGATAGAAATATTTTAAAACATTTAACTGTGATTAAAAATGAGTTCAGGCCCGATTAATTAGTTTATTAATAAAAATTGTTTACAAATCTTATATATGATTTGTAATAAAGAGGATTCGGCATTAAATAACCTTCAGTGGTTGATATGCTATAAAACCCGGCCAAACAAAACCATTAATAGTTTTCAGCTTAGTTCACTAACTTAGTATACCTAGCTATGGAACAGTTGTTATCAGTATTTTTTTACAGATAATTACTAAGCTGTTATTAACATTTCTTTTCAGTTCACACGTGATACGATATTGGTAACCATTTCCTCATGAGTCAAAGCAGTGATTTAAGAGATTCAATGTTAACTCACCGTTAATCATATAAATATTGCTCCATCACTACATATTTCATGCTTTGTCCGTAAGAAAATTCTGATAATCACTCCACCATGGCTAATTAGTGTTAGATACCCTAAGCAAAAATGTCAAAGGCATTTCTGAATTTTGTTAATCGACATTATAATGATCTGCAAGAATATCTTGATAACTATTAGTCCATAGTAAGCAGCGATTTTAATAGATTTTATTAATAGATTTTAATAATTTTAATAGATATTTTTATTTCAATTGACTAGTGAGAAAATATTGGTAACCTTTGCTGCGTGTCTTGTTATTGTAACCAGTGATTTAAAAGATTTCATTTCATCTCACACTTGAAAAATCTCTGTAAATACTTCTCTATGGCTTGGTATTCAAAGCAGAAATTTAAATTGTATGTCAACTTACCTGTACTCAAAAAAGTGATTCGATAAGTTTTACGTTAGCTCACCCATTTAGTAATAATTCGTGAGAAACTATTGGAAATTATAGCCCCATGGCTTTGTACTTTATTCAGTAATTTTATTGCTTAGCTTGAATTCAGCGAATTACTAAGCTTATCCTTTTTAACTAAATGCTATGCCTAATAGAGGGTATGTCATATTCTCCACGAAAATAAACATTAATTACAAGCAGATTGAATCAATGAAAGATTCTCAACCCTCTTATGTAGATATGAGAGGGTTGAGAATCTCTGGACTTATTTAAGTGTTTTCCGTACAATATCTACCCTGCAGTCTCTTGATACATTTCACTGTTTTCAACATTAGACAAGACAATTATATTAGGAATTTTCATTCGGATTTTCTTCGAATGTCCGGTTGGCTTACCCGTTCCGGATCTGTCAGGTATTTGATAACAGGCCGCATTACTTCAATATCTGCCAACGGCAATCGTATAAACCTACTGTAAAGGTGCTTCTACTGACTGATTAAAACGCTAAAGTTGTCTGGTAAGGATATTTTAAGACGAAGATCGCTTGACTAATAACAAACAGTACAAGCTTAGTACATATTTTGGCAGCCTTAAGTGCTTTATTGATTTTGCCTCGAAGGTTTTAAGGAACCCGGAAGAGAGAGAGAGAGAGAGAGAGA
The DNA here is from genome assembly GCA_963585895.1 of Sepioteuthis lessoniana. Lineage (NCBI taxonomy): Eukaryota > Metazoa > Mollusca > Cephalopoda > Myopsida > Loliginidae > Sepioteuthis > Sepioteuthis lessoniana. Next base: position 40,657,249 of record OY757924.1, read on the forward strand.
GAGAGAGAGAGAGAGAGAGAGTGAGAGTTCACAGGTGTTAACCTCGACCCTGTACACATAACACAATGCAAACTTATGTAAGTTGTCTGCGAAAATAAGTAAATTAATTAAGTGAGCGCTTACACAGTGCGACCACCTTGGACAATGATGGACGCAGGGACTAAGCAAATTTTCCAGAATGAAGACGAGAGAAATTGCAATGGAATTCTAAGATTGCATGTGTGGAAAACGCAATTAAATCTTGATTGAACTGATTGACCTAGCGCCAGAGCTTAAAATACGCTCTATGTATAGTTTCTTAGCAGAAGAGTAATGCCCTCACCAAAGGGGTATCCTGATTTCAATATTCCTACCTAATACTAATAATTATTCCAATTAATTATTCCTATTTAATACTAACACCGACACACTAAATGGTAGTTCTCTGAAACAAGTGGATAAGTTCAACTACCTCGTAAGCAGTGTCTCATCAACCAAAACAGTCATCAACACGCGACTAGTAAAGGCATGGACAACTATCGATAGAATATCGGTCATATGCAAGTCAGACCTGACCGATAAAATAAAACGCAGTTGTTTCCAAGCAGCGGTCGTATCAATACTGCTATAAGGATGCACTGCATGGTCACTAATTAAACGTATGGCGAAAAAGAATGCTGCAAGCAATATTTAGCAAGTCCTGGAGGCAGCACCCAACAAAGCAGCTGCTGTGCGGCCACCTATCACACGCCACGAAAACTATCCAAGTTAGACGAATCATTCATGCGGGACACTGCTTGAGAAGTAGGGACGAACTCATAAGTGACATAGTCCCGTGGACCCTTTCGCATGGACGAGGAAAGGCTGGACGATCAGGTAGAACCTTTATACAACAGATCGGTGCCGATATATGATGTAGCTCTGAAGCCTCCCGGGAACGATGAACGATAGAGACGTGTGGCGGGAGAGAGTCAGTGAGATCCATGCTGACGGTGTGACATGATGATGATGATGATGATGATTACTAACAACTAGCCAGGAAGTGCAGTCCACAACCGCCTTAAACGGCATCTGTATGCAAGGTTTCTGTTCAGTAGTTCTTGGGAAGGTGGATTACCTAAATTTATAGTTCTAATTAGGATCATATCTATAGTTCAGATATATTTGTTTAAAAAACGTCAAAGTATTAAAAAGGAATACTTAAGACCATATAACAATAGTTTTAAATTGCATCTGTGGTAAAGCTCCAATTCTGGAGATTTGGAGAATGTGAAGTAAGTTTTTATTGCCATTGTTCCCAGGTTCATTCTGACGCGGAGAGAAAAAAATATTAATGTCCTAACTTTCGGTCAAATTGATCGGTTTTAAAGATTATTCATCCTCAATTACAGTACTATCTTACTTGTTTAAAAAAATGTTACCTGCTAACTATTCGCTTAGAAATTATACACATACATACATACATACATATATATATATATATATATATATATATATATATATATATATAAGATTTCACATCAAATAACAAGCAAGGGTCCTTACGCCATAAAATATTAACGTATATTGACCAACCAAGCTGCAACCACATCTCATAAGGTGTTATTTATGAAAATTTTCTACTCTAATTTTCCTGACAATACCTCACAGGTAGAATCCTTCAACAAATATCACTTGAACACAGTCGTAAATATATTACTTCAGAGAAGCAGTTGAGCGAGCAAAACAATATTTATTTCATACATCAGTAAGTTGTGTTCGAACATAGAAAATCGCGAGGCTTCAAAACCCAATGTTACTGACAATCACCAACATTCATCCATCCTACAAGAAAGCACTTAAACTAATAAAAATCTCAGTCAGCTGGAGCTGCTGAATATACCGATTGCTTCTATGCAGAGTGGTAAGAACATCCCCCCATGATTGTCCTGAATATGACACTAAACTGCATCTGATGTTGAGGTTGCAGTTCTCGAAATTTGCGGAAGGTGGAATAACCCTTAATTATCGTTACGTACAAGTCCACTCTTACCAGTTTTGAAAGTACCTGCTAAGGTCCCATCTATGAGTCAAGTATAAATGTTTTAGCTTTACCTATATTTGAAACTATTGAATCGTTTACAACCTAATGATTAATGTTAAACTGAATTATTAGTGTAAGATAGCAAAAAGTTTAAACTGTGTGAAAATAATAAATGTGAATCTCCATTTTCTTTTTTAAGTAGATGAATTATATTGTGAACTAAATGATCAGAAAGTCTGGCGAACACTTACGCACGGCATATGGAAACACTAAACAGCTGTTTTGACCTATTAGGTCTTATCAGCAGTGTATACCGTGATCTCCTCTATGGAGATCGAACCAGTGACCAAAGAGCCGAAACTCTACAACTGAGCCAACAGTTTATATGGCACGCAAGCGATGACAAATTAACTAGTCATGGTAATTGCGCGGCCAATTAACCCGAATGTGTCTTGCAATTTACATCTGTACTCTTTACAAAGGACACGGTCATCTCCAGGGCCACATCTTCCCAAGGGCATAAGAAATACGCATCCGCGTAATTATTGTGACCTCAAGGGCAAGGATATAGATCTATAGTTTCTTTTTTTAAGTTGAGGAATTATTGTGAATTCAAAATAAATAGGAATACTTGAAATAATTTGACTGTTTGCAAACGAATTGAATCAGCCTTGTTTAAAAACTTCGCGTACAAGCTTTTAGTTTATAAATCATATACCCGATATATTGGAATAAATATGATTTGGCATAAAATAATCCGCTCGGGCTGACATGCTACAAAACTTTATGTACTAACCAAAACTCTCCAATTTAAAGTAAACTCGGTGTACTGAAGCTAATAATACAATTCATTTTTCTGCTTTTCTTACGGTGTGTCAAGGTGTATAGGGTTACTTAATGCCAACGTAAGTTTTTTTAAGCAGCTATATAATTTCAATTAAATAGTTATACTTAATACATAATTTTTACCATTCGTGACTCACGATGAAGTCAATTTGAAAGAAACGGCTACGGCAAGATAAACTGATTTAAGCCGCGATTATCCTGTTCATTTAAGAGCAGAAGATACCGTCATTAGCCTGTCAGCCATATCTAAGCCGAGCTTAGAAAATCTTATGATAATAGAAATGATGTAACTGTCTATCTGTCTGGAACCGAAAAGACATCATCACCAATGTTACATTTCCCCTACTTATTTGGTTTATATTCTCTATTATTATTAAATCACCTTAATTAAGATCTTATTTATTAATGATGATTAAGGTCTATTTGTTATTAGAGATGCCTCATAACAGCCGTATTTATTCGATTTCCCTTCGAGTAAGACTTGGCCTGAAGTCATTCTATAGTGGAAAGCCATGTATGGATTGAAAACTAATGCATGGCTATTACAAAAAAATACTTTTAGATCACCTGCGGTGCCAAGCGATAAACTCAGCTCAATCAAGCAGATATTGCCAGGGGTAAAGTATCCCTGGATTCAGTTCATTAGCTTCATAACACCCACCTGACATGAATGGTTCCTAGTGTCCCCGGAAAATCGTGATAAGGATAGAGCAGTATTGTTACTTAACAACCTTCCCATTAAGTTCGGATGTGGCACACGGTCATTTTAATACGGGGTCCACTCATCGAGACTCCAATGTGGTCGTTACAAAAAAGCTTGATTCTATCAGTATTTCTCATATTTTAATGCTTCGGGTTGAAAGTATAAATTCAGCCCTGCCAAGTAGGTATTGCCTGGGAGAAATGTATTTTGAGATCAGGAAATCAGCTTGATGACACCTACCATGAGTAAATACCAAGAGAACATCGGAAAACTATTTGGAGGGCGAGCAAGTTTTACAGGTGCGTTAGTATCTATCCGACATCTCTCCAAGTCAGGATTTGAAACAAGTTAACCTAATAGTAGTGGGCAATGCACAAATCGAGATTCCTGCGTAGCAATTAGAAAAATGATTGGTTCCGTCGGTATTCCCCTTTAGGGGGCCTCCAAGCGTCAGGCAATATACTCAAGCAAGTATTGATTGATAGAAGGTTTACAGGGACCGGGCCATCAACATAACAGCTCCCTTCTGATGGGAACGACTGGTGGTCACAGGAAAACTTTAGAGGCAAGCACCTGGGATTAGCATTTAACCGACTTTCTTCTAAACGAGGATTTGACATATGGTAATTTCATTTAGGGGAGCAAAGCACACATCAAGACTCATGGATGGTCGTCCCAAAAACCTATTTGAATAAACATCAACCAATGTTTCTTTGAAAACAATCATGATTTTATTTCGGGAGGTCCCTATTATTCATGCTATTACCACTAATTTAGGCATTGATACAAGGTTACTTTAGAGTGGGGAATTACGGACAAATTGCGATTCATGTGTGGCTATTACAACATGATTGTTGTTCGAGTCTCATTGGGCGCCCCATTCATTCGGCCTTGTGCCACATCAAAGCAAAGCGCTTTGTAAATTACATTACAACATGATTGCTTGTTTACTTAAATTTAATGTTTATAAAAATTTGGTTACAGGTTATTTTTGCTCTTCTTTGAACCTAAACTATAATGAATTGCATTTCTATTACGTTTTTCTTCACTACTCTGTAATTTTTAGACATTAACTTTTCGTTAAATATCTTAATGAGGAAAATATGATCCATTTCTTATAGATACGAACAATATTAACATAAAGACAGTAGTTTTCATTTAATACTCTTAACTTAACACAGAGACTGAAGTGTAAGGAATCCAGAGATATTCAAACCCACTGAAGGCTCTGCTCAATAAACATCATGCTTCGCTTGGCGTCTAAAATACGTGTGGAATAAATGAAAAAAATATTTAATCAATTATTAATCCTGAACAATTTTCAAGAAGTGAAACCTTTTCATTAACTCAAAAAAAGTATAAAAATTCATACATTGCAATCAACTTGGGAGAACACGGCCTGTGATATTAAGCAAAATAAACATGAACACGCTGATGCAAAATAAATATTAATCTGCTGCTGCAAAAGAAACTCAGTCTTAACACTGAACAAAAACATATAAGTTACATTTTTTTTTTAAAAACTAGGCTATTCTGCTGGGGCTGTAGAATACATCGACTGTATCTCTGCAGAAAGGTTAGAGCCCCGCCAACGAGTGTCCTGATTATAACAATAAACCAACCTTTGAGATTTGGGGAACATTAAATCAATCTTGGAGATTTGGAGGGTGCGAAGTATCCCTTCATTACCATTACTCCAAGGTCCACTCTGACGCGCAGTGGTAGCACCTGAAAGGTTCCTATCGACAGGTCAAATAGAATAAACTGTGTACAAACAAATGGCTGTTAAATTGTAACTGTTATATAGCAATACTAGAAACCATTTATATGTGTGGAAAAAAGATCCCAGGTTCGTTTAAGAATATTATCTTCAAAATGTGTTTACTTTTCAAAGATATATATTCAATATATATGTATAAAGTGGATTTTGTTTAAATTAACCAACAATGGTTGATATGTCATAAAGCCTAACCGAACCAAACCAAAGTCATCGAAAAATTAACATTTCTGACCTTCAGGTAGCAATTGCTTGTAGAAAAAATGTAAACAAAACACCTATTTTATTAATAGAATTGTCTGTTGACAGAAAAATGATTGTTGGTTGGTTTATTGGGTTTCGTGGCATATCAACCTTCGTATGTTATTTAATGCCAAATCCATTTTTATGTAAATAATCTATTCTTTTTAAAACAATTCAGTTTAGCATAAGTACACAGTTTAATGGTCAAAAACATTTCTATTTCAAACTATTCAAGCAGTTCTATGTAACAATTCAGTTAAGTGTAAATATAGTTTTAATGTTGAAAAATAGTTCTATTTCAAATAATTCAGTTAAGCATAAGCACGCTGTTTAAAAGTAAGTACGGTTTAAAACATTTCTATTTTAAGCTATTCAGTTTATTCAAACAATTCAGTTTAGCATGAGTATGCTGTTAGTTCTATTTAATCCATAGATATGGCCCTATCAGGTGCTACCACTCTGGGCCAGAGTGGACCTGGGAGCAATGGCAATAAATGGGTACTCTGCATTTCCCAATGCTCCAGCACTGCGGGAAACACACCATCAGATTGTTTAGTGTCATATCCAGGACACTTGTTTGAGGGGTCTTACCCCTCTGCAGAGGTGCAGTCAGTGTATTCTACAGCCCCAGCTGACTGGGCAACAGAAAAATGAAATATAAAAATTGCCAGATCATCCTAATGGCATGTGAACCTGCATAGGGTTACTTTATACCGTTTATTGTATGTTCATATGTAAATTTTGGTGTAAACAATTCTTAAAAGTTCTAACTATACAATTATTTTTCAAATAGATCTCTTTGACCCATTGACTGAACTCTCTTGGTCAGATGTATCCTTCAGAGTAATGGCAATAAAGGAGTTCTTTACGCTTCCTAGATATCTGGAACTGGAGTCTTACTATCAGAAATTTTAATAATGCTCTTGAGATCTTTTTTAAAGAGGATACAGTTGGTGTATTTTCATCTTCATCAAGTGGGTGTGAAAATAATCAGGAAGAAAAAAAATGCTGGTTTACGGCTCGGATATTTTTGGAAGGATACCTATTTTTTCAGCTAAACAAAAAGATAAAGAGTTCGTTAAGCCAACCAGGTAGATACAAAGTAAGGCTATATTTTGGCTCTTAGACTTCAAAAGTAAAATGAAACGGTAGTTAAATATTCAAATTTTTTATACTTTACAAAAAACTAACATAAAATTGTTTGGAACATACAAAGGTTTTTTTTTTTTATTATGAAAACCGGCATATGGAATGTTATCGTAAAATATATTTTTTTCAAAAAAAATCAACAAATAAAATCACTTGTTCATCAATTTATTAATTTCAGAAATTACAGCTTATTCATTTACCTAGTCTAATTTTTTTTTCTAATTTTTACTTAAAAGCAGTTCATTTATATATAAATTCAAATCAAATGATCGGCTCTGCCAAGAGTTAAGTATGTTCACGCGATCTTTTGATTCAAATAGATATTGTTTAATTATCATTAAACTAACAATGGACAATTATCAAAAATGTGATAAAGTGAAATTCAATTGATAAAATTCAGACGAAGTCTGGCAATGAATTTAAATTAGGAAAATGTCAAATCACGACATTCACTTTTTTAAAATTTCACTCTTAAATCACCTTTAAAATCAATCTTCCTAACCTGGATTTATACCTATTACTCATCATATCTGTTTCTATCTATCTATCTATCTATCTATCTCAGTCGGTTCTAAGCGATCCCATTTCTATATATCTATCTTTCTATCTCTCTATTGACACATCACACGTCATAAGTACTTGCAAGCACGGCTAGCTGATCACTGGAAAAAATTTGATTCTCACCGGGTGCCACCTATCTAAGTTTCATTATATTAGTTCATGCTAATCTCTTCATATCTATGAAATTGCTCGGTTCGCAGACCAATGTAAAATAAATCAAGTATCTCTAGATACCCAATCAACTGACCTTGTGTCAAAACAGCTGAATGACTATCTATCTATCTATCTATCCGTGGTTTTTCTCAACTATCCATTTAGCCTCTACGCCGTGACGTCTCCATCAGATTAGCAAATTACTAAACCAATCATTCGACCTATGAATATGTCGTCGATCGATCATCAAGTTGATTATGATCTTTTTGCTGGAGAGAAGAAAAGTGTCTATTTTACCTGTAAATATTTACCAAGCTGTTTTTCAATCTCATATCTCAAAATCTCTTCCCATTACATCTTCTGCGTCACTTGCCTGTCGATCGCTGTTCTTCGCAAATCATTGGAAAAAAACAAAGAAAAAACCAAAGACGAAGAATTTCTACATTGATTATCAAGATGAAAATATTTAAACTCCTGCATATTACATTTTCATTCTCTATGAGTGTGTTTTTATCTTACACCACAAAAAGGAAAGGCCGAATCACATCAAATTTTGACAAAAGTGACATTTTAATCACAAATGTCGAACAAATATCGTTCTGGTGATGGATTTTCTAAGGTCTTTTGAAAATGTCATATTTTTATGCTAGAAATTGTAATAAATGTGCATTTCCTCCAAAGCGTACGCATGTCAGTACTACAGTTTGATTGCACCACTTAGATTCTGACGAAAAGCTTGGAGAAAATGCTTGATAGGAACTACAAAAAATGATGACTGCTAGTTTAACCAAATTCTGAAAGTAGAATCCTTTAAAAAAGCTAGTGTATGATCACTTACCTCCCATCTAACAAAGTAAGAACGGCAAAGCATGCCAGGTACTGCTGGCGAAGTATTGGCAAACTCATAAGTAAGGTTCTATGGACTAAACAATTGTTGGTCAATAAGCAAAAAATTATAAATAGCAGCTCTGTGTGGACACTGGGTGCCCTCTAGTAGACTTGCGATAACAAGTACTGTTGGCTAGAGAGAGTCAATGGAGTTTGTACGGTCAGTGCGCCTTGATTATAATGAACATCATCATGGACCAATCAGACTAAAAACACGTTTTAAAGATTATTCCATATTTTGCTGCCGCATCCAGTAAATCGCTATTGGGTTGTCTAAATAAAAAGAAATTGAATGTTAGTTATTTAAGACAAACTGTATTAATGATATATTACAATTTCCCTCATGGTTAATAAAATGTGACATAAATAACTAAGGGAATTTTGACATCGTTGGTGACGTAGTTATAGTTAGAGACAGACAGGGAAATAATCCCCATTATGAAAAAAATAAACAGTTGTAACTCTTGCTTTGTCTGTTCTAACTTTTTCTATCATTAACTCGGCCAACCATTACTTAATTATTCTTTGAGCTTCCAAGATAGTAGACATAGAAAATTGATCAGGAAATGTAAAATATTACTTGAAATAGAGGAACATTGCGAAATATGCTGGTGTTTTAAATAAAGAGTATAATAATACAATGGAATTTGGTAATCAAATAAAGAAAGACATTTGAAAAGAGAAACGGAGTCAACCGTGGAACAACCTTCAGAAAGTGTACAAGAAGTTATCTAATTTATTTCAAGGTACAGATATTTAAAATATCAAATCAAATAATTAACTGGTTTGAAATTACCATAAAACAAGCTTTTTCGGTGAGAGTAGCGGTTTTCTATAAATTATGATAAGTGGTTTGGGTTTGAAAAATATGTGACTATAAAGAAATGTTTTCCTGTTTAATATCAAGAAGTCTGTCTGTTTAACTAATTATGAATACTATAAATAAGGCTTAGCGTCACGGTTATTGTCAGAGAAAACGGAATTGGTTAACCGTGATCAAATCCTAGACGAAGCTGTTTGTTTATAATTTCGGGCTAATAAAATCAGGAATGACAAGGCTATAACTGCTCTCTTTGTAGCTATGGGTAATTAATAAGAATTTTTTGGCTATTTAATCTTAATCGGGCCACCTGTCTAGCACAAGGAAAACTCTACATTCCAACCTGTTAAAGTCTACTTTATTGACCTTGTGTCGCATCCTTCTCGTACAGAGGGGGTTGGTAAATACATACCCTTCCTGTTAGACCTAAAAGCTATGATATCTTGACTTCATTTCTTATTCAGTTGCTAAATACAAGTGGATACATAGAAATTTCATGTCCATGAAGATGTATTCGTGAGGATTGATAACGTAAAGAAACTATTCCCAGCAAACTACGAAGATCCACATAAAATCAAAGACATTAGAAATATATTATCTCTGTTTTTCCGAGAAAATAAGATCAACAAAATTTCCAGATTTCACAACCTCACACACAATGAAACAGAAGATTAAAATATAACAACCTAATGTATAAACACATCATCAACGGTTGGGACACAATAGGCATGAAATAAATCTTAAATAAAAAAAAATTACTTTTTCTCGAGATTTAAAAACATATATTTAGCAATATAGACATTAAACTTGGACCGTTCACACAAGAAGAACTCGACTCGGTTCTCAGAAAAATTAAAAATAGGAAAGCTGCAGGGCTGGACGAAATTCCCCCGGAAGTATGGAAGACCAGACAATTCGACGACATACTGCTCCGACACTGCAACGCAGTATACAATCAAAATCCGATAGATAGGTGGATGAAGGGATGCATACTCCCCTTCCCTAAAAAGGGGGACCTCGGATTAGCCAAAAACTACCGAGGCATAACACTTACATCCATAGCTGACAAAATCTACAATGCCCTACTACGAAACCGAATAGAACCCAAAATCGACAACATACTTAGAAAAAACCAAAATGGCTTCCGAAGAAATAGATCCACGACCTCACAAATATTAACCATCCGCAGAATCCTTGAAGGTGTACGGGCAAAGAACCTACAAGCGACATTAATATTTGTCGACTTTACCAAGGCTTTCGACTCCATTCACAGAGGAAAGATGGAACAAATCCTACTAGCGTACGGCATACCTAAAGAAACCGTAGCGGCGATAACGATTCTCTATAGAAACACTAAAGTAAAAGTACGATCACCCGATGGAGACAGAATACTTTGACATTGTAGCAGGAGTACTACAAGGGGACACGCTGGCCCCGTACATCTTTATCATTTGTCTAGACTACGTACTTAGAACATCGATTGACAAAATCAAAGAGAATGGCTTCGAACTGACGAAGAAAAGAAGCAGAAGATACCCCGCAACAACAATTACCGACGCCGACTACGCGAGTCTAATTAAAAGAGCATAGAGAAACGAAGAATTTATTTCATTCTTCCCACGCCATTGTACCAATTAATATAACCTGTTGGTTTGCACTTCATTTAGCATGAAGAGTCGGATATTTTTGTGTACCAAATCTGTTTCCTTCATAATTGTTTCATTTGATGTTGTTTGAGGATGTTAAAAGTTTGATAAGACATAAAAAATAAATGAAATACTTTATGAATTCACTTGTATCTCTTTTAACAAAAGTCTTTGAGAGAATAACAGTTTTCTCCAAGACTTGTTTTTAACTTTCTATTAAATGAATCATTAAGTTTTTTTTTCTCTTATTTCTTTCATTTTGATTCTCTTAACGTCAACTCAATATGTTATGAACGTGTAATTATTAGTTCTACTGCTTTGACTATGAAACTTCATCATTCTAAAAGAAACTTGTGAGTAAAAACAAAATTTCTCAAGGAATAAAATGCTTAAAATAATTTATCATATTTTTTAATTCAAGATACTCATTCGAACTGCATTTTCTCGCCTCTGTAAACTTATCCATCTAGCCCGTGGGTTTTACAAGAAGCTGACTGCATTCCTTTCAAAGAAGTAATACACCTCTCCAAAAGTGTTCTGTATAAAACACTGGACTGCATCTGGTAGTGCTACCCCAGCTTTTGGGGATTTGGGGTACTCTTTCATTGCCATTACTTCCTGATATACTTTTATCTGGAGTGGTAATACATTTTAGGGTCCCTTCTATGGATAAAATACATCATATTTAAATATTATTCATTTTAGAAAGTAATATTTAACACCGTATAGCCATAAATTATTTGTGTTAAGAACAGTTGCTTGAAAGAATAAACGTATACTCATCATCATCATCATATCGCGCTGGTAGCACGGATATCCCTGACCCTCTCTCGCCACTCCTCCCTATCGTTCATCGCCCTAGGTAGGTCTTCAGGACAACATCCCGTATCCTCACATAGCTGCTGAATGTACGTTCGTGCTGGTCGTCCTGCTTTTATGCGGCCATGTGAGGGGATCCATAAGAGTACATCTCTAATGAGTTCATCTCTGCTTCTCCAGCAGCGTCCTGCATGTCTGGTTCGTCTAACTTGAATAGTTTTCGTGATAGGGGGCAGGTGGCCGTACAGTTGGTGTCTTGTGGGGTGTTGCTGCCAGGACTTGTTCAGGATTGCACGCAGCATTCTTGTGTAATTGCCATCTAGCTTCTTCTCCAGCCGTTTTGTTAGCGTCCATGTAGTGCAGCCATATAGCAGTATCGATGTGACCGCTGCCTGGAAGAAACTGCGTTTCATTTTATCGGTTAGGTCTGATTTCCGTATAATCGATAGCCTATTGATAGCTGTCCATGATTTCGTTAGCCTCGTTTCGATGTCCTTTTCGGTTGATTCGACGCTGCTTCCTAGGTAAGTGAATTTGTCTTCTAGTTTAAGAGGGGTTCCTTCTAGAGTGGAGATGTCCCCCGTTTGGTTATAGCACATATATTCCGTTTTGTGTGCATTAACATAGAGGCCTATGTTTGCTGTTGCTCGTTCCAAACTATGCAGAAGTGTTTCGGCTTGGTCAGGTGTATTTGCCAGTATCGCTATGTCATCGGCGTAGTCGGCGTCGGTAATTGTTGTTGCGGGGTACCTTCTGCTTCTTTTCTTCGTCAGTTCGAAGCCATTCTCTTTGATTTTGTCAATCGATGTTCTAAGTACGTAGTCTAGACAAATGATAAAGAGGTACGGGGCCAGCGTGTCCCCTTGTAGTACTCCTGCTAAGCCTTAAAAATATACAAAAAAATGACAGTTATTGAATTGAAACAATTACTTGAAACCGTGTAAGAATATATCATCATCATCATCATCATCGTGCCGCTAGCACGGATATCCCTGACCCCCTCTCGCCACTTCTCTCTATCATTCATCGCCTCTGGCAGGTCTTCAGGGCTACATCCCGTATCCTCACATAGCTACTGTATGTATGTTCGAGCTGGTCGTCGTGCTTTTGCTTGGCTATATGCGGGGGTCCATAGGAGTACGTCACTTATGAGCTCGTCCTTGCTTCTCCAGCGGTGTCTTGTGTGTCTGGTTCGTCTAACTTGGATAGTTTTCGTGATGGGAGGTAGAACACAAGAATGTTGCGAGCAATATCGAACAAGTCCTGGCGGCAACACCCCACACGGCACCAACTATACGGCCACATACCTCCCAAGAATGTATAAATCTTTAGTAACCCGATAACTGTGTAGAGATCATTAATAATTGAGAAGAATATGTGAGACCCTATAACTATGGGTAGATTATAATAATTATATAGGGATGCTTGGCACTACATAACTAAAAATTATTTATATTAAAATAGTTTCTTGATGATGATGTACTATTTTTGCTTATTATTGAAAGTATATCACTCCGTGTAAACAGGTGTCTATTATGAAATAAAAGGAGGTGCCTGTAGTGTAATGGTTATCGTCGCAGGATATGGACACGGTGACAAGAGTTCAAACCCTGGACCTGACAGATTGCATTTCACATATCACTAATTCCCTTGGGAAAGGTATAAATCCAATTATTCTCCCTCCAGCTATGGGTAAATAGTAGGGCAGACTAGATTCTCCAGCCTTGGATAGGCAACTAGTCTAGGAGAAGGAAAACTGAATTCAAACCTGTTAAATCCGCTTAATAATTGACCTTGTGTCATATCCAGCCCGAGGGGAGGGGTTGGGTAAATATGATTATGAAATGAAAATAATTTTAAAGCACATAATTATTATGAACACTTGAAAGTATGCAACTTTGTATAAATTCTTCTTCTTAGGAACACTTCGCCTCATATAACTTTGTGCAAAAAGCGATTGAGAAAAAAAAAAACTAAACAAAAAATGTGATTATGAAAAAATAAACCCACAGAATATATTTGTAACATACCCATGATACGGATATGTGAAACGTACGTAGAATGTTCATAACATATATACATAGAACATAAGAATCCCGAAACACAAAAACACTTACGACTTCTTAGTTCAGGTACGAAACTTTTTATTACCTTTGAGTTTAAAGGTTTTTCGACATAAGGAGAGAGGCACAATATTTCTATGCTGGCTTTCCCATCTGTCCC
>OY757924.1:40676078-40728578 GCA_963585895.1 Sepioteuthis lessoniana
TCTTCGGAACGGGACCGGCTTTTATAACCATCCCGGGAATGTTCTCGATGATTTCCTAACATTCGATAAACGAAGAGTGAATGGTCATTTCCAGTTTCTTTGTTTTCTTATCAGTAGGTTGACCCATGTTTACTTTAGGTCATAGGGTCATTTTGTTTAACCGTAAGAACTGGCGCATACATGATTTGATAATAATACTTTAGACCGATCCAATCTATGCTCTGTAGGGGTAAACTAGCAAAGGATTTCCATTTGGATGATATCAGAACTCACCAGTGCCCACAAGAAAAACATTGCTTATAGAAATGTTCTTTTAAAATAAAGCACCTCCAATATATATATAATCCTCCACAGACACATCTGTTACGTTCTATCAGAACTCATCAGTGTAGCAAGACATACTAGCTTCCGGTAGCAGGGATCAAAACCCGGTTGACCCAAACGTCAATCCAAGCCTCTACCCCTCAGCCAGGAAGAACCAGCAGCAGCGAAGTAAATTTTAAACTCTTATGAATCACAGTTACTATTGTTTACATACATCCGCTTAACGGCTACCGAGATCTCAATTCATATACGAAGATCCTTGCAATAAACGTTTATGGCAACGTGATTACTTCATTCGCTAGAGAACTCAACCCTACTTTAGTATTGTTTACATACATCCGCTTAACGGCTACCGAGAGCTCAATCCTTATATATATATATATATATATATATATATATATATACTTTTTTCGAAAACTAAAATCAATTCAAAATCCCCATTACGCTACTCTAGAGTAATTGTAATAAAGATGAAGAAGTTCACTTTTCAGCTGGTGGACTGCAGCTTTCCAGAAGATAATGAGGTTGAAATAAAGAAAAGTGAAACATTCGAGAAATATCTGGTCCTTAAAACACAGCTAAAATAATTCATAGAATATGAAAATGATTGTAAAATAAAAGTTAAAAAAGGTGGAGAACATTGATCAATCCAATTCATCTGCCGAGTGCATGATGCTATATAAGGTAAATCTGTAAGCGGATTACGAGTTGATTTGATTTCTGAGTTTCGTTTCTCCTATACTGGTTGCCGAATCAAGCCGGCCATACAACTTATCCTTAGCTAGGAGTAGAGATGGATACATGGCTTCCCTAAGTGCATTAGCGTGAAGAGAAATATAAAGAGTGTAGTCCGAGATTTGAAATCGGGTTGCCAATTCAATTACCCACGACGATAACCGTTAGGCTAATTAATATTCTCTTTACACGATATCACTTTTGACCGAAACACTGAGATTAACACCTAAAACGAGGTCATTCATTAAGGAACAAAAGTGTAAAAAAATCATTATTATTACAACCAAAACTTCTGAAAAAATACCCACTTCCCAAAAAATATTATTGTATAATGAAATCATTATGTCACTTACAAAAGGCATAACAAAACAATGTATTAAGGTGTTCGGAAATTGATGTCCTGTCTTATCACACATTTAAATGAAAATAAAACAAAACGTGGAAATAAGATTGTTGGGATTCCCAGTTTCATGAGGATAATATTTTCAAAGTTTAAATCTCCCTCTCTCTATATCTATGTATCTATCTATCTATCCTATTTTAAAAAAAGAACAAGTCATATGACGAAGAAAGCAATTATCAAATGATAATCTTAAGGTGATACAGCGACTCCAAGTCTTTAAGAAAAGAATTTACGTAGATATCGTTTATTGTTCATATGAGAATCAGTCTCATAAAACGCGGAATCATGTTTTTTACCCTATTTTACGCTAATCTATGTTTAATTTTGTGTAATATCATTCCCCCTTGTTTACACTGACTACCACATGGTTACATTTATATATATATATATATATATATATATATATATATAGGTAGGTCGAAAATAAATGATGACATTAGTTTTGTCAACAATCCATCTACTTTTCACTACTTTGTGAGCCAAATGATAACGGATAGTGGTGGATAGAAGACTATTTAAAGGTTACAATTTATTGTACTTCTATTTTGTATACATATATATATATATATATATATATATATATATATATATATATATATATATATATATATATATATTTATAGGGCACATGTGACTGCTCATAACTCTATCAATAATAATGTTGTGTTCCTTTTTGCTTCAGATTTGAAAAAGGTATACTGTAACAACTATTTTTCCTCGATCACAATGTCTTGAGCAAGAGAGGAAAAATATTTTACGTGACTATTTATTTCGAGGCAAAATCATTCAAAACTTTCGCGAAATAGATACAACCCCGTTATATGATAAAGATTTTTTACTGAGAAACGAAGCTAATATAATAATAATAAAAAAACAACTTTGATTTCTCATGCTCGATTGATGCATTTCCGACTGGGTGTGTTCCAAATGACCGCCACTGTGCTTGTCGCCGTAATAAATCATTTTCATATAATGGCTTGCATTTCTTTTGAGACACCATATATATATATATATATATATATATATATACACACACATACACACACACACACACACATATATATATATATATATATATATATATATATAAAGATGAACGGAAGAATTTCAAGGTAAGTCTAAATATGATGCTCGACTCAATCAAATGTGACCACAAAAAATATGGACCTTCTATCGCATTTTTAGATACCTAAATATATATATATATATATATACATATATATATATATATATATATATATATATATATAAGAAAGGACAACTAAAAACAACATTACACACTAAGCCCACAAACACAAACTTTTCTTCGTTTGAGATATTATTGCCCTAAATATCTCAAAGGCAGCCTTACCTACTCGTAAGCGATCAGGCAAAGAAGACAACGAATTCAAAAGAAAAGGTGGATAAACTTAACAGTTCTCATCTCAGATATATTCCCACACATCGATCGAAAACCAAATATCCGAAGCCATCTGCCTCTCTAGGCATGACACTTTAAAACTAACACCAAATTTGGAGATGGATCGTATCCCTTTTGTAACAATATTCAACAACATTCTCCCATCAAAAGCCCAGATAATAAAGAGCCTTTGGGAAGTTTTGAAAGTCAAACCTAACTTAAAGAATTTTTTCCAGATCCAGTAAGACTAACCTATCAGAGACCAAATATACTTCAAAAAATGATTGGTAGCAAAAGCATACTAATCCCTAAGAAACCCTCAATAAAATTCACTAAATTTTGCCAACTGTGCAATATAAAGAAGAATCTCTGCAGTTAATACATCAAACAAACCAATTAATTTCAGAACTCGAAATAATTTCAAAGTTCACCACGTATCGAGTTATCAAAGAATAAATGTGATTTATTTCCTGGAATGCACACGATGCCAAAAACAACATACTGGAAAGTAAGCATGACCATTTCATTTGAGATTGAATAACTCTACAAACAGATCTAAACACACAGATTGGAAAAAATCTATTATAATTAGAGCAACACGTCAGCACAAACGGTCACGACTGTTAAACGGATGCTAAATTCATAATTATAGAAATAATTAAAAAATATTCTTACGGGAAATGAATAACTGATCAAGAATAGATTAGAAAAAAGACAAATGGATATAAAGTTTGAAAACGTAAGTACCATTTGGATTTATTATTAAACTTATTCACCCAAACTAGAAATTATGAAAATTCAACTACCATAAATACAAATTCTAATAAATGAAATAGAAATAACTTGTTGTTGAATTGAAAGGCCATCCTTTAAAAATATCGCTAAAATTTAACAAAGGCAAACAAAAAATCGTTTCGAAGGTAAGCTGATACAATAATTGAAAAACAATACTGCCATAACGAGTAATTTATTGTTTTGTGCGCATCATCTTATTTTGCAGTTTATTTTTTAAAACTAAAATTATTTTTTGTCTTATAATAGAGTCGTTTATTATTATATTACAATATTTCTAATTTTGCTTTCGCACTGTGTATATTTAAAACCAATCAAAGATACTTCGACTCAACAAAATTCTTCAGATTGATGATATGCTACACCAAGAGTATATATATATATATATATATATATATATATATATATATATATATATATATATATTTATATATGTGTGTGTGTGTGTGTATTAATAAATGTTAAAACAGGGATCTATAGCCCTAATGCAGTGCAATGGTTAATTACATATGTAATTATAAGTGTGAATGTTTATTTATCACTCGGTTTTTTTATTATTAACAGTTTCCACAAAATAAAAATCATTCATTAAAAGAAAAAAAAAACAATCGATAGATAACAGTTGATCACATTTCAAGGACAAGTATTGAAGAAAAACACAATTAAAAGCGCATTATGATTCAATTTATTCACAACTTATCTTCTAAATGCAGTGTACATAATGATATAAACATTGGCGTCTGATAAAATTTTACACTCATTTTCTATTTGCAGATAGAAAATGGCTCCAAAAATATTCACGCATGCGCAATAAATGAGCATATCAAGATAAATGCTTAGCAGATAAACGTGTCGTCGTAGATGAAATCAATTATTTTTCAGATAAATATTAACGTTTAAATGATGAAGACTAATCATACGATTGTGTGAGTTCGTCAATAAATATTTGTTGATTTACCATGTAATCATGACAAACAGAATAACGCACAAAAGCAAAATGTAACTGTTACAAACAGGTTGTAAGCCACTTATACTCAGGTCGCCATTTTTGAATGAGTAGGAACGACAGGAACATAATGTGCTTACCATTAATTTTTCAAAAGCTTTGTTTTAGAACCACTTTAGGATAGCACCATCTTGTCAGCATGTTAAAAATGTAAGCCCAAACCTAAGTTGTAGTTTTGTTAAAATTTTATCAATCTTTTGTTTTAGTTCGAATAAAACTACCAAAGTAGATTTAATATGAAGCCTTTAAAAAATAATTTTTACTGATGTTGTTGTTATATTTTGCATCGGTTATGTTCAAGCGTGCAGACAAAATGTATCCTGTTCGAATTTATTACAACAGAAGTAAAAGGTGTGTACCATGACCTCCCGTGAATGCCAAATGACTTTTATTTTCGCCGTTAGATGGCTACACCATAGCCACAGAGCTTCATACGAAAGGAAAAGAAAAAGGCAAATTAAATTTTATTTAGAGTTGCTGTCAAAAATTTACAAGAAGTACAAAAATAAACCTGTCCTGAAGTAACAAACACAAATAATTAACATTTCAAGTGGAGAGTTTCACTGCTCCAACAGACCACTGATTGGAAATTAAGGTATACGAAAAACTTGGGAAATACCTTAACTTGGTCAAAATGGCCGAATAGGAAGAAATAACCAATATTAATTACAATCAGAACACACTAAGACCCCAGATAATAATTAAGAATGAACTAGATATCCGAGGAAGAATCGAAATTATCCACAAAACATAATTGCAAAAATGAGCAAGGATACTCAGTAGACTCCTTGAGAGCTAAGGAGGTTTGCGGTCATACAGAATCCATGTAAAAACAACCAGTTAGTACATTTCTGAAAGCGGATAAGGCTTAAAATAAGAGAAAATAATGCCTACCATAATTTTTGGGATTTTGCGATTGAAACGAATCACCCAATGCTGCCCAAAAGACCAGATATTGTTTTTCTTTAACAAGTAGAAAAATAATTGTTAACTGGATGATTTTGCTGGCCCTTGATATCATACTGTAAAATAACGGAAAAAGAAAAAAAACTCCATAAATAATTGGCCATTACCAGAGAGCTGAACTATTATGGAATATAAACGTGACAGTTATACCAATCAACGATGGAATCCTTATAACTGTCAAGGAAAATCTGAAAAAGTGACTGAATCATCAAGAAATCTAAGCGAGAATTGAGACTGTCAAGTATGTAGGTTATTTAGAAAGGATATAGAAAGCTGAAGTGACTTACCATCACTCGAATTTCTCTACAAGACATCGGTCACTACTGGCTTTAAAAACAGGTAAAGCGGGAAATAAAAATAAGAATGATCAATAAAATATAAAATTAAAAGAAAATAGGTACAAATGATAAAAGACGAGAGGCTCAGGATATACTGTTGAAACTGTGACAATTTCAGAGAACACAGATGATCTACCGCTTCTCGCAAATTTACCTGCTCAAGACAAATCCCTTCTGTAAGGCCTAGAATGAAATACTCGATGGAAACTACACAAGAATGTTTCATGCAGTTTTTAACAAATCAGAAGCAGTACCCTACAAAACAGCAACAGCACGGCAACTTACTTCCCTTTTCAAAAAACATCAAAGTAATACTTACAAGGCAAGTGGGTCTCTGTTGGAGAGGTACGAATTTGAATGTGACATTTTCGAAAGGATCCCTTGATATGGATGGCCAGTGTCAGCTGACCAACAAGAACTTACATTTACTCAGTGCGACACGTAGGATGTAGTCAAGAGGATCTACCGGGAGCGATCGAAGAGAGGGACAGATGGAAAGAGCTATTTAAAAAGTCCGTGCTATTTGTACAAATTCATGATGATGATGATGATGATGAAACAAAATATATTTATTGTTGGTTAATCATAAATAATATCTGGATTTGATCAATATTTATCTGAAATGATCTATCCGATAGTGAAGCTTAGTTTTACAAAATACCTCTTGCATGAAAGATTGCAGTCTTCTCAGTAAATTTTCAATAAACTGAAAAAACGTGTTTGCATATAATCCTCATTTTGGCATTAGTACATTAAGAAAAAAATATGAGAATAATATATCATTTTACTAAATATTCGATTTTAGGTGCTGTAAACAAAAACACGCACCAATTTTGATAAATTTAAGAAAATGTAGAATGATATGATATATTTCATAAAAAGATTTTTAAATAGTGAACATTTCGCCTGGTAAACGACTTCCATCCCACGTTATGATAGTTTTTTAAAGGAGATCAGTCACTGGTTTTGGTTAAAACTAAAGAAGACACAGATCAGCTCTACAAAATAAGATAAAGAAAAACGAAACGAAGAATTCAAATGTCATTTTTATCTACTCTTCAAACAATACCGGCGCGGGCGTTTGCCGCCAGCACGGATATCCCTGACCCACTCTCGCCACTTCTCCCTATCGTTCATCGCTTCTGGCAGGTCTTCAGGGCTGCATCCCGTATCATCACTTATGTATGTTCGAGCGGGTCGTCCTGCTTTAGCTCGGCCATATGTGGGGGTCCATTAGAGTACATCACTTATGAGTTCGTCCCTGCTTCTCCAGTTGGGTCCTGCATGTCTGGTTCGTCTAACTATGCCATATTGCTACGCCTTTACGCTTCTGTGATCAAAAAACATACTCACATCTACATGTATATTATTCATAATTGCAACTTAATATATGCACCTTGTGATTGAAAAGCTGATAGTGTTACAAAAACCAAAATGTCTATTGTGTAATAGAACAACAACATTTTGGAGTAAACTCATCTTTATTTATAATATTAGAGAAAAATAAGCGCATGTAATTCATGTCAGATTAGTTTTACCCAATCAGAATTACATGAGCTTATTCTATGCAGATTTGAGTATGTCCTGTCAAGAAATTCAATGGAGGTGGAGCAGTTTTTGAAAATAGTTAGGTTAGACGTTTTAAATTTGTTTTAGTGAATGGTGTCTGATTTTTGGTTAGTATAAGTAGGGCCCTTGGGAGACGGCGTCGCGAACGGAAAAAATAAGCACGTTGGTCTAAACGCCCCAACTCTTTTAAGACGTCTTATTAAGTGCCTTAATACACACACACACACATACATATATATATGCTGGTTTATTTTCATCGCACTGCACACAATCTAAAGAGCGTAAAAGATTATCGATTGATGGATTGATAATCTCTTCACCATAACGTTTATATTCATATTTTTGTGTTGGTTTTTAGGAAATTTTTCCACAAAGTAACATCATATCAATTATTCTCGGGGACTGACCTTGAGGTTTAAATGTTAAATGGTTAGACTGCGGAATCGTTGTAAGTTAGTTCGAACTGCAGTTGGGCAATTACGTTTCATTTTCAGACAAATACCCTTGGGAAAGGTATGAACCCCAAATCCTCTTAGCTATGGGTTAAATATTAACACGGGTGTTCTTCAAGCAGAATGCCTTTAGTGTTAAATAACCTAAAAAGCTTAGTATGCTATTAAACAAACAAAGGTTCATCCGGTCGACGATATAAGGGTATAACCTTGACTGTGGATGGGTTGAACTGGGTGCAGATGTGACGTCCACAAGAAGCAGGTGGGTGTCAAACAATTATATAACCCGGTGAGACAGACAGGTTCTGTGAGTTTGCAGTCATTTAGTTGGAGATAAGATGTTGTAGTGAGAACCAGCTCCCAGAGAGGGCTATGGGCCCTCAGGACCCCCGAATGAGCTGCCCAGCAGAACGAGAAAGAAATGCTGCTAAAGACAAAGGAACTGAGGGTCAATATGTTGCAGGTTGTTCAGTCTCCAACTCACCTCTCACACATTACCCTTTCGTAATCCTTTCGCAACCATTTCGAATAAAGTGTGAGAGGTATATTTTTCTAAAGAAGTGCGTTTCGTTCGTTATTGTGTTGACTATGTTTCCGCATGCATATGTATATGTTACATAAGTATTCTAAATAAATATAATTTTCAATCGGTTTTATGGTTTCAAGCATCCCCATTTTGTATTAACATCCCAAGTAATGATTTCTATTACGAAAAATCATTTGTTTACCTACAATTATATGGTTTCAGGTAATAAATAATAATCCTATGTACCCACAGCTTTAAGCAACGCTACTTGATGCATACATTTTGTATTTTAATGATATATCAAGTATACTCATTTAACAAAAAAAGAAGCTTTTGAAACCGTTCTATGTGATCCATAAAAAAACCCATAACGATTACTTCACTCCGTGTCTGGGAGGGTTTAGGATTAACGGTAGTTAGATTGCTTATTTCTGTTTTATGGCATATCAACCTTTTTAAGTTATTTAATGCCAAATCCATATTTGTACGAATAAACGATTCTATTTCAAACAATGCAGTTTAGCATAAGCAAACAGTTTAATTGTAAAAAATAACACATTTCTATTTCAAGCTATTCAGCTTAGTCAAACAGATTTATTCTAAATAATTCAGTTTAGCGAAAGAACAGTTTCAGTGTCAAAAACTGTTCAATTTCAAGCAATTCAATTCAGCGTAAGTACAGTTTCAATGTCAAAAAAAATTTATATTTCAAACAATGCAGTTTAGCATAAGCAAACAGTTTAATTGTAAAAAAAAAAAAACACATTTCTATTTCAAGCTATTCAGCTTAGTCAAACAGATTTATTCTAAATAATTCAGTTTAGCGTAAGAACAGTTTCAGTGTAAAAAACTGTTCAATTTCAAGCAATTCAATTCAGCGTAAGCACAGTTTCAATGTAAAAAAAATTCTATTTCAAACAATGCAGTTTAGCATAAGCACACAGTTTAATTGTAAAAAAAACAACACATTTCTATTTCAAGCTATTCAGCTTAGTCAAACAGATTTATTCTAAATAATTCAGTTTAGCGTAAGAACAGTTTCAGTGTCAAAAACTGTTCAATTTCAAGCAATTCAATTCAGCGTAAGTACAGTTTCAATGTCAAAAAAAAAATTCTATTTCAAACAATGCAGTTTAGCATGCAAAACAATCACATTTAAAACAAACCAGTATAGCATAAATACGCAGTTTAAATGTCAAACCAGTTCTATTTCAAGCAATTCAATCTAGCATAAATACGCAGTTTAGTTCTATTTGACCCATCGAGAGGAATCTATCATGTGCTATCACTCCGGGCCAGAATGAACTTGAGAGTGACGACAATGAAAGGGTACTTCACATTCCCCAAAGCTCCAATATTACGGAAACCTCACAATCAGATTGTTTAGTGTCAAATCCAGGAAACTCGTTGGGTGTATGTCTTACCTCTCAACAGAGAAGCACTCGGGAAATTCTACTGCCCCAGTAAGTCAATAAGAGGGTACTCCACATTCTCCACATTTCCAGAACTTTTGCCTCAATATCAGATGCAGTTTAGTGTCATACCCACAACACCCCTTTTACGGGATAGGTAGGGTTTGCCCCTTCCCTGGAGGAAATACTGTGTACGTATTCTAAACTAGACTAAAAATAGGCAGGCAGTTTATTGTATTATGTCCCTCTAAGTGTATCTATTTTTACAGAAGCTTGAACAACAATTATGTAGCTATGTCAACTATAAAGTAGACTCTGGTGTTTACGAAGCTTAACTTATACTGACCTAGAGCAATAACAGTGAGGTAACTGGATTTTTTACACGAGCGAATGCTCAAACAAGATTAGCGATAACTTATTACTGAATTAAAGGAAACAAATAGATATCGTAGCTTGGTTCCTTAAATTGAATTATTTTACTAGTGTACAAGTCAGATTGATGGGGGATAACTGCCCTAGAAAGTTCGAACAAAACACAGAGTAGAATTCGCGCAGTGAAAAGCAGGAAGATTCACAAATAAAAAATAATAACAAATTAAATGCTGTCAGACGAGCTTACCAACTAATTAAATTACTTCAAACAACTTTTTTTTCCGGATAGAGTAATTCCCTATAATTTAATGTTTTTTACTGTGACATCATAGTAAGCGAAATCGAAATCCAACCCTGCTATTTCGTTCATTTTCGGATAAATAAATAAAGTTGGCGACCGTAGTCGAGGGCGACCAGAAGGCTCCCTTTTCAATAGCTACAACACCGAGGTGGAGAGGAGGACGCTACTCCTTTCTCGGGATGCTCCACTTTATGTACCTTATATTGCTGAGTGTTAAACAAGGAGATATCAAGTACCATTTTAAAGTCTTTGGTATGGCGCCACCTGGGATCGAACCTAGGTTTCCCGGACAATTGGCGAACAATCTACACACTAGACCAATGAGCCTGTCAAAGGAGTCGGACAAAAACGCTGTGGAAAAGTATGAGCTCTTCTTACCCACCTCCCTTATGAATTTAATAGTAGCACTATTGTTCTCCTACAAGGGTGGTTTGGGCATTAAATAATCCACAAAGTGTTATATGCCGTAATATAAAAAAAAAAAAATCAAATCAAACCTACCGAAAGATTACTGTGAGTTCGTTGTTCTCTGAAAAAAATCCAGACTTGTGACCCTGTGCCTCACCTCCCAGACAAGAGTGTTTGCATTTCACCAAGCTAAATAATCATGTTAAGAAATCCCAATTTATTCTCCATATGTACTCCGCTTAAAAATTGACCTCGTGTCACATTTTATTAGTGGGAAAAGGGGTAAATGCAAACTATGTGAAAAGTGGGAAAAGTGGGTAAATGCAAACTATGAGATAAGAAAAAAGATTCATACTGAAATGCAAAATGCAGACAGATTCCACCAGGAAATGAACTTGATTCATGAAGTCCATTTTTAGCAACGATAACAGTTACACAACGCGCGCTTTCTCTATTGTTTTTTGTTTTATTTTTTCTTTTTTGTTTTTTAGTCGATCTCTAAGCAGACATAAAAGCCTATATAAATGTTTTCATGGATTATCTGCTGCTGTTTTTGAAACTATTCACAAGAACGTTCATTTTTTTATCTACTGCTTCTTTTCAACATGTTTGTTAGCCCAGTCGGCTGGGGCTGTAGAATACACCAACTGCATCTTTGCAGATGGTTAAGACACCCCCAATAAGTTTCCTGGATATGAAACTAAACAATCTGATGGTGAGGCTCCACTAATGGTGGAGCTTTGGGGATTGCGGAGTAACCCTTCATTGCAATCACTCCCAAGTCCACTTTGGCCCGGAGTGGTAGCATCTGATAGGGTCCGATCTATTGGTCAAGTAGAACTAAACTGTGTACTTACGCTTAACTTAATTGTTTGAAAGAGAACTGTTTTGATATTTAAACTGCATATTTATGCTAAACTAAATGTTTTAAAATATAACTATTTTGACATTTAACTGGGAGCAAACAAAAATGTACTCACGCTAAATTGAATTGTTTGCAATAGAACTGTTTAGTCATTTAAACTGTGTACTTACTCTAAGCTGAATTGTTTGAAATAGAACTGTTAATATGTATAAAGACGGATTTGGTATTAGATAATCTAGAATGGTTGATATACCATAAAACCAAACCAAACTATCAGCATGATTGCTCGTGTCTTGACTTCTATATCTGAATGATTGTATCTTGCAGGATATTTATTCAGTGGTCTTTACCTAATGAAGTCATCTCTGAGAAACCGAATGGGCACAACATAGATAAATAGAGTGCAATATTTAGCAGTCCATTTAAAAATGTTAATTAAATAATTGTCATTTTCCTGAAAAAGATTTGTATGCTGTATGAGTTTTGCATAGTATTATCGATTGAAAATACATTTAAGTAAAAATCGTTAGTTAAATAGTGAACGGAATAGCAGAATTGGTGTTCGAATTCTCTTACTATGGCAACACAATTCATCAATTTAGCTATTACGCCACAGTCGTCCATCAGTCTAATGCTGTGTATGTTATATACTCACATAATAAATATGCTTATATACACATATACATGTTCATGCAGCATCACAACGACACAATAAACAATTAAAGAAACGCACAATGATAAAGTCGCAAGAACAAACGACGCACGCAGAAAGACGCAGGAAGACTTCTTTATAACATATTTTACCTCACATCTTTATTTGTAAGTTTCGAAAGGGTTGTTCCAAGTTTGCGTGTGAGGGGTAGCTGGGGACCGAACATTACTGAAATATTTTGACCCCGAAGTTGTGGCCGTCAGCGTTGTGTCTTTCTCGTTCTCCATGGTTGCTCAACCGGACCCTGGAGTAAACTCTTCTGTGTGCTGGCTTTCCCTACATCGCGTCTACTTCCGTCTTCGACTGTACTGCTTGCCCTCCTTCTCGCCTATCTCCCACTGTCCTCAATTCGTCGTCCTTATATTACCTTCAAACTCCCACGCAGTAATATAGACACGCCTCAACGCCTACGCAACCTCTTCCGATTTCCAGCGACCGGGATGTGTCACTTCCTTCCGATTGCACCACCTTGAATGGCATTTTTGGCCGGGTCAAAACGTCAAAACATGACATGTATTCTTATTTTTCAGATACTCGCAAGAAAATGTTTCATATTTAATGTCATTGTTTCCAGAGCTTAACGTTAGAACAAATATCAGATATTCAGTTTACAAAGATAATCAAATTTACTACAATTGTAGTATGCGTGATTCATTTATAAACCATTACTACACGCCAATGTCTCTTAATATGGCCCAGTTGGCTGCGGCTGTAGAATATATCAACTGCCTCTCTGCAGAGGGGTAAGACTCCTCCAACTAGTATCCTGGATATGAAACTAAACGATCTGATGGTCAGGCTCCAGTAATGAAGAAACTTTAGGGAATGCTGAGTACCCCTTTATTGCTATCGCTCCCAGGTCTACTCTGGTCAGGAATAGTTGCACCTGGTAGGATTCTATCTATGGGTCAAATAGAAAGAAACATTGTGGTTATGCTAAACTGAATTGTTTGAAATAGGACTATTTTGGTATGCTAAACTGAATGTTTTTGAAATTGAATCTGTATACTTATGCTAAACCGAATTGTTTGAAATAGAACTGTTTTTAACTGTATAAACAAAAATATACTTATACTAAACTGAATTGTTTGAAACTTATCAAAAACACTTAATTCGACGTTAAATGACCCGACAAGAGTTGATACGCCGTAAAATAAAACTACCAACCACCAAGCAACCAGCCAGCCCTTTCATAGTCTAATGTGAAAAAGGGGAAGATCATTTCAAAATATAGAAATAGATGTGTAAAATTATAGGAGAAAAACTGACAGAGACCTGAAGATATGAAAGTTATTTTTTTGTTTCTGAAATTGGCTATCACATTACTTTCATGATAACACTTTATGCAAAGAGAAAATATCATTATATTTCAATATAATGAAATCATTTTTTTATATTGACTCAATTTTTGCACAATATCAGAATTATAGAGTGCCCAGTAAGTTTCGAAATCACTAGCACTAATCTGTCGGTCGAGCTAGTTAAATATTACTTAAACCGAGTGGCTCTTTTTTCGAAATACAACCCCTGTTCAAAAATATGTATCGCTCTAAGAAAAACATTTGCCTATGTATTTTCAATCTATGAAAAATGAGCCTTAGTTTAGTTTCGTTCGTTTTTTTTTTATGGCATATCAACATTCGCAAGTTATTGATTGCCAAAACCCTCCTTATAGAAGAACAGCACTGATACTATTTAACCCTTGACTGGGGAGATAAGAGTTTTTCATGCATTTCCCAAGAGTATTAATACAAAAGCGAATATGATAATACGACTGGATTTTGAATTAGCTTACTTCGAGGCCAAAGTCCAATACATTAGGTATAACGTCTCAGAAAATTTTAAAAAATGTCAAAGACAAACCTCGAACCTCGGCTAATTTATCAAGTGCTATCCGAGTAAACTGGAAATAGATGAATGAAAAATTGTTTTCATTAATGAATTCCATGACTCCAAGAACTGAGGATGATAGAAAAGCCAGTGGATGGGCAAAAAGTTCTGACGAATTATATTTTTAGTCTTCTTTTGTAAGTTTATATTTTTCTTTGGATTTTACTGATTCAATAATTTGTTTCTCGATTATAGATAAAAATATATGATTTGATCAATTTGAGGTATGTTCAACGACGCCGGAGGATTTTCTTATTAAATAAAAGAACGTTTTGTCTCTGATATGTGCATAGTCTATTTCTAATGGATGAAAAATACTGAGGAAGCGTGTTTTTTTAAGAATGGTCAATATATTTTTTGCCAGGCGTAGTAAAAACGATTTGTGGCACAAGACCAGAGAAACTAGTGAATATCGAACTCAGTAGTTAATATAGGCAGGTATGTCTCACCATTCCTACACTACGTTAAAAACATTGGATAAAATTATAATCTCTTTCACGAGAAAATTTGCGAGAAATTGTTTACTAACAAAATTCCGATGCAATTCTTTATATTCTTTTCTCGATTTGAAAGTGACAAAATTGGAAAGTTTTACGTGTGGGGTAAGCTGGAACTGTCACTGACTGATAATAAAACTTATTGAAAGAAAGAAAGGAAGAAAGAAAGAAAGAAAGATGGAAAAAAGTGATCCGTTCGTTACTGAGCATGAAACCTAACTCAGACGAGAAAAAAGATTTAAATCCAGCAATGATATGACCTTGAATACAGATGCTACATACTTTAAAGAGAAAACTGTTCCATTTGTCTTTCATGCGGAACGAGATAAACAACTATTGCATCCTATTTCTTTCCAAATATCTTTTCCAAATTCTTTCTTCCATAAGAAATGTAAGATTTTGTTCAGCGAAGTGAATCTCTTGGTAATGGCATCATAAACTTAGTTGGGTTGAGATGGAATTTAGAAATATAGCTAAGTTGGCGAAAAGCGCAAATAGGAAAATCCTTTTGAATGTGTATGAGTTCTACAGAACATCGTTATAAAAGAAGAGACAACTGATAATATGGCTGTGAATTTGTTAACTACCAATGTCTTTCTTTTATAATGAATAAATTAATGAATGTTTACGTGCCACATTTTTGATTGACCATTCGTGGTGTAATGGTTAAAGCGATGAACTGCGGAATCGTAGTACGCGAGTTCGTACTCCAGTCGCGCTATTACGTTCACTTTCGGGCAAATACCCTTGGGAAAGGTATGAACCCCCTTATTCTACCTCCAGCTATGGATAAATAGTAGGACGGACTAGGCAACTAGTCTAGGAGAAGGAAAACTCTGAATTCAAACCTATTAAACTCCGCTTAAAAATTGACCTTGTGTCATATCCTGTCCGAGCGGAGGGGTTGGTAAATAGTACCATTGAAATAAAAATCCTGACAATTATTTGAGAAAATCTCAAAATATACCAAAACGTAATTGTAATATCAAACACGTTTCGAGAAATAATATGCGATACCCAGTGATTATAGAACTCCTAAATGATAATTAGCCAGGTTGTCTCGACATTCCTTTGACTACATTATGTGCCTACCTATAATATACCATTTTCATGAGAAAAAAATGCTGGATGATTATTGCAGAAGAGGGGGTGTAGCCTATGTGGTGAAAATGATCAAGCTGTTAATCACATTATCAGCTAGTGCAGCAAATTGGCACAAAAGAAATAGCATGCATAAATATTGTTGGAGAACGAGCTCAAATGCGAATAAATAAATAAATGAATAAATAAATATATATATATCATCATGTCGTGCGGCTAGCACGGATATCCCTGACCCTCTCTCTCTACGTCTCCCTATCATTCATCGGCTCTGGCAGGTCTTCAGGGTTACATCCCGTATCATCACATAGCTGCTGTATGTGTGTTCGAGCTGGTCGTCCTGCTTTTGATGGGCCATATGCGGGGGTCCACAGGAGTACATCATTTACGAGCTCGTCCTTGCTTCTCCAGCAGTGTTTGATGTCTCCAGCAGTGTTCGAACATGTCTGGTTCGTCTAGCTTGGATAGTTTTCGAGATAGGTGGTAGGTGACCGTATCGTTGGTGCCTTGTGGGGTGTTGCTGCCAGGACTTGTTCAATATTGCTCTTAACATTCTTGTATAATTGACGTCTAGCTTCTTCTCCATCCGTTTAGTCAGCATCCAAGTAGTGCATCCATATCGCAGTATCGACTCGATCATATGCAAATCAAACCTGCCCGATAAAATGAATATATATATATATATATATATATATATATATATATATATATATATATATGTTATATTTGCTTAGAGAGAGAGAGAAAAGCGATTGGTGACTCTCAGATTCTGCATATGCGATTATCGGATCAAGAGATTAATTACCCTGTGGTGAGTATCCCCTTCTATACGGTTTTATAGGGCATGATGGAAAAGATTATCTATTTTATAGGTCATTCTGTGTTGGGTGCTTTAGTTTATACTGTATGCTTATATCGGTTAATTCTTTAACAAGATCAAAGTATTTTGTCTTCCTTTTCGCATGCTTTTATTTTCATTTAAGTTATTCTCTGCTAACTCATCCAGAAGAAGATTTCCTTTTTCCCGTGAACTAATTCTAGATCTGCACTCCTGGCTACAATTGTATGATCTGTTGCTATTTCAAATTCCTAGAGAATTGTATGCGACTAATATTCTATGAAGCATTATGGATTGTGCACACATTATTCATTAGAATACTTACATTTCAATCACTTGCATTATTCCCGGAAAATCACGTTCTCACCCAGTCGAGCTTAGTCCGACGGGTTTTGTCCTCAATTTTCTTTTGGAGAAATTGTTCCATTTCACTCTATTTTGTGCTGCTTCTAAGATATATCCAATTTCTCTTTTGAGATATCCTATACGAAATCACTACCTCATCTTGTGAACAACCTCTCAAGTTTGTTGTTTAAATGATCGATACAGTTGTTTTTTGCCATTTTTGTTAACTAGATTCATTTGTTTTACTATTTTTTTGTATGTTAAAATTACTGTTCCTGACTGTTGGAATTAGAATTCCACCACTCATTTCTTTTCATGTATACCACAAGTCCCCATATTGTTGCATCTACGCAGTCTTCAATGCTGACGAGTCATCTTCCTATTTCTTTCTTTGACGCATATTGTCTCCAAAGTGTAAGTCTTTGTGCATACTTATCAATTTCCATATCCCAACATTGGTCATTTTAACAACGTTGCTGATAATCTTACTAAGGGGACAGCCCAGGTGTTTTTCTTTTTATTAGAGTTCTGCTGCAGATGCTGACATTGAGAACTTTCCTTGTATTTATTGGACATGCTTTTTTAAAACTTTCTTTCGTTTCTCTTTGTTTGATGGTGGCTTCTACTAACATTCCCAATTTTGTATAATTTTCGTTTACTCAAAATGCTATGTTACATTCCTGATTTAGTAGCCCTAGTTCTTCCGTTGTTTCTCTTTGCCATTTATTATTTATCTGCATGAGACATTTTTCATTCCAAATCCCATCCCTACATCCTGGCTGCATTTACCAACTGTTTATATCAGGGTAGATAGTTCTTTTACATTTTTGCAAATATCTTCATATCATCCAGGTATCTGAGTTTATCTATCTTCTTTGACTGTGTAAATTTAATTTGTCAAATGTGAATTTCTTGACTTGGATCATTGCTATAAAAATGGCTGTGGCGAGAGTTAGTCTCCTTGAAAGAAGCCTCTTTGAATTTTCACCTATGCTGAATTTTTGGCTCCACTTCTTGATTCCACTTATCGATTTCCATGAATTTCGTGATGAGGTTTTTGACTTTGTCGAATACTTTAAACATTATTATTATTATTATTATTATTATTTAATTCTTGGGAGGTTTTCACATCTACTAAAATCTCCATAACGTTTCTCAGTATTATGGCCGATCTCAATATGGAAATAGTTATGACGATCTCCACTCGTCCTGTTATTTCCAAACCTTTCAGTCCCTTTCATGATCCTTCGCTGACTGTACCAAGAGCACCAATTACAATTGCTATAAACGGCACTTTCATGTTTCACAGTTTTTATTTTCTTTCAATTTTACTCAGTGATCAGCCAGGACAGCAAAGTCCGCAATTTTGAAAGTTCTCTTCTTTTCTTGATTATTATAAGGTCTGGTGTTCTGGCGGAGATTAGTTGATCTATTTGTATGTCAAAATCCCAAAGGATTTTGAGTGTCTTATTTTCCAGTATAGATTCTGGGTTGTGCATTTAGCATTTGTTCGTACGTTCAAATTTAAATTTCTTGCACAATTCCCAGTAGATCACCTTGCCTACCTGGTCATGCCTAGTCTTATATTCTTTCCCTGCTAATTTGCAGCATTTGCTTATTATGTGATTGGTTGTTTTGTCTCTATCACTATATAACCTACATTTGCCGTTTTGTAACATCTTAGCGATTCTTGCTTTGTTGTGATTGGTTCTTATAGCTTTGTTTTCTGTTGCTATTAAGAGATATTGTGTTTTTCTGTTGCTATTAAGAGATATTGTGTTTTTCTCTTGAGCCACGTCCATATTTTCTCGTGCGGAAGGTTGCTTCTTTTTCAATTAAAAGTTATTATTATTATTATTATTATTATTATTATTATTATTATTATTATTATTATTATTATTATTTACTCATTAGAATTTTTCACATGAGCGTTTGTTGATGGTCTTTCACTGGAGTTTGAGTGACAGCAAGTCTCTCCAGTCTCCAGAACTCTTCTCAGTATTCTGGCCGTTCTCCACCCGTCCGCCAACTTTCAAGTCATCCAGGATCTATAATAATCCTTTAGTTACTGTGCCAAAAGCACCAATTACAATTGGTACAATTATCACTTTCATGTTCCCAGCATTTACAATTCTCTAACAAGTCGAGATACTTATCCTTCTTTTCACATTCTTTCAGTTTTATACTGTGGTCAGCCGGGACAGCAAAGTCCACAATTTTGCAAATTCTCTTTTTTTTTTTTTTGATTATTATAAGGTTTAATTTTCTGGCCGAGATAAGGTGATCCGTGTGTATGTCATAGTCCCATAGGAGTTTATGTATGTTATTTTCTCGGACAGGTGCTGGGTTGTGCATATACTATTTGTTGGTGTGGTCAAATTTAAATTTCTTGCAAAATTCCCAGTGGAGGATTATTATCATTATTATTATTATTATTATTATTATTATTATTATTATTATTATTATTATTATTAATTTATTAAAAATTCTTTAAGTGACTTGTATTTTAATCCAGTTATTATAATGATTTATTTTTTTCATTTGAGAGTGTATTTTTATCCTCTTTTATTATATATATATATATATATATATATATATATATATATATATATATATATATATATATATATATATGTGTGTGTGTGTGTGTGTGTGTGTGTGTGTTTCTCTTGGTTATCATCGAGTCCAGGTATGCTTGTGTAAAGAACATCTTTATTTAGAATATGGGAAAGTTTCAGAAAGTGCTGGCTATACGTCATTTAGTAGTACCTATAGACTTTACTCAAGCACTATCCGTCAGAATTTGTTTAAATTTGGCCGATTCCTGTTTCCCTGCTCATAACCCTCATGCAAAATTACACTTATTCGTTTAGCATAATTCATCATTAAATAAGTAGGTAATCTAATTCATTTTAATGTTTTCTTGGGTGTCAGTCAGAAAGAATTTTATTGCAGCTGTTATCGTCCAATGAATTTTCATTAAGACAATTGTTGCGTATTTACTTCTCCAGTCAGTGATTTGCGTCCCATCATTCTGGATTCCTTGAACAAAACGAATTCATATTTTAAAAAAAATATGAATACTGATAAAATATCGTATGAATTTAAGATAATTATTATACAATTTCGAAATTAATCTCTTTTAAACGAAGAAAATTACAGGATGAAGCGTGTTTAAAAAAGTTTCTAAGTGAAGATATATTTGCCAAAAAGAAAGGAACAAAGAACAAAACTTTATTTTCTTGTAAAATAATTTCTTTATTCCAGTGCGTTTTATATTGGTATGAAAATCAAGTTTTGATGTGGTGAGACGCTGCGTTATCCTATTTCTTGTTCACGATGTTTCCGGAAACAAGGAAATGCTGACTTTACACCCTGAAGAGGGTTAAGACAGCGCACAAATTGGTGTCCGGTGTATGACAGTAGGCTGCATCTGATGTTTGGCTTCTAGTTCTTGTCTATTCTTGCCGGGATTAGTAGTATTTGTTTGGGTTCCATTCATGGATCATGTAGTTCTGTTTAAACATTATTTTATTCGATAGGAAAATGTGTAAAAAATAGATGTTTAAAACAACTATAAAACTTAAATATGAACGTTCAACGAACACGTGTAACAGCATGACATTATGTCGGATATCAGAAAGTGTTACACTTCTTAAAAAACAAAGTAACTCAGTTGTTTTTAATTGTCAACGCAAACACAAGGGAGAGAGACACGTAGAAATTTCAAAGAACAAACTAAGATTGCAATTGACAAAACGACCCCCCACATACACCCGAGTTCCGACCGATTCGTCTCAAAGTCCAACAGCCGAATCTCTCTAACGTCAACAGCCTACAGACTTTTCAAAATCTCTTTTTTTTTTATTTATTCTGAATTAATCACCTCATCAGCCAATGTCTTTGCTGTGACATATTTTTATTAAACCTTTGAACAATTACCTTATTTCTTGCCCAGATGACTGAACTTAATTTGTTTATCTTTCCGATATACAGATCTGCCAACGTTATATTGGCAACAAGTGATATCCGGCTCATCAAATGTGCACGCGTATGCACTTTCCAATTTCTCTTACACTTCAACTCAATGATTTCTTTCAAATTTATAATTTTACCGAATGAAACAATATTGTACCAAATAGAATAATTAATAGAATTTTTTATCACCCGAGCCATTGGCCTAATGAGTAGAGTGATTGCCAATGGTCTAGGAGACCAGGGTTCAATCCTAGGTCGAGTCATACCAAAAAATCGTACTTGATGCCACCTTGCTTAACACACATCATTAGAAGGTAAGGATCAAGGATAAAGTGGAGCAATCATGGGAAAGTAGTTGCACCCTCCCCTATACATTGCTATAATAGCTATTGAAAAGGGAGCCTTCACGTCGCCCTCGACTAAGTTTGCTAATTTTACTTTACATTTTCCTTATAATCACCCTAATTATTTTACAAATGATTTCATTACCTCCAGGTATAAATAAACTCTAAATGGGTTGATATGCTGTTAAAATAACAAAAGAAGCATTTATTGCAATATAGTCCAAGTATTCAAACCTTATAATGAAGATGTTAAGGAAACTATTCTGGTGTATATAGAGTATGTTGTGCATGAACGACTCCATCTTTAACAAAAAAGAAAAAAACATTCCTAAACAAATCGTGACTGCTGATCAAAAGTATCAAAAATTAGCACTGATTTGTCAAGATTTTATCTAGACTTCTTGACATCATATTATCATATAAATTATTCAGCTATGTTTTCATTGGAATTTTCAAATTTCTTATTCAATTATTAAAACAATTGAGAATTTCTTCACAAAGATTTAAGACCATACCTAGTAAATGCTACTTACATCATTCTATTAGATAATACATCTCAGCTGAAAATATTTATACATGTTCAGAATATAAGGACCTGGAGATAGCACCGGCAATTATTCAAGTCGTAGAAGGTTAGGAAGAAATGATTTAGACCAATTCTAATACGCCCATTAAAATCGTCATGATTTGAAATAGCAAATACAGTGTTAATGAATGCAACTGACACTTAGAGAACTCTCTCAATAACTTCCCAAGAAATAGCTTAATTTCTTAAGTAAAAAGCAGTGTGATTGTATAAAAAAACATGACGAAAAAGCCGAATGGATAAACAATAAACGCATCGATACAACGACTCAAGGATTATATAGAAAAGCAAGAAGGAGGACTGATTAGAGCCACCAGAAACGATACTGACAATACGATGGTCAAGAGAATGACAAAAACTAGTAGAGAAAATGGGAAGAAGAACAAAACTATGAGCGTTTTAAACGACTAATAAACAGCATCTCACACGAGAAAAACCTTAAGTGGCTAAGAAAAAGAAACCTTAAGAAAGAAACAGAATATTTCCTAATAGCAGCAAAAAAACAACGCAGTAAAACAAATCATACCAAAGAGAGAATAGATTAGACGCTACAAAATAGCAAATGTAGGCTATGGGGTGATAGAGACGAAACGATTAATCACGTAATAAGCGAATGCAGCAAATTAGCTTAGAAGGATTATAAGACTAGACACGACAGGATTGACAAGGTGATCCACCGGCATATGCGCAAGAAATTTCAATTTGACTAAACGAATAAATGGTATATTCACCACCCAGCATCTGACTAAGAGAATTACACACATAAACATAAGTACATCGACCTTGCTAGAGAATTGAAAAAACTATGGAACATGGGAGTGACTATTATACCGATCGTGATTGGTACTTTTGGTACAGTCACCAAAGGATTATTGAAGAGACTGGAGGACTTGGTAGTAGGAAGACAAGTAGAGACCATTCAAACTACAATATTGTTGAGAACAGCCAGAATACTGAGATGAGTCCTGGAGACTTGAGGAGACATGCTGTCACTCCAACTCCTGTGAAAGACCATCAACTAAAACTAATGTGGTCTCGGTTGACCACAGAATAAAACTGAAAGAATGTGAAAAGTAACTTGACCTTGCTAGAGAATTTAAAAAAACTATGGAATATGAAGGTGAAAATTGTACCAATTGTGATTGGTGCATTTGGCACGGTAACTAAAGGATTATTAAAGGGCCTGGAAGATTTGGAAGTTGGTGGCCGAGTGGAGACCATCCAAACAACAGCATTATTGAAAACGGCCAGAACACTGAGGAGAGTACTGGAGACCTATGGAGACTTGCTGTCACTCAACCTCCAGTGAAAAACCATCAGCTAACGTTGATGTGAAAAACTCTAAGGAATAATAATAATAATAATAATAATAATAATAATAATAATAATAATAATAATAATAAGAAGAAGAAGAAGAAGAAGAAGAAGAAGAAGAAGAAGAAGAAGAAGAAGCATTCGAGTAGATGTGACGTGGTTTTTCAAAGTCCCGAAAAGAGTTAAAATTTTCATAGCTCAGCAGATTTTCCTGAAAATATTTATTGTGATTCAATTTTTGATTCTGCTTTTAATATTATGAGTAAATATCATTACAGACATTTTTTGTGCCCGTAGTGTAATGGTTAACGTCGTAGGAAATGGACACGGCTACTCGAGTTCAAATCCTGCACGAGACTGATTGCATTTCACATAGCACTAATACCCTTGGGAAAGGTATAAATCCAATTATTCTTCCTCCAGATATGGGTAAATAATAGGGCAGACTAGGTTCTTCAGCCTTGGTAAGGCAACTAGTCAAGGAGAAGGAAAACTCTTAATTCAAACCTGTTAAACTCCGCTTAAAAATTGACCTTGTGTCATATCCTGCCCGAGCGGAGGGGTTGGGTAAATATGATTATAGACATTTTTTGTACTTTGATATTTTTCGATATTCATGATGCGCAATTGGAATGTATACTCTTTAATTTTAATGTACAAATTTAGAGTAAATTTTTAAAATTTTAATATAAGTTTCAAATTCATAAACATTCACATTTATTATTAGCATTTAACATGTATTAATTATAGTTTTATTCATTTATTTTTCTACTCGCGTTTTTATATGATTATCAATTTAAATTCATTGCATGAAACCTGGCTAAGTCGGTAATTTCTCTTCGTTCAGAATCCAAAATTATGTTACGTTCTGAAACTGGTAGACAAATTCACCTACCGAGGAAGCAGCGTCTCATCAACCGAAAAAGACATCGACACACGGTTAACGAAAGCATTTACAGCTATCGATAGGCTCTCGATCATATAGAAATCAGACCTGACCGATAAAATGAAACGCAGTTTCTTCCAGGCAGTGGTCGTATCGATACTGCTATATGGATGCACTACTTGGACGCTAACTAAAGGGCTGAAGAAGAAGCTAGACGGCAATTACTCAAGAATGTTGAGAGCAATATTGAACAAGTCCTGGCGGCAACACCCCACAAGGCACCAACTATACGGCCACCTTCCTCCCATCACGAAAACTATACAAGTTAGACGAACTAGACACGCAGGACACTGCTGGAGAAGCAAGGACGAACTCATCAGAGATGTACTCCTATTGACCCCCGCATATGACCAAGCAAAAGCAGGACGACCAGCTCGAACATACATACAGCAGCTATGTGAGGATACGTGATGTACCCCTGAAGACTTGCCAGAAGCGATGAATGATAGGAAGAAGTGGCGAGAGAGAGTCAAGGATATCCGTGCTAGCGGAACGATTTGATGATGATGATGATGATGATAATTAATGTTATTAAGTAAATAATTCTTCCGAAGTTATTCGTAACTTTTTAAATATAATTATCAATAATCATACAGAATTTAATATGTAAAATAAAATTGTCTGTGAAGACAAACAAACAGTATTAATTTGCTATACATTTATTAACATTCATGGTAGTTTTGATGTAGAATTTTGACTATTTAATGTATGAATTCTATATAGTTTTGAAAAGAAATATATCATTCAAATCTTATTCCTTCACATAAGTATTTTAAAATCGTTATTAACATTATAAGCATCTTTATCATGATTTTATGCATCTATTATTTTTTCCCAATTTTCTGACTCATAGGTGAAAGTTTAATGCTCTAGCTGTTCATAAATTTAAAAGAAAAAGTACTGAAAGATATCTCAACAACAGTTCTTTTTTAAAACTTTAAATACATGATCGATTTATCGAAGGAACACTGCCCCTTAGAAATAGAAAAAATTTTTTTGAGTATTTACCTTAATATCAGTATATATATATATATATATATATATATATATATATATATATATGCTTTGCTTTCTTTATTTGTTATTGGACAAGGCAAGCAAGAAAAATGAGATAAAAATATATTTTGATATTTTTCTAGATTAGATTATTACGTTAAATATTTTTGAATGTTCTTCCTCTCTTTAACTTCAGCGTGAAATATAGTCACGTTGAATCCGTTGGAACAGGTAAACCTTTCTCTCCAGAGAATCGAAAAGCTCTTCGACTCCTTTGAATGCAAAACACATAACTGTTTGATGTAATTCATTGCATTACATAAATTATCTTTTCATGGATTATTAATAAATATAACGATAAAATTACTTCGGGCTTCCTGTGCGTTAAAAAAGACTGCGTCTCTCAATAATTAGCCATGTTTGGATCGAAAAATCAGCATGTTGGAAAATATTCCATACTCAACTCGGTAGTGATAAGAAACAGGATAATCCCAACTTGGAAGTGCCCGTGGTGGAATGGTTATCGTCGCAGGAATGGACGAGAATGACTGCATTTCACATAGCACTAATACCCTTGGGAAAGGTATGAATCCAATTATTCTCCCTCCAGCTATAGGTAAATAGTAGGACAGACTGGGTTCTTCAGCCTTAGTGAAGCAACTAGTCTAGGAGAAGGAAAACTCTGAATTCAAACCTGTTAAACTCCACTTCAAAAATTGACCTTGTGTCATATCCTGCCCGAGCGGAGGGGTTGGTAAATATGATAATCCCAACTCTGATCTAAGATATCTTGACTGCAACCATAAAAAGATAAAAGAACAAGAAAAATAATTAAAAGAGGATTCTAAAGTAGTATTAAATGGTTTCTTATATGCAATTAACAAACCATCATGAAAAAATACAACTCAAGGAACCAGAAACATAAGGCTCAATTAACCGAATTTACAGTTATACATTTAATTTTCGATAAACTAGCCAATGTAAAAAATATACCATTAAAAGCAACTGCTTTACAGATGTTGTAAAAGGAAACATAACAGCAAAGGTAACTGCAGGTATCCAATGAAATGAAAGTGTTACTCTTGAAATGAACGTAGTTGAGAATGAAGCTAAAATATACATTAAAACAAGCAAACAATGATTGTATGAAAACTCCAACAACAGAAAAGGAATGCAGAAAAGTAAAGAAAAACTAACCTCAAATTGAAAACCCAGACTCCACAGAAAATAAGATTACAATCGATGAAATGAAACAAAATAAAATCAGAGAACTCGCTTAGGTAAAAAATACTGAAAGACTCTATATGAAAGACTCAAAAATAAAAATGAAAAAAAAAAAAAGCAACCTAACGCGGAAAAAGGTAGCAAACTATGCCAAAAATATTCTTTAAGATTTTAACACAATCCAACGCTTTTAAATGATATAAATTATGCAACTACTACAGCAATAAGCCAAGTAACCATGACACAACAACAAAATAGCTTAAGCCATGCAAATGGGAATCAAAGATTAGGATCCAAAAACAAAATATAGGAATATAAATGAAAAATATCCATCCTTGACGTAATGAAGAAGAGTGTCAAATTGAACGCTATGATAGTCAAAAAAATTAAAAGAAGGTATGAGGTGACATTAATTAGTAAGAACACGAAGATAACAGAAATGCTGCAGTAAGAATACAACTAAAGACCCAGCGTATCCGATGATATGAAAAACAAACAAAATTCTTCAGACACAACAAATACTTACGGACGACCCCCAAAAATTCTATCGAGAAATAGGAAAAGGCACAATAAATGTAAAGGAGCCTTCCAAGATTGAAGAATTGGACTCATATTGGATTAATATAGGGTGCCTCAAGAAATCAAATTAAAAATAAAGCAACTTGGATTGAAAATATTGTTCAAACTTCAGGGCTTGAACTTCCGTTTCTTCGAACTCCTGGAATTTTCAGCAGCAGGGAGAGCTCTCTCTTCAGATTCCAACAGCAGACACCCAACATGACTACGTCCCAGCAGACACCCATCATGACTACGCCCCAGCGACCCTGATACGTAGTCTCCACTCTTTCAGGTTCTGATGGAATCTCTACCCTTGCTCGTCAATCATTGACCCCAGGTTCTCAGGAAACCGGTCCCTATGTGAAAATAAGTAGAGCATCTTGACGCTCATGTTGCAGCCCATGTTTCTGAAAGCAGTCAGCATTTGTTGACAAGTTCTGCATAGTTTCTGGCTTTGTTGTTGCCAAGAAAGTTCTCTGCTAGAACAAATGCCTTCCACGCTTCCAGTTCCACTTCGTTCATTGGATTTTGAACTCTGGATCTCTGATTAGCTGCCAGATCTGAGGACCGTCAAAGATGCCAGCTTTCAACTACTCCATGGTCAATGCTGGAAAAGCCTGGCACAAATAAGTGAAGCAGTCACCGTCCTTGTCCAGAGCCTTGGTGAACTGCTTGATTAAGCCGAGCTTGATGTGCAGCTGTGGGAAGAGTATTCTGTCTCTATCCACCAGAGGGCTCTTGATGACGTTTATTTCTTTGCAAGGCAACAATTCCTCCCGCAAAGACCAGTCCTTCTTCGGGTATGGTGAGCACGGTCCCTATTATCCCATATGCACAGAAAATATTGTTTTATGACTTCAAACTGACCTCTTTTCGCCATAATCACCCAGAACTATTGGACCTGAAAACTTCTTGTCATTAAAATAAAAATTTCCAATCAAAACAATTATTCGACATCTCATTTTACCGCCACCATCTAAAATGCTCTACACTTGACCAGATTGAGCAAAACCAATGTAATTTTTGGATTCAGTGCATCAGATTCGACCTAAATCAGCTAAAAAAACGCAAACAACAAATTTGTTGTTGATCAGGGTAATCAACAACAACAACAAAAAAAAACAAAAAAAAAAAGAAAAAGAGAATATGCAAAATTGTACGATTTTGCTCTCCCGACTGACCACAGAATAAATCTGAAAGGATGTGAAAAGAAGGATAAATACCTCGACCTTGCTACTTCAT
Organism: Sepioteuthis lessoniana; assembly: GCA_963585895.1. Taxonomy (NCBI): domain Eukaryota; kingdom Metazoa; phylum Mollusca; class Cephalopoda; order Myopsida; family Loliginidae; genus Sepioteuthis; species Sepioteuthis lessoniana. The sequence goes on from OY757924.1 coordinate 40,704,518, forward strand.
AAGATGAGCTGAACGTTGGTGAAAAGGAGAAAGCTGAAAAAGTAATCTTAACCACTATTAATAGCAACAGAATATCATGCTAGAGAAATAATTATGTTTTGGTTTCATTTTTTAAGGCATATAAATCTCCGTAGTTGATACGCCATTAAATGCTCAAGTCATCATTGAGGAAAAATAGTAGTGTAACTATTTGACCCATAGCTGTAAGAGATATAGTGTATTTCACACATTTTCGAAGAATATAAGTCCAAAAAGGAACATAAAACTGAGACTGGAGTTTGAAATTGATTACTACGACGTCGTAATCCAGCTTGTTAGCCATCACGTGACAACTAATCCTCCAACTAATCATGTTAAATTAAAACTGATTATATATAGGAGATTAACAATTATGTTGTAAGACAGTAAATGTAGCAATCCGGTATAGAAGAAATAACTGGCATGACTGGGTAGGAAATGTATCCAACTGGGAATTGTGCAAAAGACATGCTGATAGATGGTACATCTTGATAAATGAAGGGGAAAAATCAGAAATCAATACATCAAAAAGACCAGAAAACTATTTTAAACGAAAAACCCACAATGGAATATTAGTTGAACGAAAGAATACCTAGGCTATTTTCCTTGTAAAATGCTTGGGATCCTTCCGAAAATGGACGAGAGAAGAGCTCAGAAATACGGACCATAGATATAGAAAATTGATGACAATGGACCAGGTCTTGTACTAAGAGAATACGTGGATAGATGATAGGTTAAAAATGAAGGAAGAAAATAACTTGCAGGCGTTATGGGCTGTGTGGATTTGACAAATCTACTCGTTACCTGCGTGGAAAATAATTAGAAATAATAAAACTGAACATTTTATAATAATAATAATAATAATAATAATAATAATAACAAACTGTGTGGATGTGAGAACAACTACAATCTTGCATACCAGCCTCTACTAATATTTAAGCTAAGATACTCGAAAGAGTTTTGGAGTTAAATCAACCTTGGTAGGATTTTTAATGCCCCCATCTATTTTAATACATATATTAAACTGATTGGTTTTAAACAGAACTATTTATAAGTATATTTTTGTTTACACACAGTTAAGTATCAAAACAGTTCTATTTCAAACAATTCAGTTTAGCATAAGTACGTAGTTACAATGTCAAAAAAAAACCCAGTTCCATTTCAAACAATACATTTTAGTATAAGTACACAATTTAGTTCCGTTTGAGCCACAGATAAGACCCTATCAGGTGCTACCACTCCGGGTCAGAGTGGAACTGGGGGCGATGGACATAGAGCGGTACCCCACATTCCCTAAAGTTGCAGCATTACTGGAACGTCACCAGCAGATTGTTTAGTGTCATTATCAGGACACTTGCTGTGTGTGGGGGGGGGGTCGTAAAACACCTCTGCATGGAAGCAGTCGGTGTATTCTACTTCCCCAGCTGACTGGGCAAAATTTTAACGAGACCAATTTGACTCATAGATGACACTATAACAGGAATTATGACTCCGGATTAGTTGGTTGGTTGGTTTGTTTTTATGGCATATCAACATTTGTAGGTTATTTAACGCCAAATCCATTTTTATGCCAATAGTCAGTTCTATTTCAAACAATTCAGTTAAGCAGTTTAATTGTGAAAACATATCTCTTTCAAACTATTCAGTTTATTCAAACAATTCTAGTTAAGCTAATTTTGTTTATACACAGTTAAAAGTCAAAACAGTTCTATGTATAAAAATTCAGTTGAGTGTAAGCACAGTTTCAATGTCAAAGACAGTTCCATTTCAAACAATTCAGTTTAGCATAAGCACACAGTTTAAATGTAAGCACAGTTTAACAGTCAAAAACATTTCTATCTCAAGCTATTCACTTTAGTCAAACAGTTCTAATTCGAACAGTTCATTTTAGCATAAGTATACAGTTAATTCTATTTAACCCAAAGATAGGGCCCTATCAGGTGTTAACATTCCGGGCCAGAGTAGCCCTGGGAGCAATGGCAGTTAAGGGGTACTCGACATTCCCGAAAGCCCCAGTATCACTGGAACCTCACCATCAGATTGTTTAGTGTCAAATCCAGGACACTCATTGGGATGGTCTTACCCCTCTGCAGACGTGCAGTCGGTGTATTCTACAGCCCCAGCTGACTGGGAAAGACTCCAGATGTGTGATGGCAATGAAGCATACTCGACCCTTTCCAGATCTCCGGAATTGTAGCCTCATCATCAGATGCAGAGTTTTGTGTCATACCCAGCACAGTACTTTGTTAAGGGGACTCTAATCCTCTCAGCAGAGCATAGTATCCGTGTGTTCTAAGATCCGTCAACAGGCCACAAAGAAGAAGAAGAAGAAGAAGAAGAAGAAGAAGAAGAAGAAGAAGAAGAAGAAGAAGGTTATATTTTAAAAAGAAAACAAAATGAGGTAAAAACAAGAAAAGATTTTACCAACAAAAGAGGAATTGGCAAATAAGAAAATAAAGCAAAACATTTCCCTCTTAACAACTCCACAAGATGAAAATTTACTTATAAAATAAAATAAAAGACAAAGGATAAACGAAAGTCGCGTAAACAAAGACGGTTTTTTCAAAAAGCTTCTGATTGGAAAACGAATGGAAATAAAACTTCAAAGGCAAAAACAATGCAGCGTGTAGGAAAACCTATGGTAAGTAATTGTGTGTATGTATTTGCCATCGGTCAGTCCGTGACAAGCAAGAGAAGAGGAAAGCTGCGTTGAGGTTGGGCAAGTCACTTCTCGTCGCACGTCACTTGCTTATAAGATTGACGTCTAATGATAGTATAATGGCGGAGTAATCCCCTTGAGTGCTTGTAACGCTCCGGACGGAATGATACAGCGTCCATTACGGCACGTACAACATGGCTTCGATCGTGTAGCAGGAAGGAAAAAGCGCCAACCTTCTTTCCTGTCGTCACTGCTACATTTAGCGATGCAATCATGGTTTCAATTGATAATGGACAGTGTGATGGAAGTTTTCCTGTTGAGTTTGAATTCTTTTTAGTGAATGGCTGTTTTCAATACGACAAATGCGGACAAGTTATTTTGTGATAGATTTTTGTTGGCCGGTTTCTTTTTGCTTTTTTTAAATTGTTATTTGTTTTGTTTTTTTCTGGGTTTTTTTTTAAACTTTGCACTGAAATGTTCATATAGTCCCTTTGAAACAGCAATGTGAGATCAATAACACGTGACCTCGGTATCTGCTGGACATTGATTGGGTAGCCTTTCAAAAGAAAATACACATTTCTACGGATGCACACAAGAACAATGTTTAGTTAATTTTCCCCGTTCTAAACATAGACTCTCATAGCAAATTGAGTATGTACGGTTTGCCATACACAGTATTTAACAATTTTATGTGTGTGCACACACACACACACACACACACTTGCACGCGCGCGCACGCACACACACACACACACACACACACATACATATATATATATATATATATATATACGAAGGAGAGTCCGGTTTTGCAAGATTTTTGTAAGATCAGGCAAAATTCAGCAACTTTGATAATGCCGAAGTCGAAAAAGAGAAGAAACACTCTGCAGTGTGAGATAGTGAGCTATCCAGGGGCTATCTGACTGATACACATTAGATTTTGTCTCAATCACCTGGATCAAGGCCTCGATTTTAGATTCAGCCTCATCATCGACCTTCTTACATATTGAGCGAAATTTCTTGAACCAACCGCTAAATGTACAATGATCAACTATACCTTTATCTTGAGTACAGACTACCAGAATTTTACCGACGTCAGAGGATTTAAAACGACGGCTCGAACTGCTTTAATCACGTAATATACGCGTCACAAATTCGCAAGCGTTAAAATATGGCTGGTTTTTATACAGCTGTATTGCGTCCGACAAAGCATTCATCAAATGATGTCTCTTGGTTCAGGCATGGTTTCGGGGCCAAAGCATCATTACCACTAATCCAGATTGCTTCAGCAGTAACTCATGATACCATACACACACACACACACACACACACACACACACATATATATATATATATATATATATATATATATATATATATATATATATATATATATATATATATATGCTTTTGTAAAAGAAATTGCTCGAAATATGAGAGCAATTTTTAAAGTTTTCAATTTGCAAAATAAGTAGTTCCAACTTTTAATCACATCCACATTACCAACTTGTTATTGATTTTTTCTCGCTATCCGTCCCCATCATCTATCGTTCCTGAAAGGTCTTCTAGACTGCATCCACTGTCCGCATAAGGCTGATGTCTGTAAGTCTTTGCTGGTCAGCACACTGGCGCGTCCATGTGTAGGAGCTCACAGGAGAATGTTTCTTTTGAGTTGGTCATTATTTTCCAACAGTGACCAGCATGTCTCGTTCATCTTTGAAAATTTGTGACACAGGAGAAACTCCTAAAACATATTACTGATGAGTAAAACAAGAATGTCTTGGTAGAATCTTTCATATATTTATTTATTTAATTATTATATACTTTTAATGACTTTAATCACCATCTTGGAGTATATGTAAAGTTTCCCCAACGTAAAATAATTAACAAAATATAAGAAAACCTCGAATCAAACGCAGAAAATAATATATATATATATATTGTTGGTTGGTTGGTTAGTTTTTATGGCATGTCAAACTTTGTAGGTTATTTAATGCCAAATCCATTTTTATGTAAATAGTTCTATTTAAAAAAAAATCAGTTTAGCATGAGCACACTGTTCATATATCAAAACATTTCTATTTATTCAGTTTATTCAAACAATTTAAATTTAGCTAATTCAGTTTAGTATAAATACAGATTTAGTTAACACATTGTTAAATGTCAAAAACAGTTCTATATTAAACAATTCAGTTTAGTGTGAGTACAGTTTCAATGTCAAAAACAGTTCCATTTCAAACAATTCATTTTAGTACAACTACGCAGTTTAAATGTCAGTTTAATTATTAAAAACATTTCTACTTATAGCTATTCATTTTATTTAAACAGCTCTAATTCAAGCCATTCAGTTTAACATAAATATGCAGTTAGTTCTATTTAAACCATCAGGTACTACCACTCCCAGCCTGAGCGGACCTGGGAGCAATAGCAATGAAGGGGGGCGCCGGATTCCGCAAAGCTCCATCATTACTGGAACCTCACCATCGGATTGTTTAGAGCTATATATAGGACGCTCATCGGGTGGGGTCTGTTTCCCAGCAGAGTAGCAGTCGGTGTATTCTACAACCACAGCCGACTGGGTAATACATAGTTTTATTTTGGATAATTCAGTTTAGCGCAAGTACACAGTTTAGAGGACAAAACCGTTCTATTTCGAGCCATTCAATTTAGCACACGTACACAGTTTAAATGTCTAAACAGTTTTTTTAAACAATTCAGCTTGGCACAAGTACGCAGTTTAAATATACATGTATATATATATATATATATATACATTTCGGTACAGCAAAATTGAATTATTTTTTTTTGATGAGGGGAATCATGTTATAAGATCATTTAAAATGATAAAATAGCAAAGGCTCATTTTCCACAGCGCTGTTTCAAGAGCAACGACCTAGATTGATTGACATAGTAAAATTAAAGAACAAGTGATGTAGAACCATCTGGAGGCCGCCGTCTAGTACATTATCTATTACGCCACGGGGAATATTTGATCTAAATCTTTTGAATTATCAGCATGTACATTAATGCAACTCGGTGAATACTTAAAGGCACAATTCTACACTTGTACACCATCACGTTTTTTACAATGTTTATGTCGGATGTGTTACAACCAAACGGGCAACATTGCCACACTAGACGGAGCCTCTCTGAAACTAGTAGACAAATTCTCCTACCTAGGAAGTAGCGTCTCATCAACCGAAAAAGACATCGACACACGACTGACGAAGGCATGGGCAGCTATCGATAGGCTCTCGATCATATGGAAGTCGGACCTAACGGATAAAATGAAACGCAGTTTCTTCCAGGCAGCGGTTGTGTCGATACTACTATATGGATGCACCACATGGACGCTAACGAAGCGGCTGGAGAGGAAACTAGACGGAAATTACACAAGAATGTTGAGAGCAGTATTGAACAAGTCCTGGCGACAACACCCCACGAGACTTCAACTATACGGACACTTGCCCCCCCCATCACGAAAACTATACAAGTTAGACGAACCAGACACGCGGGACACTGCTGGAGAAGCAAGGACGAGCTCATAAGCGATGTACTCCTGTGGACCCCCACTTATGGATGTGCAAAAGTAGGACGACCAGCACGAACTTACATACAGCAACTATGTGAGGACACAGGATGTAACCCAAAAGACCTGCTGGAGGCGATGAATGATAGGGAGAAATGGAGAGAGAGGGTCAGGGATATGCGGCGCGACATGATGATGATGATGATGATGATGTCGGATACTTGAAACAAACTGATAGAAATAAATTGTCACCTGACTGAAATCCTTTATCCAATTTTTAATTTTATAGGCATAATAAACTCCCTTTGTTGCTCTTCCTATTTTTTTATGAATCGCGATTCAGGATATATATCAATGAAATCATCTTTATTTTTCATTGCAATCCTCTTGCATTAAATTGAGTTTCTTTTTTTCGCTTTTTTTTTTTTTTGTAAAGAAGATCGACGTCTACATTGCACGAAATGACTTGCAGTGATTTTTCTTAAACCTTATGGAAGAATTATAGTCATCACATTTGGTTATTAAAAATTGCCTAGAAAAAAGTTAATTTTCGCAAAAACGTTGTAAGCAGACGATATGCCGGTTAATTTGTTTCAGATAGTTAATAATCTTATCATGAGTGAGACTATTTAAAAAATTTTTTAAAAAGCCAAATCTCGAATTTTCGTTATAGTCTTTGGAAATCTTCAAATTCGGGACCTTGCTATTTGCATATCACAGAGCTCTAATACCCTTGAGGAAAGGTATACTTGAAAATATTCTGTCTCCATCTATGCGTAAATAGTACAGCACCCAGAGCTATTTAACCTATGCATTTCAACCGGTCTAAGAGAAGGAAAACTTTGAATTCAAACCTATTAAATTCCACTTAAAAATTGACTTTGAATCGCATCTTGCTCGTGTGGAGCACGAGGTAAATACATATATATCAGAAAGAATTTTGGATAAATTTTCATTATCATTATTAATATTATCATTATTATAATATTATTATTTACTCCTTGAGAGTCTTTCATATCAGTTTTAGCTGATGGTTTTTCACTGGAGTTTGAGTGACAGCAAATCTTCTCAAGTCTCCGGGACTCTTCACGGTATTCTGTTCGTTTTTTAAAATGTTGTAGTTAGGATGGTCTCCACTTTTCCTCCTACCTTCAAGTTCTCCACTCCCTTTAATAATCCACTATTGACTGTATCAAATGAACCAGTCACGATTGATATAATTATCCCCCTCATGTTCCATAGTTTTTTCAATTCCTTAGCAAGGTCGAGGTATCTATCCTTCTGTTTACTATCCTCCAGTTTTTTTCTGTGGTCAGCTGAGACAGCAAAGTCCACAATTCTGCAAGTTCTCTTTTTTTGTTGATTATTATTAGGCCTGGTCTTCTAGTCGAGATTAGGCGATCCGTTTGTATAGCAAAGTACCATAGGAGTTTATGTATGTCATTCTCTAGGATACCTGCTGAGTTGTGCATATACCATTTGTTCGTATGGTCTTATATATTTCTTGCACATCTCCCAGAGGACCACCATGCCCACCCTGTCGTGTCTAGTCATATTCCTGTGCTAATTTGCTGCCTTTGCTTATTATGTTATTGATGGTTTCGGATTATTATTATTATTATTATTATTATTATTACTCATTAGATTTTTTCACATCAGCATAAGCTGATGGTGTTTCACTGGAGATTGAGTTACCGCAAGTCTCTTCAAGTCTCCAGGACTCTTCTCAGGATTCTGGCCGCTTTCAATAATGCTGCTGTTTGGATGGTCTCCACCCGGCCGACAACTTCCAAATCTTTCAGGACCTTTAATAACCCTCTAGTTACCGTGCCAAAAGCACCAATCACAATTGGTATAATTGTCACCTTCATGTTCCATAGTTTTTTCAATTCTCTAGCAAGGTCGACGTATCTCTTTTCACAAACTTTCAGTTTTATTCTGTGGTCTGCCGGGACAGCAAAGTCGACAATTTTGCAGATATTCTTTTTTTTATTTTTTGTTGATTATTATAAGGTCTGGTCTTCTGGCCGAGATTAGGGGATCAGTTTGTATATCAAAGTCCCATAGGAGTTTGTGCGTATCATTTTCTAGGACAGGTGCTGGGTTGTGCATATTCCATTTGTTGGTATAGTCAAATTTAAATTTTTTGCACATTTCCCAGTGGATTGCCTTGCCGACCGTGTCGTGTCTAGCCTTGTACTCCTTTTGTGCCAATTTGCTGAATTCACTTATTATGTGATTGATGGTTTCATCTCTGTCACCGCATAGCCTGCATTTGCTATTTTGTTGCGTCTTATCTATCCTCGTTTTGATATGATTGGTTCTTATGGCGCTGTTTTGTGCTGCCATAAGGAGAGACTCTGTTTCCCTCTTAAAGTTTCGTTTTCTTAGCCATGTCAAGGTTTTGCCGAGGGAGATATTGTTTACTAGTCGTTTAAAACGCCCCTTGAGTTGTTTTCCTTCCGATTTTTGTTTCCTAGTTCTTGTCATTCTGTTATCTATCGTGCTGTCAGTATTCTTTGTGATGGCTGTAATCAGACCTCTTTTGTCCTTTTCTATGTAGTCCTCGAGTCGTTGTTTGCTATTCCTCCTAAGGAAACCCCTCTTTTTATGATATTATCAGATTACACTATAAAAAAAGAGCCTCATTGCACAGAGGATACTTACAATTATTTCAATATCTATATCAGATCAAATTCTTTAGAGCAATTCGTTCGATAATTCCTGAAAATGCTCTCTTAAATTTTTTCTTACTATTATTTTTGAAATCGTGCAAATCAGTCTTAATTTTTTTACATTAGTGGTATTTTTCATCAGATTAGACAATTTCTTACAAAAATATATGACTTTATTTACTATGGAATTCAATTGGTTGGATAGAGTTTTTGAAATCTGCTTTGACAGGGAATTTACAGTTCGAGATAAATATTGATAGCAGATCTACGTTAATTAGAAAAAAACATTGATTATTTTGAAGACTTTAATTAGATCACCTGTTATCTTTCTTTTTATAAATGAAGTCAATCATAATTTCTCAAAAGTAGCCAAGTAAATTTAATCTTTATACTCTTTTTTTTTTAGTTTTCCATTCTTCTTTTTATTCCCTTCAAACTCAATATTTTTTCTCCGATTTCCATTTCAAAACACTGGAGCTCAAACATTCGTGATGCCTTTTCAAGGTTTCATACATATATGTTTAATACAACACTTACTTCCAATGAAATACTATTTCCAACTATACCACCAATCATTCCAGTTGTCTCGACACAATGGACAAAACATAATTGTCAGCTTTCAATGTATCATCAAAGCAAGTCACCCGAGGCTGTAGAATATACCGACTACTTCTATGCAGAGGTGTAAAATCTCCCCAACAAGTGTCCTATTAATGACACTAAACAATCTGATGGTGAGATTCCAGTGATGCTGGATGAGTATATCTTAACAGCCATCGCTCCCAGGAACATTCTGGCCCGGAGTGGTTGCACCCAATAGGGCCCTATCTATGGGTGAAATAGGACTAAACTATGTATTTATGCTAAACAGAATTGCTTGTAGTAGAACTGTTTTGAGATTTTACTGTGTGTAAACAAAGCACTATCTGTATACTAACCTGCATTGTTTGTGATAGAACTGTTTATATGTATAAAATCGATTTGTCATTAATAACCAACAATGGTTGATCTGCCATAAAACCAAACCAAACCAAACTAAACCAAAGCCAACCTCTAAATTGTATTCCTCATTCACGGTTTTGATTTACTGTTGCTCAATTTATATTCAACTTTAGCGTTTTTTTTTATTCAATATGAAATACTTTATATTTTTCTAAGTTAGGTTTTAATGTCCAAATAATGGTAATTTATGTATAATCAGTAAATAAGCATACTGATGATTTTATAACTATTTTTCCGAATTCATAATTGTTTGTGATGCGAAGTGTTTTATGTAATGACTCTCACAGTACAATATTAATATATCATCAAAGTAGTTCATTTTTATTAGTTTAGATAAGTTTCTTTTTAACTAATTAAAAATTCAATAAATCAAGAACTTATATACGTATCTTTGGAATTCAATGTTCTTTTTTTCTGTTCAGAATGATTTCGTAATTATTCGTTTAAATTTCAGAGATTAAGCTTGATAATTTGTATTACTTAGTATACTCGGACTATTGACCACATTTTTATTGTTATACCTATAACGTTTTTGCCGATGTATCCTTCGGCTTCTTCAGACGTTTCATGTCGAACTCGTTGAGCCCACACGGAATCTCGAACTTAACCCTTTATTTAAACTACAGGGGTTGACTGTTTCAATTCTATTAACCATGACTGGATACAAATATTAAATTATTGTAAGTATTCCTTGTTATTCTTACCAGTATATGAGATTTAACCTGCAGCCTCTAGATAATTTCACTCATATGCACTTATCAAATGCCTTATCCATTTAATCATATTAACGCTGTGTTAAATGCAAAATGCCTCCCCCCAGGATTTGAATTCGTTTCGCAGGCTTTTTATTACGGCAGTAATCATTTCATCAAGAATGTTACCATATATGTACACGAAGTAAATAATGACAGTGAGTATTCAAAGAAAAAGTGCTCAATGTACGGCTAATATAACCCCCAGTGCGAAATATGTATTTTTGTTTAAAAAACAAGAAATTTAGAAATATTATTCATTTCCAAAATAGATTTATTTCACTTATTCCAGCTCGTTATGAATACTATTTCCAATTTTTTTTTGTTTTTCAAACAAATATATATATATATATATATATATATATATATATATATATATATATATATATATATATATATATAAACTGAAAGTTGACTCTGCGTCTACGCTTCCCTGACCGACATGTATATTGTCTATCGCTGATATTGAGAAGTCTTTATAAATTAACCACACTGTATTATACACGCTGAAGCGCTCGTGCACACTCACGTGAAAACACTCACACACACACACACACACACACACACACACACACACATATATATATATATATATATATATATATATATATATATATATATATATATATATATATATATAAGAAATACAAATAGAAACGTTTTTTTCACAAAAAGAGCTCAACTCTTTTATAGCAGAGATTTATAAAACCTAAACATATTATTATAAACCTTTGCTTAATCCTTGAATAATCTTTGTATATACGTTTGTATATATGAGGGTGAACCAAAAAGTAATACCTTTTTCTTCAGAAGAAGAATGATTACCGACACAAAAACCTGTATCATACATCAAAATGAGGTTATTCCTTTGTGGATCCCATCTTTACTTCTCAGCATAGTCACTGTTTCTTTCAATAGCAATGTTCCACCTAGAATGTGAGCATGTATCCCTGCCCCGTAAAATTATGTTGACTGTTCTCTGAACAACTTCATCACTAGATTTTACTCCCACGTCACTGGTATAATGTTTACCTCATAAACCTTATTTCATGGGTCTGAAGAGATGATATTCTAAAAGCGCTTAATCTGATGAGTATAGAGGTTGCGTTAAAGTTGTCCAACCCAATGTGGCGATTGTCTTCCTTGTCCAGATATATCTGTATGGTCGACCATTGTCATGCAGATTGAGGACATTATCTATTAGCAAGTTTGGTCTCACTCATCAATTTTTCGAACTTATATTCTTCAGGATTTCAATGTATCCCCAATAGTTTACTATTTCTCTTCTTGGCAAGAAATCAACCATAATGACACTTCGAATATCTTAAAAGACAGTCGTTAAGATTTTTCCTACTGATTATTGCTTCTTGAACATTTTTGGTAACAAAGAGTTGTGTCATTCCATTAACTGCCTCTTTGATTCTGGTTCATAATCAATGCAGGTTCCATCACCTCTAACGATACCTTGAAAGAAGATGTCTCTTTGACTTTGTCCAAGAAGTTCAGTATCAATATTGACACAGTTAGCCTTGCGTTCGCTATTCAGGTCTTTGTGTACCAAACGGTCACAGACATTTGAAAAGCCAAGTGATTCAACTATGTTCTCACTCCAAGTTTTTTTGCCAACACATTAATAGTTGTGCGCCTGTCTTCTCTGATTAGACCATCTGCTTTTGTTTCATTGGCAGGATTCACTGAAGCTGACGGCCGACCGGAACGGGGTTTTTCTGCTATGCTTTTAGTTTCCTCCTTTTCATCATTCAGGCGACAGACCCACCTGTGTACATTGCTATAGTCTTAAGTAGTCTCCTTATATACATTACGTGATCGTCTGTGAATGCTCCCCAGGTTTTCTCCCGCAGCAACCAGGAATTCAATCACAGCTCTTTGTTTTTTTACGCAGTTCTAAGGGAGCAGTCATTTAAAAAAAAATTACGTGTCTAAAAACATAAACATACAAAGCAAAATATATTAGAACGTAACTCATATAATCATCATAACTGAGAACATTTTCGGGATTTTTTTATCAAAAACTTCACCTGAAATAAAGAAAAAAAGCATTATTTTTATCTCATCCTCGAATATTCTTCATCACTATAAGTGCAACATCAGATACTTATGCCAATTATCAGCTTTTGGAAGTATTTGTATTTTAAGCTTACATCTCACCAGCAGTATTCTAATGACTCAAGACAGCTCTGCTTGATAATATTGTTATTTTTCGTGGTGATTTATTTTACATGCATTTCGAGGATTCTAAAATCGTTTGCTAAAATCTGTCTCCAGAAAAAATAATTATAAATTAGGAATACAGAAACAAAATTGTCATCTTTTTCTTTTCTTTCATTTTAAACGGATTTTATCATAAATGACAAGTGTGATTTTCAACATGATTAAATTTTCTAAAGAATATCTAAAAAAATAAAGATAAAATTATGGAATCGTTCTTAATGAATCTATGACGTGAAAGCATAACTAGACTAATCGACGAGAAACCTAATCTTCAAATCCATGCACAGATGCTTTTACTACATTGGTTAGCTGGTGAACCAGGTTATAAAATTAATTATTAGCTCACCAGATCTCACTGCGATGAATACCCCGCAACGTATGTCCCAGCCAAACCCTCTCCACCGGTGTTTTACGGTTTAGCTAAAATACGGAAGAAGTATTAAAATTGTAATTTATAATTTCTTCATAAAGGATTCAATGAAATTTAACTATACTTAATATGTAAATATGCATACATCAAATATTCACGAGAAGGTATCATATAATGCAATTAGGGATGTTGGAATGCATTAGAAAGGTATATATTTCAATACTGCTAAAAATCGTCAAATATTCTATTGTTAATATTCTCGAAATTATTTTCTTATGCTTTACGGTAAGTTGGAAGGAATCATATGTAAAATAAAATATTGCTGCATAGAAGTGGTGAAATGAAAACGAATGTATACTAGCATTCATCAATAATTGTGGTTTAATTGTTACCGTCGTAGGAAATGGACACGGCGACACGAGTTCAAATACTGGACGAGACTAATTGCATTTCACATAGTACTAATACTCTTGGGAAAGGTATGAATCCAATTATTCTCCCTCCAGCTATGGGTAAATAGTAGGGCACACTAGGTTCTTCAACCTTGGTGAGGCAACTAGTCTAGGAAAAGGAAAACTCTGAATTCAAACCTGTTAAACTTCGCTTAAAAATTGACCTTGTGTCACATCCTGCCCAAGCGGAGGGGTTGGGTAAATATGATAATTGTACAACTTGATACGTAATTCTTAGCTGAATTTCAATCTAAACTTTTCACTAAATAATGCATGCGTTTGAGTGTCAGCCAATGAATGTGTATGCATATGATTAAATTAATCTGCTTCTGTGTTTATGAAATACCTCTCAAGTTAAATGCAGAATTTCTATCATTCCGAAAATATGTCAACAATTTTTGGATTTGATAATGATAAACATCTTGCAACAAGCTGCATCACTCATGGTATATGAATCAAATATTACTTATCTATGTATCTATCTATCTATCCCAACCCGTCCGCTCTGGCAGGATATGACACAAGGTCAATTTTAAAGCGGAGTTTAACAGGTGTGAATTTTGAGTTTTCCTTCTCCTAGACTAGTTGCCTCATCAAAGTTTAAGAACCTTGTCTGCGCTGCTATTTACCCTTAGCTGGAGGGAGAATAATTTGATTCATACCTTTCCCAAGCGTATTAGTGCTAGGTGAAATGCAATCAGTCTCGTTCAGGATTTGAACTCGTGTCGCCATGTCTATTTCCTACGACTAAAACCATTACACCACGGGCATATATGTATGTATGTATGTATGTATGTATGTATGTATGTATGTGTGTGTGTGTGTGAATAATGTATCGCAGATATCCACAAATACAATTATTATATATATATAAACAATAACAGAAAACGATTACAAATCCTAGAAGCAATATGCATAAAAAAAACAGACAAAAAAATTAAATAAACTTACATTTCACACCGGCACCAACATATATACTAACTATAGCTTCTATAACTAAAATCACAAACACTATTAGTAAACATTTTCCAACCGAACGTTTTAAACAAAACGCTTAAAACCGACAACTTCAAAACAAAACGTTACAAATAATTAATACAGTAAAAACTGCATAGTCAACTCAAAACTGCACTACACCTGATGACGGCCAAAAGTATGGCGGTAGCACTTGGGTAGAAGATATGGGACAAATCTTATTCAAACTAGATACTGACACTAGGAAAAAAAACAACAAAGACTCTGATAAAAAGGAAATCAATGATTATAAACAAACTGTGTTCCATCGTATTTAACAAAACTGGTTTATATATATATATAACACTACAAGAAAAGACGGAAAAAAGTACACCAAACGACGAATACGAAAATTTCGTCAATGCACAACTCGAGGCAGCAGCGAAATGCATTCCAACAAAACTCAAAACTAAATATAGAGTCCCTTGGGAAACATTAGCGGTGAGAGAAAAACGTGCACTAGTGAAAACAGCCTCCAAAAACTATCGAAAAAACCCAACAAACACAAATGCCTTAAAACTAAAAACGGCACAATATAAATTAGCAGGCGTATATATAAAGGAACAGACAGAATACATTCAAAATCAGATAGATAAGATTAGAGACTCGGTGGAAGATAGACAATCTACAATAGCCGGGCAAACAATAAACGAAGTGAGTAGAAGAAAGAACACAGCCAAAGCAAAACTGAAAGCAGCAAACCAACAAGAAAGAATAAAACTGTGGAAACAGCACTTCAAAAACTTACTAGGAAACCCACCGAAAATAACACATGAACCAATCACCAGAATAATTAACAAACAATTAGACATTAAACTAGGACCGTTCACACAAGAAGAACTCGACTCGGTTCTCAGAAAAATTAAAAATAGGAAAGCTGCAGGGCTGAACGAAATTCCCCCGGAAGTATGGAAGACCAGACAATTCGATGATATACTGCTCCGACACTGCAACGCAGTATACAATCAAAATCCGATAGATAGATGGATGAAAGGATGCATACTCCCCTTCCCTAAAAAGGGGGACCTCGGATTAGCCAAAAACTACCGAGGCATAACACTTACATCCATAGCAGGCAAAATCTACAATGCCCTACTACGAAACCGCATAGAACCCAAAATCGACAACATACTTAGAAAAAACCAAAATGGCTTCCAAAGAAATAGATCCACGACCTCACAAATATTAACTATCCGTAGAATCCTTGAAGGTGTACGGGCAAAAAACCTACAAGCGACATTAATTTTTGTTGACTTTACCAAGGCTTTCGATTCCATTCACAGAGGAAAGATGGAACAAATCCTACTAGCGTACGCCATACCTAAAGAAACCGTAGCAGCAATAACGATTCTCTATAGAAACACTAAAGTAAAAGTACGATCACCGGATGGAGACACAGAATACTTCGACATTGTAGCAGGAGTACTACAAGGGGACACGCTGGCTCCGTACCTCTTTATCATTTGTCTAGACTACGTACTTAGAACATCGATTGACAAAATAAAAGAGAATGGCTTCGAACTGACGAAGAAAAGAAGCAGAAGGTTCCCCTCAACAACAATTACCGACGCCGACTACGCCGATGACATAGCGATACTGGCAAATACACCTGACCAAGCATAGTTTGGAACGAGCAGCAGCAAACATAGGCCTCTATGTTAATGCACACAAAACGGAATATATGTGCTATAATCAAACGGGGGACATCTCCACTCTAGAAGGAACCCCTCTTAAACTAGTAGACAAATTCACTTACCTAGGAAGCAGCGTCGAATCAATCGAAAAGGACATCGAAACGAGGTTAGCGAAAGCATGGACAGCTATCAATAGGTTATCGATTATTTGGAAATCAGACCTAACCGATAAAATGAAACGCAGTTTCTTCCAGGCAGCAGTCACATCGATACTGCTATATGGCTGCACTACATGGACGCTAACAAAAAGGCTGGAGAAGAAGCTAGACGGCAATTACCCAAGAATGCTACGTGCAATCTTAAACAAGTCCTGGCGGCAACACCCCACAAGACACCAACTGTACAGCCACCAGCCCCCTATCACGAAAACTATTCAAGTTAGACGAGCCAGACATGCAGGACACTGCTGGAGAAGCAGGGACGAACTCATAAGAGATGTACTCTTATGGACCTCCACACATTGCCGTGCAAAAGCAGGACGACCAGCACGAACATACATTCAGCAGCTATGTGAGGATACGGGATGTTGTCCTGAAGACCTACCTAGGGCGATGACCGATAGGGAGGAGTGGCGAGAGAAGGTCAGGGATATCCGTGCTACCAGCGCGATATGATGATGATGATATATGCGTGGTGCCTTCAATATGTTTCCAGACTTTTTTGTAGAGGCATTTAAAATTGTGGTAAACTCTTAAAGATTCTGTATGTTCTTGCTATACATCTTATGAGATGACTGACCAAATTTTATGATTTCAGGTTCAAATGAACAACTACAGCAGCACCCTCTAAAGCCTGATTGTCACCGCTGGTGAATTTCAAAAATGCAATCTGGGCGTGAGAACACTGTTGAAGAACGATATGCAATGAAATTCCGTTTTAAACTTTGAAAAACTGCCACAGAAACGTATGGAATGCTTCAGACAGCTTTTCGACCATCTTGCATGAATCAAGCCTCAGATTTTGAGTGGTATAAGAGATTCGAGGAAGGCAGGGAGTCTGTGAGTGATGATGAGAGGTGTGGGAGGTGAAAGGAAGCCAATACATCAGAGTTGATTGGCCGAAGGGTTAGGGTTACAGTTAGGATTATTATGTTGAGGTTTTAAGGGAGTTCAGGAAGAGATTCCGTCGGAAGAGTCCTGCACTCTTCCAATCAGGTCAGTGACATTTCCAGCAGGACAATGCACCAGTTCACAACTAAATCCTTGTCACAGACTTTTTGACCAAGATGGGCATCAACACAGTTCCTCAGCCTCCTTATAGTCCAGACCTTGCTCCCTGTGACTTTTGGTTATTCCCTAAGCTCAGAGGCTATCGCTATGAGAGAATTGAGGAGATGAAAGATGCTGTGACGAAGGTCATTAACACGCTCACACAAAAGGACTTCCATGGGGCCTTCCAGAAGTTGAAATGGCACAACAAGTGCATTTTAGCCGGAGGAGATTACTTCGAAGGGGACTAGAGTTTCATGTGTGTACTATCAATAAAAGTGCCCATACGAAAAAAGTCAGAAAACTTATTTAATGATCCTCGTATATTTGGGTGTGTGTCCGAGTGTATGGTTTGGATTTTAAAGACCAGTCCGATTTATAATTTAATTTTAATGCAAAACGGGAACATTAGGTTGTATTCATCAAATTAGTTAAACCTAATTTTAATATTTCTCAAACGTATAGATTAGACACCGGCCATAAATTCTTGGTGTTTTTTTACACAAGTTTTTGGCAATTAACATTTTCAAGTTGACAGGAATTCAAGACTCAAAATTTTGTGTTCTTTTGCTTGTATTCTACGAAAGATCATTGGCCGTAATTTACTATGAATGTTAATCTTCCAGCAGCTTTTATTAATTTATCCGTCTTCTCAAAAACAGATATGTTTACTACAGTAATGCAAAGCTGGATGCGTAAAACTATAGTACATTTGATTTAAATAAACCCCTGTTTGCGTATCAGTTAAATTGATAACATATGATATTCAATGATATGTTTGACGCGAAGAAAACATTATCTACAGTTCTTTTCTAGTGAGCAATGCTACAAAGTATTTTTAGCGAAAGGCGAACAGGTAGATTTTCATGCAAAAATATCCTACCCGAAACTTTTCAAAAAATCATATCTCTTATTGGCTCTATGTGTCCTAGCTGAAACAAAAAATAAACAAATAAAAAAATAAATAAATGGTAGAACTGAACTTAACTTAAATTAAAAATAAATACATTTTAGAAAAAAATGATATTTTGATACCCTGCTAACTTTTTGATTTCAACCATCTATAACAATAAAGAAATAAAATATTTTAATCACTGTATATTTTGACTCTAAAAATCCAAATGAGAAATTTTAAAACTCCAAGAGAATTATGTCGAATTTCACTATCGACTTATCTGAAATTACGCAATTTTCTAACTATTAAAAAAAATGAATGATGTAAATATTTTATTCCAGCAACATTATTGATGTGTATTTCATGACATTATCGAATTTCTGTCGATAAAACGAATGAAAGTTGGAATTACATTTTTCCATCTGGTATTGAATTTCTACTATAACCAAAAACAGATTTTGAAAAAAAGAAAAAAAAAACAGACAAACAAACAAAAATGAAAATAAAACATAGAAACACTAAAATTTTTTTATACATCAGTTGTCATAAAGTGTCATAAGATAAAATGTTAAACATATTTTTCGTCGAAACTTTTAACTAAATTGCTATTTCTTAAACTTTGTTAAGAACCTTTTCTTATATTAACAAATAAAACATTTTGTTAGACAGCCCAATCGACAGGTCTTAGAAAACAATGATTGTAGCCCCTGCGGAGGGGTGAGATCTTGAAAAAAACAATGCAATGGGTTTGACACTAAACTGTATCTAATGGTGAAGCTCTGGTGAGTGTGGAGTCACTTCTTCATTGGCATTACCACCAGGTCAACGCAAATCCGATGTTGTAGTACCTGTTAGAATCCCATTTATAAGCCAAATAGATCGGCTTGAAAATTAATTGTATTAGATAGGAATACTTCATACCAATTAATTGCATATTATTTATTTTCAAAATAATTATTTACAAAGGATTATTATTGTTAATTGAAACAATATAAATGTGTACAAAAGAATCATTATTATTGAATAAAAATGGTTACTTAAAACATATACTGTTTATAAACAAATATGAATTAGAAAGGAAGAGATGATATAACTGTCCCAAAAAAGAAAGAAAAAGCTACAAACAAAAAGCAAAATTTGTTTAAAAACAATTGCAACAAAACTGTGAATATAAACACAATTCCATATTCCAATGGAGTAATATAACCCTAGAGATATTTAAATACCTTTAAATCAATCAAATAATTTTTCAATCATACATTTGTTTGTCGCGCTATCACGTTTACTGTCGAACTAATATAGCTAGAAAAACTATAACTCCCTTATTCCCCAAGCTATGCTTCAATTAATACTGATATTCTTCTTATACAAAGATGGCTTTGGCATTTAATAATCCACGAAGGTTGCTATGACATTAAACAAAGAAACCAATAGGACAGTATTTTCGTTTGACTTTTTCAATGGAACGTTTTTTCTCCTGTGGATATTATTACTTCGTAAATTTTTTGTTTCTTCCTTAATACTCGAAATTAAATACTCAGCTTTCAATAAAAAAAAGATTTATTTTACTGCTTCGCTACGCTTGAGGTATTGCCATTTAAAAGCGAGTTAATTAGCATCTTGTCTCTTGTATTTTTCTCCAAGGTCAACTTTTAAAATTATTTGCATGTTTATTTACTCGATTTTTCTCGTGACCTTTTTGTTTATTGAACATATCTTCTGTTGGTTGTTTATTGGTTTTGGTATGGTTTTCCCCATCAGCAGTGCTAGCCACTTTTAATAAATACCTCTTCTTGATAAATATATACGTTTTTTACTCTTTCAGATTTCTTCGGTTTGAAGTCAATATGTCTCACAAAATAACAGATAAATGTAAGAAACGTTGAAAAATATAATCCTTTGCCCCAAGACCATCAGATAATCTGTACGTGAGTAGACAAGATTAACAAAAAAATCCAAGAAAAAATACATTTAAATTACGCTTTATGGTGCTGATATTTCTGCTCAAAAATTCACTATCATTCAATTAAACATGTAAATTATCGTTATATTGTCCTTACAAATTTAATCTTTGAAAGTTTATTACAACAGTTTTAACTATTGATATTTCATGGAAAACTCGTGAGTTTCCTCTGATGTCTAGGACTCTTCTGATAATTCAAGTTGATTCTAACATTATTCTCATCTGGATAGTCTCGACTTTTAGCTCCCTTCATCTCATTTCCAGCCATTTGGGGACAGTTCCAAGGACACTAATAACATTTGGGATGACTTCATATTCCATAGCTTCCACTGCTCTCTAGTAAGATCAAAGCATTTTTCGCTTTCTCTTAATTCCATTCTTAGGTCCGCTGGAAGGGGAAAATCGACAAGGAGTCAATTATTTACTATTTGTTATTTAAATTACGTTTCGTCTTTCACTCTCCGTGATGTATTTGCATCTTTAATTCCAGGGGAGTTTTTGCATCGTATATTGTAGGATATATTTTTGTTTGTGCATATACCATTTAACAGTATGATTGAAATTTAATCTTTCGCTCAATTATCCGTGGGTCACATTTCCCACCCCGTCAGGTTTTCTCTTGCATTCCATATATGCCTATTGACAATAATCGCGTATTATGCAATTAACTGTCGCATCTCCGTCACCACATAATCTACACCAGTTTTTCAGTTGCATATTATCAATTGTTATAATGAACTTATTATCTGCTGCTTAAGAGCAGACTTAGTTTCTGTCTTTGGGGTTCCCTCATTGTTCAGGTCATCTTATGAGCAATTTCCTCACTTTGTCGGTAGATTATTATTATCATTTTATTCTTTGAGATTTTTTTACACCAATGTTAGCTAATAGTTTTTCACTGGAGTTTGAATAAGAGCAAGTCAAGACTCCAGGACTCTTCTCAGTATTCTGGACCATCTTAATAATGTTGTAGTCTGGATTGTCTCTACTTGTCCTGATTTCTAACAATTATCATCATTTTTACTCCTTGAAAGTTTTTTCACATCAGCGTCAGCTGATGTTCTTTCACTGGAGTCTGAGTGACTACAAGTCTCCTGAGGTCTCTAGGATTCTTCTCAGTATTATGGCCGATGTCAACACTGCTGTTGTTTGGATTGTCTCCACGCGTTCTTTTATTTTTAAGTCCTTTAGTACTTTTACCAATCCTGTGGTCACTATACCAAGAGTACCACTTACAATTAGTACAACCGTCACTTTCATGGACCATCGCTTTTTCAATTCCCTCGGAAGGACCAGGTACTTATCTTTCTTTTCACAATCTTTCAATTTCATTCAATGGTCATCCGGGACAGCAAAGTCCACTAGGCTGCAATTTCTCTTTTTTTTTATTGATTATTATAAGGCCCAGTCCTCTAGCCAAGATTTGGTGATCTGATTGTACGTCAAAATCCCAGTTGAGTTAGTGTGGCTCATTCTCCTGGACAGATTTTCCGAGTTTTTCACACCAGTGTTAGCGGATCGTTTTCCACGGGAATGTTGAATTATTAATATTACTGTTGTCATTATTACTTTATTTCAAGTTTTTCACACCAGCGTTAGCCGATGTTTTCTTACTGGAATTTGAGTGATATCAAGTCTCCTCATGTTACCAGGAATCTTCTCAGTATTCAGGCCAATTTCATGCTGTAATTTGGATGGTCTTTATTCGTCCTTATATTTCAAAGTCCTCCAGTCTTTGTACCAATTCTTTGGATGCAGTACCAAGAGCACCAATTACAATTGGTATCACCGTCACTTTCACGTTCCAAAGTTTTTTTAATTCCCTAAGGAGGTACAGGTACTTATCCTTCTTTTCACTTCATTTTACTTTTACTCCAAGATTCAACTAGATGTCTTTCTATTAGCTGAATATTACAGGGTTTGGTAGTTTGGCTGAGATTAGATAATCTGTTTGTGTTTCAAAATCATGTGCGTCTCATTCTCCAGGACAAATTCTGGGTTGTGTCTATACCATTTGATCGTATGGTCAAACTTCAATTTCCTGCACAACTTCAAGTAGATCACCTTGTCTACCTAGACGTGTCAAGTCTTATACTCTTTCTGTGCTAAATTGTTGCATTCGCTTATTATTATTATTATTATTATTATTATTATTATTATTATTATTATTATTATTATTATTATTATTATTTTCTCCTTTAGAATTTTTAACATCAGTGTTAGCTGATGGTTTTTCACTGGAGTTTGAGTGACAGCAAGTCTCCTCAAGTGTCCAGGACTCGTCTCAGTATTCTGGCCGTCCTCAGCAATGCTGTCGTTTGGATAGTCTCCACACGTCCGCCTATTTCCAAGTCCTCCAGGCCCTTTAATAATCCTTTAGTTACTGTGCCTAAAGCACCAATCACAATTGGCAAAAATCGTTTCTTTCATGTTCCACAGCTTTTTTATTCTCTAGCAAAGTCGAGGTACTTATCCTTCTTTTCATTTTCCTTCAGATTTATTCTGTGGTCCGCCGGGACAGCGCCGCGCAAAAGCAGGACGACCAGCTATGTGAGGATACGGGATGTTGTCCTGAAAACCTACCTAGGGCGATGAACGATAGGGAGGAGTGGCGAGAGAGGGTCAGGGATATCCGTGCTACCAGCGCGATATGATGATGATGATGATGATTATGAGGTCTGGTCTTCTGGCCGGGATTAAGTGATCCGTTTGTATGTTAAAGTCCCATAGGAGTTTATGCGAGTCATTTTCTAGGACAGCTGCCGTGTTGTGCATATACCATTTGTTGGTATGGTCGAATTGAAATTTCCTGCACAACTCCAGCAGATGTGTCAGTTATATGGTGTATGGTAAGATCGCACTCAGGTTAAAGTATCCAACTTTATATATATTATATATTGATTTGAATTTTTACAGCATCTCTTCCGCTCAAATATTTTTTTCCTGAAATATCAGAAGACTTAATATTAAACAAATGATTTTTTTTAATAGTCCTCCTTGCGGTTCATACGCTATTTTTTTGGATCTTACATTTCCAAAATATCATCAACAGCCCATTTAACTTCAACGTATGAACTTTCAGCCAATGAATTTTTTAGTTTGCCCTTGTGTAGCTAAAAAAATTGACTGAATCAGTAAAACTATCGTGAAAATCAAAAAGAGAATAAAGAAAATATTCATTATTAGTTTATATTACCTGAAGAATTGAAGATGATAAGATGAATGATTTTCAAATGCACCTTGCGATATAATCCTGATATTCTAATTCGATAAGCGAAAAGAAAAATGCTATTTTTTTCATTTGTTTTATTTTTAGAGAGTTTCTTTTGTAAGCAGATTTGTTAAAAGAATGTCTCACCGACAAAATAAAAATAAAAACAGTATTCGAGCCAGTTTGTTACGAAAAAGTTAAAATAATGAAAAAGTTCATAAAAAAAAGACGTTAAACAATAAAATAAATTACATCTAGGGCTGTCGGATTTCATTAATCAATTAACCTTTCCCGGGCAAAAGAATGCGGGCGCCATATTACGTTTTAGTGAATTGCTTTTGAGAAGGAAACGGAAGTGGAAGTGTCTTTGGTTTTTTTTATTCCCTC
>OY757924.1:40733578-40835031 GCA_963585895.1 Sepioteuthis lessoniana
AAGTTTAACTGAATATTAGAAAATATTCGAAAGTAGCGCATGAAACATTCGATTCTGACAGAAATTTATAAAAGATATTTTAAACAATATTTTCATTATTTCAAATAAAGAAAGCTATCTCCGTAATTGTAAAACGTTTCAGGAGATCCGTGGTGTAATAACTAATGTGTTGCTCAGAGAAATTGTATTAAGCTAATACGAACTCCAGCCGTGTTATTTTTTTCGCACTTGGATAACTACCCTTTGGAAACGTATGAACTCATTGCCCCCATTCTATGTATTAAATAGTATCACTAATGTTCTTAAACGGAGGTTGACATGCCATAAAACAAAAAAAAACAAAAAACAAAAACGGAAGAATTATTTTTTAATAATAGTTAATAATATGCTTTAGAACAGTTCGTGATTATAGTGTCTTTAAACTGTTAAACACGCAGAAAGTCTGTCGAGATTCCAAATATTTTTAAACCTTTTATTTTTTCGATTCATGTGAAATCCATTCGTTTTATTTTACACTTTCTCCGTCGCTGTTAATAACAAAAATATTTAAAAAAACCCAAAAAACAAACAACATTTGAGTATTTGAGAAACTCCAGAAGTTTGATGACAGAGTTTGGATTATTGGTCTATCTACTTTTTTTCTTTTTTGCGTGTTTTTAATGAGGTTAGTAATATCTTTGCCGAGACATGTACACAGTATTCTTATCCCAAGAGCGAGTATCAAGAAAGACTATTGAATTTTTTGCTCGTTAACAAATCCGTTTTCAAACGCCGAATTGGTGTGTTTTCTTCCTTCAATGACATCCTTTGTCATGATAAAAAATACAGAAAAAAATAATCATTGTATCTGCTTCACAGACATCATATTTCCACTCATGTAAAACACAGTTTAGAATCAAATATTTTCTGAAAAAAGTCATGTACAATATTGACTGAGATGCACTATCGCAAGCAATACAATATAATTCCAATCTATGACAATTTTCTAGCTTTAATTTAAGATTCTGAGTTCAGTATAAAAATATGGAATACAGAGATATCGATTGAACAATATACCAAAGAGTGCGAGTCAATTAGAGTCATTGGATTGAAATAGAAGACAATTTAGTCTTAAAAAAAGTATTTCAATATGTAAATATGTTTATAATAAGTTCTCCAAGAACTGGGAACTTTTATCAACATCCAGAATTTAGAAAGTTTGAATTTAGAATTTATCTTTATAAATACAACTACAGAAACAGACGTTTCACCTTTTTCGCATGAGGGAGGTGCTTGTTGTGTAATGGTTATCATGATTGGAAATGGACACGGTGACCCAAGTTCAAATTATAAACGATGTTTTCAGCGTTTCAGATAATGCTAATGCCCTTTATACTGGTATAACTCCAACTATTCTTCCTGCAGATAATCTTGGTATGACTATCAGTCTAGGAGGAAAGCAAAGTCTAAATTCAACCCCGTTAAACAACGATTAAAAACCGAATGTCGCATTCTATTCGAGGCGAAGGGGTTAACTAAATATATATATAGCAAGACGATTTTAAAATCAAGTACACTTTATGCAATGAAGTGGGCTTCTGGCTTTGGAGTGATCATTCCCCACCATCAGAGAAATGGATGCCCGGTTGAGTGACCGACGAACATAAGAACTCTCGCAGAGGGTTTGTGAAAGTGTCTCATGCAACGTGCGATCTAAATTTCGAAATTTTACAATACTCTCGACCCTGAGGGTTAGCCTATGATTAAGCAATTTTTTCACCGATTCCAAAGAACCAATCTTCGTTTTCCCCATTTTAGACCATCATTATACTAACCGTTCTTAGTAATGATGTAGTCTGAATGGTTACCACTCATTTTCTGGTTTGTAAGTCTTCAGTTCCTTTATCAAGCCTTTGGGGATTGTTCTGAGCGAACCAATTGCAACTGTTATAATCCTCACCTTCATATTCCATTTTTTTTCATTTCACCGGCAAGGTTTAAGTGCTCATCTCTCTTTTCACTTTCTTTGATTTTCACTCTGCGGTGTGCTAGGACGGTAAAATCAATCCGACAGGATCTCTTCGTTTTTATTGACTATCACTAAGTCTGGTCTTCTGATCGGGGTTTGGTGATCTGTTGGTTTTTAAGATTAAAAAAGAAATCTGATAAAATAGAGGAGAAGGGTATCCCATGATTTGACGGAGTCATTAGGTTTAATCAGAAATTCACTCTGAATTTTCCGGTAAGGAAATTAGGCATTTGATTGGAAAGTGCTTATGAGTGAAATAATCTGGAGGTTGCAGGTTCAATCTTAACAACGGGTAAGAATAACAAGGAATATTTTCTACCACTTAACACTTTTAACTACTTATGGTTAATAGGATTGGAAAAGACTGTCCTTGTTCAAATAAAGAGTTCAGCTCGAGATTCAGTGAATTAGACATAAAACAAGTGAAGAAGGCCAACAGACATCTCGACAGAAACGTTGTGAGAATAACTATAACGATGAGATCAATAGTCAGAATATACTTATTAATAATTTTTTGCGTCTCATTCTCCAGGGCAGATTCTGGTTTGTGCTTATACTATTTGTTCGTATGGTCAATCTTCAATTTCTTGCACAATTTCCAGTGGATCACTTTCCTCACCTTGTCATATCTATTGTTTGTTTTTTGTTTTTTTGGTGCTAATTTAAGATTTTCTCACATCAGCTTAAGCTGATGACAATTTACTGGAGGTTGAGCGACAACAAGTCAACTTAAGTCTTCAGCACTCTTCTAAGTATTCTGGCCGATCTTAATAATGCAATAGTTTGGAAAGTCTCCACTCATCCTGTTATTTCCATGTCCTCCTGTCCTTGTTCTAATCCTTTGGTAACTGTACCAAGGTCACCAATTACAATTGGTATTATCGTCACTTTCACGTTCCACAGCTTTTTCAATTTTCAAACAAGGTTGAGGTACTTATCTCTCTTTTCATATTCTTCCAATTTCACTCTGTGGTCCGCCGGAACACCAAAATCAAAAATTCCCCAAGTTCTTTTTTTTTTCTTGTTGTTGATTATTATAAGATCTGGTCGTCTGGCCGAGATTTAGTGATCCGTTTGTATCTCGAAATCTCATTCTTTAGGACATATTCTGGGTTGTGCATATAAAATGGTTAAACTTCAACTTCTTGAATAATTCCCAGTGGATCACCTAGCCTATCAGGTCGTGCCTTGACTTATTTTCTTTCTGTGGAAATTTGCTACAATTGCTTATCATGAGATTGATCGTTTCCTCTCTTTCACCACAGGACTTACACTAGCTGTTTTGTTGCGTCTTATCTATTCTCGCTCTGATATGGTTAGTCTTTTTGGCGTAGTTTTCTGCTGCTATTAGAAAAGATTCAGTTTCTCTCTTAAGGTTTTCTCGTGTGAGATGTCACTTGTTAGTCGTTTAAAACGTCCATGTAGTAGTTTTTTCCCCATTTTTAGTCTCTAGTTATTGTTTTAGCGTTGGTCCTCGTGTCACTAGTATTGTTTATGTTGCTGTAATCAGTCTTCCTCAGCACTTTTCTATGTAGTATTCGATGTTGTATCGATGTGTCCATACTCTATTCAATACTGGCAAATCCTCTTCTCTTCTTGGCACTTATAGTCTATCAACGTCATCTCTTGGATACAATGCCTTTGCATGGTCATTAGTTTTCTTGTCGTCTGGCCCATTTGTTTAATTTCTTGTCTGGTCCACTTTATTAATGGTCCTGAGTATCTTACGAGGGGGACAGCCCAGGTATTTATCCATTTGATAATGTTCCTGCTATAGAGTTTTATCTCGAGTAATTTTCTGGCTCTTCTGAAAACGCTTGTTAGTCGTTTAAAACGCCGATACAGTTGTTTTTCTTCCCATTTTTGTTTTCTAGTTATTGTTGTTCTGTTCGTCTTCTTGTTGTCAGTATCCTTTCTGGTGGCAGTAATCAGTCCCTTTCCGTACTTTTCTATGTAGTCTTCGAGTCGTTGTATTAATACATTAACGCTGTCATCAATGCTGGCAAGTCCTCTTCCTCCCTCTATTCTTGATACATATAGTCTGTCAACGTCGTCTCTGGGATGTAATACCTTATGCATTGTCATTTATAATTGACAGCAAGTATCCAGGACTCTTTTGAGTAGTCTCACCAATTTTTCGGCTCGAATTTATTTATAGTACCGTCATATAATCGTTCACCGTTCTTCCTCCGATTTCCATTTTCTTCAGTCTTTTCTCCAATCCTCTGGAAACTGATCCGAGTCAGCAAAATACGATTCGTATCACTGCTACTTTCATGTTACACAGTTTTTCAGCTCTTTAGCAAAATCCGATTTCGTTTTGTTTTCTTTAATAAGCACATTTCCGTCTGAAATCCACTCAATGAAGACTTATTTTCTTCGTATTAAATAACACTATGTGTGGTCTTCTGGACGGGATTTGGTGATATCTTTGTATCAGTAAAGTCCAGATAATTTCTTTCGTCCTTATTTTCTTGAACATTTTTGGTTAGTGCATATAGCATTTAGTAGTATGGTCAAAAGTCATTTTATTGCTCAATCCCCAGTGGATAAACTTAACCCTCAAGTCATGCTTAGTCTTGTAGGGTTTTTTTCTGTTAGTTTTACGCATTTATGTGATTAAACGTTACAATTTTTTCTCCTCATAACTCACACATACTATTATGTTGTGTCATTAATTTTCGCTTTAAAATAGTTGTTGTTATGGCGTTGTTTTGTGCTGAAATCAATAGAGATTCAGTTTTTCATTTACTTTTTCTTTTGTGCAATGTCACTAGTTTGTCACTCGAAATATCGATATAGCTATTTTTTTTCCTAATTCTGTTTTCTAGTTTTTATTGTTTTACCATTTGTACTTATATTGCCACTACTGTTATTGGCAATTGATCTTTTTTCTTCGTTTTTATCTTGTATTCCAGATCTGGTGCTGATGCATCAACGCAAACCTAAATACTTACATGTCCCATCTCTCCTTTTTTGACACATCCTGTCTGTCTATGTTATCCCTCAGATGTAAAACATTGTTCTTTGTAATCAAGTTTCTTGTGCTCTGGTTCATTTCTCTTATTCCTTCCCTTATGCATTTTAGGAATGGTTCCGAACATCTTACCAGAGGGATTAATCTGGTGTGTATCCCTTACATAAGATTTCTGCAAAAAAAGTTAGGGTTCGAGGAACACCCTCGTTCTTGTAAGGTAAACTTTTCTTGTTTTTTTTTTTTTCCTTTACGTTTGTTTAGTTCGGTTTCTTTGTTGAACGGCATAACAACCATTACGCTTATTTGGTATAAAAGTAAAAGTAAAGTTGGTAACTGTAATAAAGGGGGACCAGAAGGCTCCCTTTTCAATAGCTACTACACAGAGGTGTAGGAGGTGGTTGCTACTCCTTTCCCTGGATTGTGTCACTTTAACCTTGATACATACCTTAGACTGCTGAGTATTAAGCAATGAGATATCAAGCACCATTTTAAAAGTCTTTGGTATAACGTGACCTGGGATTGAACGTAAGTCTCCTGGACCATTGGCAAACCCTCTATACGCTTCCAATATCTCCTAGTTCTTGTAATATTCCTTTTCTCCAAACGTTCTAATGTTTTCCTTATTTACTAATCATATTCTTTCCACCGTTTTTTTTCTTTTAGAACCTTCATTATTATCAGAGTTGAGTTTTAAATGCCACATTTTATCTCTATATCTTGACTGTATATTCTTGTTTCTACCAAAGTCTCCAGTTCTTTTACATATTCTACTCAATGCAAGTTTATCACACCAGTTTCAATTGGTGGTCTTTTATCGGAGTCTGCGCGACAGCAGTTATTTTTCAATTTGAACTAAGATGGAAATTTCTGTTACTTACTGTAATAAGTATTTTCTCATTTTGTATTTTGTCAAGCTCTCAGATTGTTGTATCTACGCAATCACCAATGCTCCTAAATCTTGATCGTATTTCTTTTGTTGATATATGTTGACTTTCATGTATATAACCTTCTGCATTGTGCTAAATTTCCTTATCTTTGGTCCATTTATTTGGATATCTTCCTAGTACATTTAAAGAATGGTCCAGAGTATATTACAATTGGAACTGCCCAAATGTTAATTTTTTTGACGAGATTTCTGCTACCTAGCTTACATTCGAGAAGTTTTCTTCCTTATTTGATGTTCTTATTTTTAGACTTTTTCCTTCAACTCTGTTTGATAGCATGCACTTTTGATATTCCCAACCGCTTGTAAATTTCTTTTTCTGCATGTGTTCTGATGCTTTCCTTAATATGTAGGTTTATTCCTTTTGTAGTTTCTAATTTTCTCCTTCTTCATAGTAAGGATGACATATTTTTTGATGCCAAATTCCAGTCGTATATCCCGACTGTATATTCTTATCATTTGTATACGTGTTTCTAGTTCTTTTTCCTTTTTAACAAATATTTTAATATCATCCATATACGTAACGACTTTCATCTATTATTGCTGTTTCGTAAATCTTTCGCCTCCTGCGTATTTCCTGAGTATAGTATTGCGTGACATAATTTCTCTAACAGATCGAGCGAGTCTCACTGGTAGATACCTCTTTGGATTTTTCACCCCAGCTATGGTTTGTTTTCTTTCTGCTAGTTTCACTTTCCAGTTTTTAATGGCTTTTGTAATAAAGCTTATGCCTTTGTCGGATATTTTAACGATTTTATGACATTTTATCATCAAAATTCCCGTGATTATATCATAGACTTTATTGTAGTTTCCAGCTGTTAGGGTGCCGTCTTATTGATCGATGATATCCGGTCGAAAATTAGTGGAGGTGTCCTCGTGGTGTCATGATTAATGTGATAGACTACGGAATCGTAGTAAGCGAGTTCAAACTCCAGTCTCGCTAATATGTTCACTTTCGAACAAATAATGCTCTTGGGAAAGGTATGAACTCCCTTCTTCTCCCATCTCTGGGTAAAATAGTTCCACTACTGTGCTTCTAAAATTAGCTTTGGATAACCTTCGAAGGTTTATATACCAGTAAACTAAGAAATCAAACAAAACCGAAAATAAGTTGTGTTGTATTAGTGTTACCATTTTTACCAACCCCTCCGCTCGGGCAGGATATGACACAAGGTCAATTTTTAAGCGGAGTTTAACAGGTTTGAATTCAGAGTTTTCTCCTCCTAGACTAGTTGCCTCACCAAGGCTGAAGAATATAATCTGTCCTACTATTTACCCATAGCTGGAGGGAGAATAATTGGATTGATACCTTTCCCAAGGGTATTAGTGCTATGTGAAATGCAATCAGTCTCGTCCAGGATTTGAACTGGTATCGTCGTGTTCAATTCCTACGACGATAACCATTACACCACAGGCACCTACACAAACACCACAGGCACCTCCACAACTACATCACAGTGTTATGGGACCGTTACCAACGCATTGATGGACTCTTCCAAATCCTATATTAATCGAGAGCCAAGTGCTCTCGTTGGTGGGTCGGTCGGTCGGTCGTTGTGAGATTGGATAGAGACTAGATATTCGACAGACAAGTAAGCCTAGCTTACACCACCACTTTTCTCTGTATCTTGTTACTTCAATATATCCTTAAACTTATACCGTGTTCCGAGTTATCTTTTAGTGGTCTCAAACTGAGTTCACATCAATTAGAATGCTTGAAAACATGATTTTCTAAAAACAACTTGTTATTATCATTATAGTTTTTTTCACATCAGCGTTAGCTGATCGTCTTCCACTGGAGTTTGAGTGACAGCAAGTCTTCTCAAGTCTCCAGCACTCGTCTCAGTATTCTGGCCGTCCTCAGCAATGCTGTCGTTTGGATAGACTCCACCCGTCCGCCAATTTCCAAGTCCTCCAGGCCCTTTAATAATCCTTTAGTTACTGTGCCTAACGCACCAATCACAATTGGTACAATCGTTACTTTCATATTATTATTATTATTATTATTATTATTATTATTATTATTATTATTATTATTATTCAGTCTGAATGATTATAATAAATTATGTAAGGATTTGATTATGTAACTATATCGTATGATAATAATTATAAATAATATCACTGAACACAAATTATTTGTATTAGACAGGGATAATTGACACCTCATAGTTGCGTGTAAGCCCGTGACTATTATAGACGAATAAAAAAGTATGATTTAAAGAAAATATTGCAATGTAAGTTTAAATATATGATTGGTTATGATTAAAATAAAATAAAAAAATCTCAAATTAATTAAATTTCAACATAAATAACGTTTATGGATTTGACACGCCATTAAATTACCCAATCAAAACCAAATAAAACCAGGCAATACCCACTAAAAGAGGTGCCCGTAGTGTAACGGTAATCGTCGGTGGAAAATGGATACAGCAAACTGAGTTCAAATCCTGGATGAAGCTTTCTGCAGTTTGCATAGCCCTAAAATCTTTGGGAAAGGCATGAATCTTACAATCATCCCACCGGTCGTAAGCAAATAGAAGGACAGAATGGGATCTTTAACCCTAGTATGGCAGTCGGTCTAGGAGAAGAAAGACTCCCCGTTAAAAATGACCTTATATTGCACCTCTTCATGTGGGGAGGGTTTTGTAAATACAAATAATACTCTCTAAATCATGTTTTCTTCTAAACAATGCTTTAAATCAGAAAGTGTAAAAGCAATTAAATATTATTAGCATTTTAAAGTCATATTTTTGGTGAGGAAACATTTCTGTCGTGATTATTTCCTAATTGCGAAAAATCGCCATGGAATTTCGACTTGTTTATAAATGGAAAGTAGAATTTAAAGTAAATAGTATCAAGCAGAGAAAAAAAGCTGGTAAATGGAAGGTAAGTTTTAAGTGAGAAATAGAAAACTGATAAAGAAACGTCGAATCAGAATAAAAAAGAAAAGAAGAATGTCCTATCAAAATCGAAAAAGAAAGAAAGAAACAAACCACATTTTTAAAAATGATAAAAGAAAAAAACAAGACAATAAAAAGAAAAAGTAATAAAAAGAAACTTTTGCTGATACCACATATTTTGCAAATAGTTGTGATTGGTGCGTTCAGAATAAAAGTTAAGAAAAAGTAAGAAATGGAAAGAAAGTCGAGATAATAGACTTTATAGTTTCCAGGAAACAAATCTAACGGAAGAAATAATTTTCTTGAGAATTTTTGTAGATTAAATTGTCATTTGGAGTAAGAATATCTAGTCAAATGCAATTTTTGAATGAACAAAACATATTGTTTACCCAATGTTAGTGCATAAGTTTACATATTCAATACCGAAACACACACACACACACACACACACACACACACACACACACACACACATATATATATATATATATATATATATATATATATATATATATATATATATATATATAATTCTTATTTTCCACTCCTCCAAGTTCCACGCGTTATTACATGCATCAGATGGTTTTTCAATACGGCTCATCAGTGTAGCGGAAAATTAGTTTGAGTTTCCTGATTATAAAAGTGTATCTACTCTATCAATAAGGTACTGAGCTCTTTTCAGTGTTTTATACTATTACTCGTTAATTAATTGCAATTTTTTAATTAGTTAATTAACTGAAAGCAAACTTCAGTTCTGTGTAAGTTTTTTTGTTTTAAGATATATAAAGCTCAGTGGGTAATTTAATGTCAAATACACCCTTATTAAAGAAAAATAGGGGTACTATTTAACACATATTTGATAGGATAAAGAGGTCTATACTTTTCCCCAACGTCGCTAGTCCGAAAGTGAACTAAAAAGCGCAACTGGTGATCAAATTCGCTTCTTTCGATATCATAAACATCCACGTTTGTAACATAATGGCCGAGGGATTTCGGTTCATGCCTTTGGGTTTAGTTAGGCTGAGAACCTTTCGGCTCAGCACATGGGTTAGTTTGGTGGAACATTAACATAGGTGTTCACGCGAAAGCGCGCGCAGAGCGGGCGTGTCACTTAAAGATGTCACAATAGCCCAAGATGGGAAACGGAGACTAGCGAGTGCGAATGACATCATCCACCAGAAGCACACGGAGGATTTTGGGAGATTTTGAAAAAGTCAGTCAGCAGAGTTGAGATGAGACCTGCCTCGGGGGAGGACGGTTGGTTTTCGCTTGCTCGCAGTGAACTTCGTGGC
This sequence comes from Sepioteuthis lessoniana, assembly GCA_963585895.1. Lineage (NCBI taxonomy): Eukaryota > Metazoa > Mollusca > Cephalopoda > Myopsida > Loliginidae > Sepioteuthis > Sepioteuthis lessoniana. The sequence goes on from OY757924.1 coordinate 40,743,699, forward strand.
GGGTGCCACACGTGTTGGGGTGGGGGCAGATGAAATAGCCAGAATAGAAAGATTGTGCCTCTCTCCTTATGTCGAAGAACCTTTAAACTCAAAGGTAATAAGAAAGGTTCGTATATGAACTGAGAAGTCGTTACGAGTTTTTCGAGTTTCGAGATTCTTATGTTCTATGTATATATGTAATGAACGTCTCATGTACATTTCGCATATTCATGTATATGGCCATTGTACACGTTAGCCAAACCACAATGCGCACGCGCGCGCGCGTGTGTGTGTGTGTGCGCGCTTTTAAACTATTTTTTTTACTTTCATATAACAATAAACTGCTTGCAATGATAAGGGTGCAGTTTCTGGCGCTCTTTGAATTGATTTGAGAGAGAGAGAGAGAGAGAGAGAGAGAGAGAGAGAGAGAGAGAGAGAGAGAGAGAGAGAGAGAGAGAGAGAGGTTAGAGTCAAGTCTGATTCGAGTGTGTCTCTGTGGTGTAATGGTTAAAGTGCTGGACTGCGAAATCGTTATACGCGAGTTCGAACTGCAGTCGCACTATTACGTTTGCGTTCAGGCAGATGCCCTTGGGAAAGGTATGAAACCCTCCCATCAATAGATTAAATAGTACCGCAACTTTCCTTCTAAAAGGATGCATATGAGATTAAATAACACGAAAGCGTTGATATTCTATTAAATAGCAAGGGAATCTGATACAGATTAGAAAGGAATTAAAACAAATGAAAGAGAAAATAATCTCTGAGAATTAATTTTTATTTATCGCGGACATTTTGTCCTCATCTTGCAAGTTTTTTTTTTTTTTTTTGTTTCTTCTTTCACTACGTTTCGGCCAAATTTCCCCTTTGGCCTTCTTCAGGTGATTTTACCGCGACCTCAGATAGGAATGATGAGTCTTGTAACCGTATCCCCAGTAATTACTGCCTTCCATAGTTGTTGTCTATCGATAGACATAGGCGTTGAGTCTCTACGGTTCCAGGTGAGCATTGTCAGAAGATAGCGGTTTCAAATCATACCCAAGCCGGCCAGAGGTTTACTTGGTCAAAAAACGTGGTGCGATAGACAACAACTATGGAAGGCAGTAATTACTGGGGATTCTGTTGATATTGATGTTATTGTTCCCAATACTCAGTGTTTATTACTCTTTTATTCATACAGGATCTCTCAAGATAGATGCAACCAATTAATATAATAATTATTTAATACTGAGGTAAGTAAAATGGTGGTCATTTGGATCACGTCCAGTAAAAAAAACATCCTTTGAGCTAGAGACACCAAGTTAAGTTTTTTAATTGTTGTTATGTCATCTTTCAGGACGAACAGTGTTTTTTTTAGTTTCTTGTCTCAGTAATAAATCATTATCATATTAATGGTATTGCATATATTTTAAGACACGGTCTCCGCATTTATCTGTGTTTTTTTCTGTATTCTGGATGATCTTTACAATGTTCACGATCATAATATTTCCTCGGATCACAAAGTCTCACAATTTCTTTTCGAGGTTCTTTTGATTGTTCCAAGTGTTCTGATATTGATTAGCATCACTATCACATTCATGATCCAATTTCTTTTCAGTTCTTTGCAGAGGTTTAGAGATTTTTCTTCAGTTTTCATTATTACAGCAATGTTTCATACAAAAGAAAAAAAAACAGTAAAATGCATTGGCATTTTGAAATCCAATTACATCTGCGTTTTCAGACCAGACGACCAGAGTTCATTGTTTGCGAAGTTTTTGAAGATGGAAGTGATGATATTAATATTGGATCAATAGAAAATGACCTAAAGATGGTAGCAGCTGGAAACAAATCAGAGATGCATACAATCAAGCAAAATCAGAAAAGACCTATACAGTTGACGAACATATTGCAATGAATGCTGGGACTTTTGGACGTATTACTTCCCTTGTTTATAAAAGATGACAATCGATTTCTTCTGGATTAGTTCCGTTTGGTTTTATGGTATATCAACCATTGTTAGTGATTTAATACCAAATCCTAATTTTTTTTAGTCTAGCAGGACACATAGCGTAACGGTTATTGGCGTTGGTTCCCCAAGATTATAAGGAGACTAACATCTGGAGGCTGCAGGTTCAATCCTGACTGTAGGCGAGAAACAATACAGGAATACTTAACACTTGTACCCGGTTATGGCTAACGGAATTAGAACAGGCGACCCCCGTGGATTCAATAAAGGACGTAGTTCGAAGTTTTGTGTTGGTTACCGAGTTCGACAAACACCTGGAGAAAGCCGGAGGACATATCGGTAGGAACGTTGTGGATATGACGATGAAGATGAAGACGATAGGCCGAAAACTCATAAAGATAAAAATCAGCGTTTCGTCTCAAAAATTTAGACAACCAAATCTTCTTTATATATAAATAGTAAATGTATATGATTTGATTTGGTTGGGTTTTATGGCATACCAACAGTTGTTAGTTAATTAATGACTAATCCTCTTTATACTTATACATTAAATACATAAGATCTGTAAGTCCATTTTGTTGATTACTTTATAAACGTGCCTAAACAAATTCTTTAGAACACTGTTAAAGGGTGTGTCCTGGTGGTGTAATGGTTAAAGCGATGGACAGTGGAATCGTAGTACGCGAGTTCGTACTCCAGTTGCGCTATTACATTCACTTTCGGGCAAATGTCCTCGGGAAAGGTACGAACCACCTTATCCTCCCAGCTATGGGTTAAATAGTACCACTACTGTTCTTCTAGGAGAATGGGTTTGGCATTAAACAACCTGCAAAGGTTGATATGCCATTAAACAAAGAAACCAACCCAAACACAGTTAAATGATAACAAGAATTTCAAACAATTCTACAGATCATCAGTCATTAGTTTAAACATAATTAAATGATCAAACAGTTTTAATTAAAACAATTCAATTTAGAATACGTCATTTGCCTGCGTTGAGTTTAAAAGTCATATAGTTCTATTTGACCCATACATAAGATCCACTCTGGTGCTACTACCCCAGGTCAGAATGAACCTGGGATTGATAGCAATGAACGGGTACTCCGAATTTCCCAAAGCTCCAGGATTACTAGACCCTCACCATCAGATTATTTAATGTCATATCAGGTCACTCGTGGGTGGGTGGAAGTCTTAATCCTCTGTAGAAATACAGTCAGTATAATCTACAGCTTCAGCCGGCTGGGTTAAATGTTTCTGGAGTGAGAAAGGAATTAATAACACAACGCTTACTAAATACACTCCTGTCGCCACTGATATTATTAATAACATTCAAGTCCCATTATTGAATATTTACTTGGTTTGTTTTATAGCATGTCAACTTTTGTAGGGTGATTCTGAGGTCAATATTTTTGAAACTAATTATATGCCTTCAAGTAAATAGCGATAATAATCATTTGTAAAGAATCATATCTTCAAATAACCATTCGTAATGCAAAAGATTTGTCCACAGCTATTTAAAATTTTGATCGATTTATATCACTGGGAGCATTGTTTGTCAAAACTGACACGAATCAAGACAATTTTCCAACTAAAATTAATATAATTTAAGTTAATACATGCATATACCAACCCATCAAAACAATTATGATGTCTCACAATGTCAATTTTAGGCGATGTTTTAAAAGTTCTGAATCCAAGGTTTTTCTTTCACTTGCTGGTTGGTATACCAAAGCCCAAGAGCCCAATTGTTAAATTGTTTGTTGGTTGTAAAATTGTGAGTTTTGTATCTGTTCAGAAATGGTCGAAGAATAATAATAAGACTTGAACGCCTTCACCAAAAGATCATGAAAAGTGGCAGTTCGTGTTATTTAACAGAACTTGTCTAGATAACAATTTGCTGCCTATATATATATATATATATATATATATATATATATATATATATATATATATATATAATGAATCTCAATCTAAATGGATTACAGTTGAGTCATATTTGAATAAAGCTTTAAGTCAAATCTTTTTTTTTTTTTTTTTTTTTTTTTTTGTTTTAGAAAACAATTTTTAAAAAAGAAGCAAAAACAAGAATTTTTCTAAACAGAAAAAGTGTAAATTCTTGTTGATCAATAAATCATTTGAAATATTTTCCAGTCAGAATCACTAATCAAAATGTCCGAAACATTCCTGCATTTTCTTCTTGTTGAAGAATCTGAAGAAAGAAAAATATTTGTAAATCAATATCAGCTGATTTTGTTAACATTTTATTTTCTTTAATGCCACTTTTTTTTTTTCTAAAAAGAATCTTGAGGCAAAGAACACTAAACATATTTTCTATTGGTATATTTAATTAAACATCTCTGGTAATTATATCACAGGGGTTCACTAAATAAAATATTTTCAAGTGTGAACGGAAGGAGGTTTTCTGTGTTAGCTGAGAATATACGTGTTATGTTGGAAAGTCGAGATTATACTCTCATATAATATTGAAAGGGAATAAAACATATATTTAAAAAATATTCTACTGAATGTAATATAATTTGTCAGTGAATAATATATTGTCAGTTGTTAGACTGCATAAAAAGATTGTTGAAAACGATGTGGAGATACTTTCTCTGACATGACCTCAGAGCAAAGTGAGGGAATTATTGATAAATTAGATAATCACATACATGATACCAATGCAATTATTTAGTACGTTTTCGTTTGTAAGACACAGACAACAAATTGCTAAGCGTTCTGTTCTTCAGTTGTCACTTCTCTAAATCCTAACCAAACTCCTCAATGCTTAATCAGGCGATGACTTAACCAGAAGATTGCGTTTAAAACTGATTTAAACACGCTCTTATTTCAACTTCAGAAAAGTAATGTTTTCTTTTAACAATACTATATAAAACACGTGTCTGAATTCAGTGGTTTTATTTGACAAACTGTTTTTCTACGTTCTTGTATAGGAAAGGAATAATTAGAATAATAAAAAAAAATTGAATTAAAAAAAGAAAATTATTAAAATATACAGATACTCCCAGAGGTCCCTGACAGGAAAAAGGGACAACGCATGCATAAAGAAACGATTAACGTATTTTTAAACACCTTCACTGGGGGATTCAACCATTTCAATTTTATTCAGGGAACATTTCCTCACCCATTAAACCTTGGAAATAAAGTAAAATAAAATAAAAACGTCTTTGTCTTCTCTCAGTTGCAGTCTTCTATCGTATAATTCTTTTTGGGCCTTTCTTGTTCAAGGGGTAACATCAACAAAACAATGTTGGGTAAAAATAGAATAACCTCAGAATGGAGTCAGATAAAATTGGTAACAGAGCTTGCCCTGACCGTCTGCTTGACACCACAGTTGTTTGTGTTAATAAAAAAAATGTGGACTTTTTAAAAACTGGCATAGCTACCGACATTTTGGGAGATGAAGGTGAATGCAGATCCTTATGAATGACATAATAAACTGGAAAGAAGACACCTGAAGGGAGGTGTGCACATAATATATTCGGTTGACTAAATCAGAAAACTCAGTGTAGAATTCAAAACCGTCTTGGAGATACTTATAAAAATAAACAGATACCTAATAAACAAACAAAGTAATGAAATACAATCCACACATTTCTTTCATCATAGATTCGTTACTTGGATCTCGTTGGTAAAATTCATCAACGGAAGATATGATGTTTTGATATTAAATTTTCAGCCAAAAAACACTTTAGCCCACCTGGGTAAGTGGCATGATATATTTATAACTTGACTGCGACCTTCAAGCAAGCGAGGTCAAACTCCAGTCACTCTATTACATTCACTTTCGTATTAATACCCTTGGAAAAGGCATAAACCTTTTACCCTCACCCAGTTATGATTTTTTTTGCAATGATAGTTTTGTAATTAAATGACGTACGAATGCTGATAGTTTATTGAACAGAGAAACCAAACCAAACTTTATCTCTAGAAAGAAACGTATATCTCATATTTATGTATAAGGTGCCCCATACAAGACTGACACATGCAAAAATAAATAAATTAAGAAAATGAAAAAAAAAAAAACACTTATTCATTTGAGTCATCATATATAGCCTCAGCATTTCTTTTAGCTATTTGAGAATAAAATTATATCTTTAAAAAATATCGACATTTTCATATGTAGAAAGTGAAACCCAAATTTGAGCACAAGGTTTCTGAAGTCAACGTTTTTTTCTTCGTAAAAGTATCATTCGTGAACTGTAAATTTCTTTGATCAATTCAATCATATACGCCTTTTAAATATTTCTACTGAAGGAAACTTGGTACTGAAAATCTGACGAAGGGAGGCATTTGGATTCTGAATTTTTAAAAAATTATTCTCGATTGAAAATTTTTTATTGTTGAAATTTTAGACCTCTCAGATGCATAGCACAATTTTATTTTAGCTCATTCTGTTGTATACAGAGAAGGAAAGACAACATCACTGATATATAAAAATATAATCTGTTTCTATTTCTTTTATTAGCCGAAAATGTATGTATGGGTAAAGTGAGACAAGGCCGAAGTCGGCTGATATGTAAACACAGGAAGAGGTACGAATCTTCAGTGAAACGCCGTCTTTTCCTTCTGATTTTGCAAGACTAGTTCCAAACCCCTTCAAAGCATTGGATTCTCGTAATTTCTCCTTTACTCTCTGCTTTTGCGAGTTTGACATGGTATCAAGGCATTGATTGATTTTATTTTCTTCTTTCTTCACTACTTTCAAGTACAGTACCATCCCAAGGCTCCGAATAATTTTAGTTTCTCCTCACGTCTCTACTTTTGCGAGTTTCGTACAGCACAGGTTTTTCTCTACCTCTCAACCCTGGGCAGTCTGGCACAAAGCCAGCGCACAGAGTGGCCTAACGTCTGGGGGCTCTTCTGCCAGTTTTCATCGTTCTCTCGAGGCCGAAATCTCCCCAGATTTATATAATTTTCAGGATGCCCACAAAATCCTCGTGGTTACATCTCCTGCCTACGCATTGCACGTTGACATGCCTCCTGCATAGCATGCCACCTAAGCAACGTACGTGGCACTTCCACTGACAAAGCAATTGCATCCTGCTTACTTTAGAAAACAGGTGCATATCTTGTTATGTCACCCACACATTTTATGCAGTATATCAAAGCAATTTTCTGGTCAATATTCAACATTCCTCCCCATTCTTTTTTTCAAAATAATCACTGGTGAAAATTTTCTCGGCACTATTCTCCGAATGTCTCCATAGCTCTTTAGAAGTTGAGACCCAAAAATACAAAACAAATACAAAAAAAAAAAAAAAAAACAACAACAAAAAAACAAACAAACAAAAAACAAAAACAAAACAAAACAAAAGAAAACAATCATGTTAAACTCTTGTCAAAGTTCGTTTCAGATATCTCGGCCACATAATGTCTTTTAAAAAACAGCTCCTTTTTACGATGACGAAATTCAGACACTTCTATAACTTTTTCTATTGCTCTTTTTTTCAAAATGTTATCAGTCATCATAAGTATATACTATTGTTCCATAATTAAAAACCACAAAAAATGGTCATATTGCTTCAGGCCGTATTACACAAGGCGAAACCTCGCTATCACTTGTAATAATGACATCGAGTAAATAACATTCAATCAATACTAAAAGTTATTTTGCTCAGCTTCTTAACACATTCTACTACTTAATCTCAAAATTACTCTATTTAAACTATGGAAACTGCCATAATGTGCAGCATATGTTGTCCAATGTAATAGAAGAATTGGGAAAAAAATAGAAGAAAGAAACAAATCACCATATATATAATACTATGAGAAATGAACCCAAACAAATTATCACATGAGCTACAAACCCTGCCCTATTTTTAAGCTAAGTCCCTTCTTCTATAATTTTTAAATGTTTCTCAGCAGCAGCCGCTGCTTCTACAATGTACAAGACATTGATACCCATTCACATATTAATTAGAACGAATATACATGTTACCCCGTCTTTTGTGTCTTACTAACATTGTAAATTATACAAATTTTAACCTGTTTCAATTCTGCCGGCTCTCATAACAGGACCCACGGATTGACATTGTTTAAAGTAACACACTAATCTACACAAAAAGGGAACATCTTTTATTCTTAAAGTGTTATATAATTGCGGAATGATTTTTTTTAATATTATCATTTTTCGTTGGTTATATCTCATCATTCGGTTTGGTTAGGCTTAGAACTATTCGGATTAGTGCACGTGCAGGTACACTCATTGAGTGCAGGTGTTCACGCTCGCGCAGGGAGGATGTAACAATCCCAGATGTCATAATAAAAACCCCAGATAGAAAATGTGACTGGGGATGTGAATGATGCCATGCCCGGAAGCGATGATCTGAGGATTTTGGGTGATTTTTGAAAAAAAGCAGTTAGTTGAGATCTGAAGCTAGGGGAGTCCAGTTGGAACTATGGGGTGCACGCGCGTTTGTTGGGTCAGTGAGTTGAGATCTGACGCTGGACGAAGTGAGTTGATTTTTGAGCCTTGGCGAGGCCAGTCGAGTTGGGTCTACGGGATGCACCGCACGTTGTTGGGTCAGATGGAACAGTTCGTATAGTAAAAATTGTGTCTCTCTCTACTCGTGTCTAAAGACTAAACTCAAGAAGTCAATAAACGTTTCGTACCTGAAGTAAAGAAAGTCGTCAGTGTTTCGGGATTCCTATGCGTATGAACGTTTTGCATATCCGAATATTTTACTTAGACACATCTGGCTATGTTACAAAAGCTACATCCATTATCAGAGAGAAAGTGTAGATAATCGCAAAAGAATCCAATGTCACCTCGGTGTAATTGACAGTTTAAGGACAATAGAAAGCCTGGCTTCCATACTACAATATTTTAAAGATATATATATATGACAAAAAGAGCAGAAATCACGTAATGAAAAAGTGGAATCCTCAACCGATATTGTTTTTCATTTTTTCTGTCAGTTTGCTAATAGCCCAGGAGACTGGGGTTCAAGCCTAGGTCGAGTCATACCAAAGACTTTAAAAATGGTACTTGATACTTCCTTGCTTAAACTCAGCATTATAAGGTACGTATCAAGGGTTAAATGGAACAATCCAGGGGAAGGAGTAGCGCCATTCCCTATAATTCGGACTGGTAGCTATTGAATAGGGAGCCTTTGGGTCACTCTCGACTACAACTTTACTTATGCTGTTGAGCCAGGGTCGTTTCTTCTTACTTGATTGTACCTTGCGTCTTTAACAAATATGCGGAAAATGTATCTGGTCAGTAATCTTCAAATCGCAGATATTGTAGAGAAGCAAAGAAAGACAACAACGCTTATGTATGAAAATAAATTGTTTTCTTTTCTTTTCCTTTTATTGCCCAAAATTTATGTAAAGGTAAGTGAGAGAAGGTCGAAGATGGCTGAGATGCACATACAAGGGCGAGATTAGATTCTTCAGTTGTCCGTTTCTTCATTTTGCTTTCGCGAGAGAGGTACAGAGCCACCTCAATGCATCAAATCATCTTTGTTGCTTCTCGCCTCTCTACTTTCGTGAGACAGTTACATGGCCCCCTCGAGGCGTCAATTTAGTTTCTTCTCGCTTCTATACTTTCGAAAGTCTTGTACGGGGTTATTTCAAAGCTTGGAATCATCTTAGTTTTCCCTCGCTTCTCGGCTTTATTTACGTATCATACAGGGCCATCTCAAGGCGTCGAATCCTCGTTTCTCTTCACCACTCTACTTTCGTGAGTCTCATACAGCTCAGGCTTATCTGTTGTGATTTTGATTATGATTTTGTCTTGTAAATCAATTTTTTTTTCTGTTGATTACAATTGATAGTAACCTTTTTCTTTTAATTACATATAAACATTCTTGGTTTATTCAACGTCAGAGCCATCCTTGTAGACTAACAGTAGTACAATTTAATCCAAAGCTGGGTGGGTAATAAGTGTATTATGTCGAAAGCTAGCAGAATAGCTCCCCTGGAGTTCGAACTCAATACTATGTCGTAGTCCAACCAGTTAGCAAATAGGTCATCGAAGACTCCCCCCGCGATTTTTTATCAAACCCCTGGATTGTTTATAAAATGCAATTTAGATTTTAGAATGAAATCACAAACATCGCAAAAATCAACCTGATTGCAAAGAATATATATATATATATAAAGCTAGATGGATAAAGAGAGAGAGAGAGAGAGAGAGAGAGAGAGAGAGAGAGAGAGAGATTTCAGTTTCGGTGGCCAAGTTCACAGCGAACTCGTCTCATCACTTCTGCTTTGATGTGGTGGTCAGATAATTTTATTACCTTTCAAAGTACAGGTAAACATTTTCGGTTAAAATATAAATCATATATAGACGTTTACACACTGAAGAACCAATTTTTCTACAGTAGGCGTCTCAAAGTAAGTTTAGGAAATGAAGACACAAAGATGAGATGAAAAGATAATACCTTTTCAATAATAGTAAGTAAAATAGAGACCTGAGCCAACAAAACACTCTTTTTTTTTTTTTAGATCTGACATGTTTCTTATAGACCAGTCTCCGTAAAAGGAAGACGGGAAGCGATTCCATCTTCAGTTACTGAATGAAAGATATATTATTTCATAAATCATAACCCTCTCTCATAATGGCGGAGGTGACTTTGTTTAGCCCAAAAATCTCGGTCGTGACTTGGAGCACTCTCGGTAACAAACTCACTGACTAATTTTTAAAAAATACTATCTTTTCGTGTCCGATCGCCTCTCGCACCGACAACCAGAATTGGTAGACATTTTGCTGTCAGTCACATGGCTGTTTACTTCAGCCACTGGTAGAGAGAGGCGATTCTTGTCTCTGCCTCCAAACAGACAAGACAGGACGCATGAGCAATGACCCGAAGGTCGACTTAAAGTGAGGATTATTGGAAAGGAAGGTTTGGTACAAGCCAAGGTTCGAACCCTGCTGCTCATCAGCTCGCTCAGTGCAATGTGAGTATGAGGAGCCTAGCAGAACATGGATTCAAACGTGAGTCCAAGTACGAATGTCTTATCATAGCTTAAACTGAACTAAGAGGTTCAGTGCTATACATTGCTTGTGAATGACCGCCCACCGAAGATTGTCCAGCCAAAAGGCCGAGAAGCGATCTACGTTATACATTGAGACTATTTTTATAATAAATACGTACGGTCATGTATATGAAAGTGGGAAATTTACAATTGTTTACAGGATTTATTATACTGAGTTAAGTAGTCGTATGTGGGAAATGTAAGTGAAGTCTCAATGCAAATAATTTACCACCAGAGACTGAGTGTTCTAAGTAAAACATTCATATGACCCACTTGTGATGTTCTTCAAGTTCTAGAATTTTTGTTAGTGTGGAGTAACACTTTTCTATGACTCCCTGGTCAACCCAGTTCCTAAATGTAAGAGTTCCCTCTGTAAGTCAAAAAGATATGTTTGAAATAATGAAATCTTTATTTCTTTAAAATGCTTTTCAAGATCATTTCTTATTGATTGATTAATTGATTAATTGATTTTAATGGTATATAAACCCATCGAGGATTATTTTATGCTTAATCATTATGAAATGAAATTCATAGCATTTTCGATTTTTGTGTAGTTGCTTCCTTATGGACTTTTGGCATACAGTCCTATCGACTACGAATACATTTAAAACCATTCTTTTAGACACATATAACTGGTAATAGCATCCCAGGTAAGAGAAGATTTCTGAGTCATGGCAATGAACGGGTACTTCGCAATAACCAGATTTACACGGCTGGAGCTACACTATTAATCTCTGTCTCACGCTAAGGGCATCCCTTTTTGAAAAAAAGGGTGTTAATTCTTTGCTGGAGATACAGCGAGCGTATTCCGACGCAACCGAGGAGCAAAGAAATGATTGGGATGGATGTTACGAGAAAGAACCAGGGAAATCCGTGCAGTAAGCTCGATTGGATGATGATGATGATGATGATGATGATGATGATGATGATGATGATTTACCAACTGGTAACGTTTTTCGGCCAGTGTCAAATTTCAAGGCTTGCAGAACATTTTACCTTTCTGAATAACTCACGTTTACTCAAGGTGTCTTTTGCAGGAATTTTAATGAAATAACTAAAGAAAATAATGTACAGACCATAATAAATGATAATCTAATAGTGCCATCTAAGATAATCTAAGATAATGAGTAAAAATTCCCCTGAGAATTTGTAAAAATTTGACGGGAGATAAAAGAAACTGGCGACGTAACATTATGCTTCTGATATATTTCACTTTTGCATATTACTAATTCCGAACGCTGGTCATAGATTGTTGCATTTACTTGGTCGCATTAGTAGTAGTAATAATCGAATCATTTGCTTCTATAAAAAAAAGAGTTAATAATAAACTATTCCGTTCGATTTCTTTCATAACATGTTAATACGAAGATACGTCTCTGCTGACGTTAGTATTGGTTCATTTCGATCCTAGTATCATTTCCTCCAATACTTACTTTCTCCGTCGGATTGGAATAAAATTTATTAATTCAATCGTTTGTTTTTTTTTTTCATTGAAAATGTTCCTAATATCAGCATGCACTGTGGGTATGATTTAAAATACTTAAAAATTTTCTGGCTTAAACGATCAACTTCTAGGACGCAATTTACGGCAAGTAACACATAAGCTTGACAACAAATAAAAATTTACATAGTTATTAAAGAAAGTGTATTGTATTTTATGTTGCTCTCCTCTGTAAAAGCATTCTTTTGTAATTGTAACACACCCTCTGAAAATTGGTGTCCTGGGTATGACATTAAACTGCGTCCTATGGTGACGCTCAAATTCTTGACATCTGTTAGGTATGGAATACCCCTTAATTGCCATAAATCCCAAATCTATTTTGACCCGGATAAGACGTACCTGATAGAATCCAACCTATTGGTCGAATTAATGTTTATCAATTCTTCATATTACATAGGAATATTAGATTCCAAATAACTGCATATTATATGAATTAAGCCTACTTTCTCGAAGCTATAATTGTTTACTTAAGATTATAAAAATGATTTATTATTTGAAACCATATAATTTTGCTCAAATGAATTACTATTATTACATATAATTGATTACATGAAACTATACATTTATTAGTATTAGATAAGAATACTTGAAAACACACAACTCTGTGCAAATTATTTGTAGTAGAGAGATATATTTGATATCATATAACCTTATACAAAAACTCTGAAAATCATGTTATGTAACTATAAACCCAGAATGAAAACAATTCCATAATCTCTAAGCATAAAAAAAGCCTTGGCAAGTTTATATTCTGTTAAAATCTATCGATCAAGCAATAAATGACTGAATCTGATTGTTCTAGCTGCAAAATGTCCGACTTTTTTTGTCGGACAGAATTTGTTTCAAAACAATATTTTTTTGTTATATTCTTATGACAAATTGCATATATATTTCGATTTGCTTTTTATTTGTTCGATTATGTGGAAGTTGTACATTAAAGCGACTCCCATAAAACTAGTCTAATTGACATGCACCTTTAAATTTGAATATTTTGAGTATATGGGTAATTACTGACATGGTACCACATTGATTCTTCCCAAGTAACATTTGATTGTAATCTTTCTCATGTGATCTACCGGTTCCTTGGACACGTACAGTGACATATTTCTCAGGCAGAATATCACAAACCACTTCTCACACATTCGAGTGATCAAGATATACATCCATAAAATACACGAATCTTTTATTTGGATTTTTGTTTTGGTTCTTTTATAGTTTTATTTAAGTTATGATATTTGACAACAAACAAATTTTGTTAAAATAATAATTAAAAAAAACACTTGAAATTGAAATTTATTTTTATTTATATTCAATTTTAAAAGGTTTGTCCTCATTGTGTAATGGTTAAAGCGATGGACTGCAGAATCGTAGTAAGTGAGTTCGAACTCCAGTCGCACTATTATGTTCATTTTCGGACAAATACACGTGGGAAAAGGGGGAAAGATACTCTTTCTAGCTATGGGTTAAATAGCATCACTACTATTCTTCTCGAAGGATGGCTTTGGCATAAAATAACCTACAAAGTTTGATATACCATTAAACAAAGAAATCAAATCGATTTTGAAAAGAAGCTCATGCTGATACGATACAATCAAAACTAATCGTATGACACCAAGTTATATAAATTTAAACACTTATAAAGTCTTCTAATAATAATAAAAAAAGGACAAGATCTCGGACAATCCAACGCTCAAGCGCAGATGCGTTGATACACAATAGTTTTTTCACGTACGATTCAACGTTCTAAAAAAAAGTAAATTGCCAAGTAGATATTTATGATAATAATGCATATATATATATATATATATATATATACTCTAAAAAATATGAGTACACTTTCACACATCTCAAACTGTATCTAGACATTCTGACACACCACCTACCCAGCCACTCACAGTGCACAGATAAAACTGTCTTTTGAATAAACACCCAAAATTTAACACTGTTCACCCATTTAACATATCTTGTCTACAATCAATTTATTTTATTTGATATTCTTCTTACAACGTATATACAAATGTTGAGTACGAGACATATGTGACAAAGGAGACCACAGGAAATGTTACATATAGAGCTGTAATTCAGAAGATAATTGTCTTAAACTGCGACTGTTTATCAAGTTTACGTAGGGAATTACATTAGAAATAATGCCCATTTACGGGATATAAAAGACGTGTTTCAAAGCTTACTTTTCATATTATTTAGATCGAGTATTCTTGTACTGGAGAATGGATTTATGAACACTTCGGGTGAGAGGTGAGCATACAATGGGAGGGGATGCTTTAAATAACGTTCACCAGTACATACATTACTCCAAATATGCCAATAAATACGGAAAAAGCATTGGGATGATATGATGTCCCCCCCATATATATATATATATATATGAAGGGAGAGAGAAAAACGAAGAGACACAGAGACAGAGTCAGAGAAAGAAAACGGCAGAGAAAAATTGATAGATAATGTACTGATAAATATGTATAAGTGCTGATAGGGAGTGAGGAAGACCTCACTTTGGCCGTCTGACATTCGTGCTTGATGGGGTATCGAAAACAATGGCAGATTCGAGGCCGAAAGCCCCGGCTTCGACTAGGCCACCTTAGGGTAGGTGAGCAGCAACATTAACACCTTTGTCCCCCTTGTATAGCACTGAACCTTGCTGTCCAGTTTAGCTATAACCTGGCATACATGCCTGGACCCAGATTTGGGTTCAAGACCAGCAAGGCTCATTAGGCCCACATTGCACTAGGTGGGTCGATGACCAGCATAGACCAGCAGGGTTCGTGACCGACCTTTCCCTCCCCTAAATCGCCACTGGGGGGCAGCGACAAATATCACACACACACACACACACACGCACACACACAGGTATCATCATCATGTCGCGCTGCCAGCATGGATATCCCTGACCCTCTCTCGCCACTTCTCCCAATCATTCATCGCCTCCGGCAGGTCTTCAGGGTTACATCCTGTGTCCTCACATAGTTGCTGTATGTAAGTTCGTGCTGGTCGTCCTGCTTTTTCACATCCATATGTGGACCCCCACACAGATATATATATATATATATATATATATATATATATATATATATATATATATATATATAAGTTTCGCATTGCCTTTTCTTTCTTTTTTATCCGTTATTATTACTTTTGGGAAAATCTACTTAAAAACCGATATAAGTATATGACACTTAACTTGTGGCGTACAAGTCGTTATATAAGTCGACCGCAAAACTTTTTACTCAAAGTTTTAGATAAGACCTACACTCCCTGTATTGGTCTATTCTAAAACATACAATAGGCTTCTGTCTTATTATGATGAGTGTTTACATCCAGTACATAAACAGTTGGAAATGGTGTTTTATATAGCGTCAATACAATTCTTAATTTGCATTACAGTGTTATAATTCAATAATAATCTCTGTGTTAATTTGTTAAATATGTTCCCCGAGAACGAGTTTAAGTAGGAAATGTTTATAGTAAACTGCTGGACTTACAGTGGTGCAATTCGATTTTTCGGAGAACGGTTCCACTGGTTGATCACACAGTGTAACAGTAAATTGAATTACCATTACTAGAAAATCCAGCAACTATTTGTGTAGTAATCGTAATTTAATTTACTATATAACTCCTCTACTTAAAACAGAAAATATACAAGTGTAAAACGTTTGGATTTTTGTCCAGTCTTAAAAGAAGACCACGAATTTTGAAGCGATTTTTCTGGCTTAAACGATCAACTTCTAGGACACAATTTACGGTAAGTAACGCATAAGCTTGACAACAAATAAAAATTTACATAGTTATAAAAGAAAGTGTACTGAATTTTTTTTTACTCTCCTCTGTCAAAGCATTCTTTTGTAATTTGGTGACATAGCCTGGACAGAAAAAAAGCTTCATTGCATGCAAACAGATCGCAGATGCTTTGGAAATTGGTGACTATCACATTTTTGTGTTTACAGGAATTGATTCTCATGATATGATATAAGATAAATTCTAATTTAAAATGTGTGGCAGAATCAGAATTAAAAAAGAGATTTTTGTTTATTTTAAGTGGGTTTTAGTGAGCCATGTTTTGTGTAAGGTAGGTTGGGTTTCGCAGTCTGAAATATTTTCGAGACGATTGTGTTAGAGCTAATGAAGATCATGAATATTTATTATATCCTAAGTATAATCACCGCCCCCGTACTTATATTTTCATAAATATGTATTTATGTAGATAAACTTCAGATTATATATGCGAATAGATAAATAATTTAAAACTTATCAGTAAGTTATAAGGATGGCGAAAGACTTAAATCATAATTAGGTATGAAAAAAAAAAAAACGTTGTTGTGACGGGTTACGAGCGTTATTCAATAAATAAGGTGACTTTGGATTTGCTTTGTTTTTTTAGTTGGATGGCATATCAAACATTTTGGATTATTTAATGCTGAACCCATCTATGTAGAAGAACACATTTGGGATATTATTCAACACATAAAACGAGAGATAGAGGGGTTAGAACCTTTGCCAAGCGTATTAGTAAAAAAAAAAACCCTAATAATGCAACCGGAGGTTGACTTAGGTAAATGTTGCTTATAGGTGACAAAAGGAAGCATTATTTTCATCTGTAATTTCTTCAAGGATATCAATAACGGTGGGACTTTTATGTCTCAGAAGAATGTCAGTATGACAATATCTAGTGCCCGCTGCGCCAAGAACGTTTTCTTTACCGAAGAGTCTGAGTATTTCCACTCTATGGACTGTCTTTCCCACTCAAATTATCTTTAGCCCATTAATAAATATTCTTTTTATAAAACATATTTCTCTCTGCATATCATCCATTCTTCTCTAAATTTAATGTTTTGCTTTTCTTATCCATCAAAAATATGATAACAAACTTCTGTTCAAGCCTGGTTCCATCTGGTCAATTTTCGCCATTTTGAATAGCCTCAAAACAAATATTACTTTAATATCAAAATAATTTTTAATAAGACCTCTTCCAAACAAATCAGGGTTTATATTTACGAAAAAAATCAGAAAAATAATTTATTGATTTTATAAAAAAAATCCTTTTGTCTACTGAATGGCCCTCGTATATGCTTTTACTAAGTGGAACTAGTTCCATTTAACGAACTGGCTTCCGTAAAAATGATAACGGCAGAAGACATTACATTATAAATAACTGCTAGTATTCAATGGATAGCTGTCAGTCGTCGAGAGACGAATTTCTGATATCATTCCCTGTCAGTGAGCAACATATTTCGTTTCAAGCTTTGGTTTGTAGACTCATGACAGCTCAGATATTTTATTTCGGATTACTTGGGAATATACGCTAAGCGTTCTTCAATTTCGCCCCCAGGTCATTGGCACATCAAGCTGTCAAAGATTGCAGACATTTGGTGTGGAAGCAAGGTTTAGATAGGCCTAACGTATCGGCCAGTCACCGAACTTCTAACCCCAATGATTCATTATTTTACAAATGCAAGCATAAAAAAAAATCATGCTTATCCCAGTGATGAAAATCTGGAAGGTGGACAGCGAAATCAATACCTGTGAAATTGACAGACTTAAAAAAGGCGCCGTTGGGAAGACTTTGATGAAAATCTGAATAAAAGATTGAAACCTTTTCTGAGAGACAGGGAGAGAGAGTAAAAGAAAAAAAAGTATTGATATCTAAGTTGGAGAAAATTAATTGAAAAAGACATTGAAGAAATTCAGACAGAGATAAAAAAAAACAAAAAACCTTTATTAAATCTTTGATTGATTTGGTTTCTTTGTTTAATAGCGTTTCAAAACTCATTGGTTATGTAATCCCAAAACCATCCTAGTAAAACTGCAGGGGTACAATTTAACCCATAGCTGAAAATAGAGGGTCCCTAGGGTATTAGTCCGAATGTAAATGTTATAGCATGACTGGCGTTCGAAGTTGCAAACTCCTATATCTCAGTCCATTTTGTCAGCCACAACGTCACGGTTAATTCGTTGGTTGTTTTTTTTGGTTTTATGACATATCAACCTTTGTAGGTTATTTAATGCCTTACCTTTTTTGATACAAATAATCAATTCTATTTCAAACAATAGAATTTTGCATGAGTACATATCTTTATTTTTAAAAACATTTCCTTTTCAAGCTATTCAGTTTAGTCTAGCAGTTTTAATTCAAACAATTCATATGAGCATAAGTACAGTTTTGTCCACACAGTTAAATGTCAAAACAGTTCTATTTCGAACAATTCAGTTAAGCATAAGTACGTAGTTTAGTTCTTCTTGGCCCATAGATAGGGGCCTACCAGATGTTACAACTCCGAGCCACAGTGGACCTGGGAGCAATGACAATGAAGAGGTGCTCCGCATTCCCCACATATCCAGCATCATTGGAACCTCATCATCAGATTATCATATCCAGGACACTTGTTGGGAGTGGGGTCTTACCCCAGTGTAGAGGTGCATCTTTTCTTTTGTTAAGCTGTCATTCTTCTTATCTTTTGCTGGTTTCCACCTTTCAAATAGCCTTGTCATTTTTATTTGTTTGATTAGATTATTGTATTTATTTTCACTGCATGTGTAAGTTTATATTGTGCCCGGAATTTTATCATAGGTTTGTTAACATTTTTATGTGCTTGGTACACGGTCCTTGTGATTTCATATGGTTTTTAAGCAGTTTTATTCAACTCATAGGCAGGACCTTAACAGGTACTACTATTCATATCAATCATTCGAAGTTCTTTTTGTTGATGATCCTGTGAATCGTAATGAAATAAGGAGATGCGCTTGGCTTAATGTTTATTTGAGCGAAAAATAAAATCGGTGAACACATTTCGAATTCCGCTGATAACAGTTTTTCTTTGTATCACATTAATACTCTTTAAAAAGTATAAGTTTCTCTCTTTCACCACTTCAAGCTTAGCGGATGTCCTCGTAGTGTAATGGTTAAAGCGATCGTCTGTGGAACCGTAGTAAGCAAATTCGAACTCCAATTGTGGTACTACGTTTACTTTCAGAGAAATGCCCCAGGGAAAGATATGAAGCCCCTTATCCTCCCACTACAATTCTCGAAAGATGACCTTGGCATTATATAACCTGCAATGGTCGATATGCATTAAACAAAGAAACCAAACCATGCCATTTCAAGGTTATGTTCCTTGTACAAAGTAATGCTATGCTTTCTAGCTGTAGTTAGCAAATCAGCCTTGGAGAATAACAACAATGAATTCTAACCTCAACTGGTCGAGATGAGTGAGTATGGCTCTTCGATCAAACTCTGAGGAGAGATATTAGAAGCTGGAATTCTTTATGCAGTCCATCTCTTATTTTTACCCTTTTATGATAATTGCAATGACGCTACTGTACTAACATTTCCAGACACAAATTCCTAAGGAAAGTCGTTTTGTATGGCTTAAAGCCAATTTCCGGTATAGTTTTGCTTAGATCTGAGTCTTCAAGAGAAAATAGGATTACCCCCAAGCCGACCTATGGTTTCGACAGATCAACCCATGCATATCTCTTGGCCAAAATGTAAGAACTTTATTTGGTATGAGAATGCAAATGAGGATAAAGTATAAGCTTGGCAACATGCTGTTATTTTAAATTTGGAAGAACAAGAAACTTTGCTAGAACGTAGATTTCAGCAATTAATCAAAAAAGTTTCTTTGCTTTTAAACAAAAGAAACACCATGTAAAGACCTGATAATCTTAGAATTGGTGTCTTTGACCGGAAATCAGTATAGGATATCCTAAATTACCACTACGCAGATTGGGAAAAATTAGCGTGGCATTTGTGAATGGAATTCAATAATAAGATAAATTGCAATTATAACCAAATAAAAAGATTACATCTTTTTTTAAATTTCCGTCGGTGAAATACATTTAAAGCACTGACGTTAGGATCACAAGTTACAGAATACGCTGACTGTAACCCACGCAGAAGGGTATTACCCAATAAGAGGAGATGCCCGTGGTGTAATGGTTATCGTTGGACACGGCGACACGACTTCAAATCCTAGACGAGACTGAGTGCATTTCACCTAACAGTAATACCCTTGGGAAAGGTATGAATCCAATAATTCTCCCTCCAGCTATGGGTAAATAGTAAGGCAGACTAGGTTCTTCAGCCTTGGTGAGGCAACTAGTCTAGGAGAAGGAAAACTCTGAATTCAAACCTCTTAAACTCCGCTTAAAAATTGACCTTGTGTAACATCCTGCCCGAGCGGAGGGGTTGGTAGATATAGTAAATATGGTATTACCCAATATCCCAAGAAAGGCGTGCCTCACATATGGCACTAAATAGCAGTTAGTGATATGGGTCCAGTTGCGGAGATCTGTGGACACTGGAATACCACTTTATTTTTATTACTCCCAGATCCATTTTGACCCGGCGTAAAAGAACCTGTTCATTTTCTGTCAATGAGTCAATTAGATCTATTTGAAAATAATTTGTTCTAAGTGAGAATATTTGAAACTATATAAATGTTAGCAAACAATTGATTATTATTTGATAAAATTATTTATGTTACAGAGGAAAACTAGAAATCATTTAATCTTTTGGAAATTACTTGTATTTAGCTATTTAGAAAAAATCCATTTAAAAATCATTCATATCATACAGTATTACCTGAAACCATATAAATGAGTGCAATTTTTGTACAAAATAGAAATACATGATATTATATAATTGTATGCTAGAAAAAACTCTTACGCAACAACTTCACAAAAAAGGTAAATATAAACGTACGATGTACATTATTACCTTAACTGTCGGCATAAAATAGCCCATTGATAGGTTGAACCACCATTAAAATAAATTAGCCAATTAACAAATCAACTTTTTTTAGAAAAAAAACCTTAAATGGCTGTAATTATAAAAATGACTCGACTGGAGACAGTTTTGCTACTTTTAACGACAGCACTCTCATTAAATTAGAAAAAATAGTTCATCTTTTGTTTTTAAGTGTAAGTTTGTCTCTTGATTTGACTTGCAAGATTGAATATATCTTCTAACCAATCTCCAAAGCAGGCGATATTGACACCTTCATAAGAATTCGATCCAAACGATAGCGGATATCGATTTGCTCAATAAACGATCCTCTATGCATAGACAATATAATTAGAATCAATACGAGACAAGAAATGCCGATCTCTGCCAATCGCTCTTGCAAATCATTTAAGAAGACATTGAGCATGACATGAAATATACATGTAAATTCAAGCTTTTATTCAGTCATACATCAAACGAAGCCTACCTTATATATATGGTGAGTAAATCTGAGAAATCATAAGTACTTCGCTTTAGCTTAATAAAGTTATAGCATAGGAGACTATTACTACTCTACAATGGGAGCTTTTGATATTTTGTTTTGAAATAGACAAATTTTAGTAGGCGAGTACCTTACAGGGTAATAGTCAACATGAAATAGAAGACCACGGGTTACTTTTGCTCTCTTTTTAAAACCATGTAGTATTTGCAAACACACATGAGAAAAAAAATTAATATTTTCCCTTTGGTTTCGGAAAGGGAGAGGACTTAAAGAAATTTACCTTGGGTTTAGGGTTTCATCCCGCAGATGTATCTTAGTCAGCGACCATAGCTATGTTGGTTTTGGCTAATCGTAGAATTGGAGAAACACGAAAATTACGACTTGCCTAAAAAATTAGGACCTTTGTCGTTTTATTCTCTCCTATCAAAGTCTGATGCCCTAGAAAAAGGTGGCGATTGAAGAACAGACCCAAACAGTAGTTTCTTTATTCAAGTAGGAACTGGCTTTTTCCGTATCTTTGAATCCTTCCTCGTTCTAAATTCAAGCGAACGCTTGTTTCCTTGAACTCCAACCACCAAGTAAGTAAAAGTAAGTCGGCAACCGTAGCCGAGGGCAACCAGAAGGCTCCTTTTTTCAATAGCTACTACACCGAGATGCAGGTAGGGTGCTACTCTTTTCCCTGGATTGCTCCACTTCACCCTTGATACGTACCTTATATTGCTGAGTGTTAAACAAGGAGGTATCAAGTACTATTTTTAAAGTCTTTGGCATGACGCTACCTGGGATTGAACCCAGTTCTCCCGAAGCATTGCTGAACACACTACTCACCAGGCTAATGAGCCAACCACCAAAAGAGATTGCAATTCGTCTTATATTCGGATTCACAGAAAACACCCACCTTTAATTCTGTCTTGCATGGCTGTTATCATCTTGTCAGTCTCCGCTATCACTTAGATACCTCATCGCTGGTGATATTAACTGCTTTCAATCGGGAGACGTAGATCAGGCATATCTTGTTTTACTTGGCCCACTTTGTCAAACTGTCTTTCTTCCAGATAACTTACCTCTTTACACTCCTGTACAATTAACTTACAAAATAAGATTTGAATAATAGACTAAATATTTTCGAAAAAAACTCATATTCTTTTTCCTGTGATATATTAAAGGTTCCCAATATATTTTACCTTCGTGATTTGTCAACAAAAAAAACTGTTAAATATTCACTACTTCCAGAATGGTTGCCGTGCAGGGATTGTTCAAAGAGAAAAATGGTTAATCCAGAACTTCTTTTAATAAATAGAAAAAAACGGTACAATCTAAGAATTTAGCAAATTTAAATATATATATAATAAATATAAATTATGAATAATCTATTTTTTAAACTGGAAAACTTGTTATTCCTTTGTTTTTTTTTTTTTTTTGGTTTTTTTGGTTTTTGTTTTTTTTTTTTGGACACCTCTTTTTGAGAGTACTTACCCATTCTATTTTCTGCAATAGGAACTTCCTTCATTTAGTTTATATTATGGGGTCCCAGGGCAAGCTGTGTTGCCGTTTGCTATCAGATTCTATCCTGGGTTATTCTATTTTTGTTTTGTTGGTTTAACTTCTTGGATAAGAAGGCCCTAAAAGAATTATATGAAAGAAGATGGTAACAGATAAAGAACGAATACATTTTTTATATTTTTCTTTTATTTCTGGGTTCAGCAACCATTCAGTGGGTGAGGAAATTTTCCCTGAATACAACTGAAATGGTTGAATCTCCCAGTCAAGGTGTTAAAAATGTGTTATTCGTTTCTTTGATATATATGTGTCCTTATTTGGTATCTAAAGCTTTAATATCGTGTTCGGTATAGAAAGTTTTTGCAATATGTTAGTCACTTTTTGGAGTCCAGTCAATAAGTCAAATACATATGTTTGAAAATTAATCAATTTAATGCTGAATTGGATTGTGTAACCTTTATTGACTTAAGGCTTGATATTAATATTTTGTAATTTAACTTAAACTTTTTTCAAGTAATATTATGTCTTTACTGTTTAAGATATCACGCTTTCCATAATATATGGTTTCAATGATTCATGTTTAACATTAATAATTTGCAAGAAAGTATGTAATTTCAAGTAACTAAAAATGATAATGTTTAGAAAAATAGCTTTAATTAATATGTCTTAAAAGAAATATTTTGCACTTAGGTATATGGTATAAAATGTTGTATCCGGTACGATTAATTTTCAAACATATGTATTTGACTTATTGACTGGACACTTACAAGTAAAACCATCCGGGTCAAAATTAACCTGCGAGTAATAGCAATGACGAGGTACTCTTATACTCCCAAAACTTCAGACGAAGTGATGTTTAGCTTTCTACGGTGGGTTGAACTAATGCCATCTCGTCGAGAAAAGTCACGACCACTACAAACTCGAAAAGGGAAAAGAAAATAATACAAGCTCTTTGAACATTTGAGAAAGTCATTCTTTGAGTTCTTTTTCTAAATTTCCTCCCGCTCAGGGGATCACATCACCATCGACGAGAAAACTTTCGGGGTGAATCAAACAGTTATTCAACGATCTTTACACTCACTTTTTAAAATCTATTCACAAGCAATACAGAATCATCTGACATTAAGGTTCCTATTCTTTTACGCAATAAAATATATTATGCAGAGCTTCAGCCAGTATAGAAAGGGTCTTTATAGGATTACCCCTGTGAAAAAAAAGGCAATGAAGGAATTCTCCACACGCCCGAGAGGTTAGGAAACAGTACCTTACAATTGGATACAGTTTATCAGATGCATCTATGTGTAGTGCGTCCCAAAGAACAGGTGTGTGTGGCACAATGATTTTAAGGTGGGTCCGGGTGCTGTCCGTAGCCGAGACACGCCCACCATTCACCTCTGCCACAAGGCGATAAACCTAACGCCTCCGAGGAGGTTTAGAGCCAGGAAGACGGACTCCTGATGTCCAAAGAGCGCCGGTCTAAGAAGACGTAACATGAATGCCGGTTTCCCGGAATCCATATCAGACGAACACGACCGACTGCCACCGGAGCCAAGACACACACAATCTGATCCGAGTACCCACGAACACGGCCAGCCGAAACGTATCCTGGCCTAATGGCCAGGAGATGCTAGATCTTGCATTTCACTTTCTCAGAAGCACCTTAGTTGTTTATTAAACAATCAGCAGAAGATGCAGACGCTGAATTATAAGTCACACTAATAGAATATTAACTCAACAAAGATACACAAATTACTACATAAATACTACAAACAGTTACAACGATGAGTTTTGCTAAATTTCTCCTGTTTTATCATCTAATCTAAAGTAAACATTTGATAATAAAAATGAAAGAGTCTATGGGACGTAGTGGCAACATTCACTTTCAGATCAATACTCTTGGGTAAAGCATGAACACGCATATCTCTAAGCTATGGTTTAAATACTATCTCTATTGTCCTTGTACAAAGATTGCTTTGGCATTAAATAACCCACGAAGGTTTATATGTTATTAAAATAACAAACTAAACAAAAGTCTTGGTTTTTGTTCTGTTTCATCATCTGTTTCAAAAGTAGACATTTAATAATGAAAGTAAAACGTTCGAATGAGTAAAAAACAGCGTTTAAGCTATTGACAGGTCACTGCGTTCATCAGTTATTTGTCGTACTGAAAAATACATTATCGAATTGATCTGTTCATGCGAAAATTGATATCTCATAAAACGGCAGAAGTGCTTTCTACCGTTGATTTGAATGAACTTATCAGCTTATTTATCAGATACATAATGAACTATTTACTAAACATAGCTTTGTCTGGCATAAAGTCAGATATGAGTGAACCTATTCAGTAATGACAAACATACTGGTCTGCGTCATCGTTGTAAGATGTTCAAACACCAGTCGCGCGATAACGTTTAATTTCAGTCTAATATAATTCAGAAAGGTATAGACAACCTCATCCATCAAACTATGCTTTAAAAAAGTACCACTACTGTTCTTCTATAAGGATGAGTTTTGTCCTTAAATAACACTTGAAAATTGATAGGCTATTGTGCAAAGAAATTAAGCCAAAAGAAACCGAACCAAATAAAAAATTACACTTCTAAAATCAATTATAATGCATGAAATAAACCAAAAGGTGTTGATATATATTAAAGAAAGAGAGAGAGAGTGAGTGAGAGAGAGAGGAAGAGGGAGAAGAAGAGGGAGAAAGAGGAAGAGGAAGAGAGAGAGGAATAGAGAGAGAGTGGGAAGCATAATTAAAATTTACCGCTAAAACTGTAATAGTGGTTTACAAATAAACAATATGTGTTCTATTAAAATTGGAGCTTAAATAAAGTATGATGAAAATTCATACCTAAAACCGTGATAATGCATTACTCTAAAGTATATTACCTAATTTGAGAAATGTTGAGCAATATCACATTATTTTGAACTCTATAGGTTTAAAACAGGTTTAACGTAACCGATCTTCAAGTCAGTTTGTATCGATATGTCTGATGTCCATTGATTCCAATTGAATATAAATGTGTTCTAAGTACAATATCAAAGTCAACTGACTATTACGTGACTAATTTACTAAGTCAAATTGCATAATTTTTCACCAAATAAAGAAATAAGTATTTATTTTCATGGTGACTTTTAGCTACCGAATCAGATCATTAATTCTGCAGATAGTAAGCGGATATATATATATATATATATATATATATATATATATATATATATATATATATATATATACCAGACCAATTTACTCAAATTATATATATATATATATATATATATATATATATATATATTGTCTCCCGGACCATTGGCGAACATTCTACTCTTTAGATCATACCAAAGACTCAAAAAATGGTACTTGATGCTACCTTAACATTCAGTATTATAAGGTGAGGATCAGCGGTAGTGGCGCAATCCAGGGAGGGGAATAGCGCCACCCTATACCTCGGGGAAGTAGCTATTGAAAAAAGAATGTTCGGGTCACCCTGGACTTTTATAAAAATCGAGGATGACTCGACTTGCTTTATTTAGTATATATACTTAATTACTTCATAACCTGGAAATTATTTACTGGTGAGCATACATTTTTTTCCTATCCTAAATAACTGGTAAACGATCGGAGGTAAAATCTAGATTCTGGAATGGTAAATTTCATGGCAATTTAACTCTTAATGCTTGAGTGACTGGTTGATCAGTCTTCTACTATATTCTCTCAGTTCATTTGTACTTGTCATGGACTAAAGTGAATTTAGTGAATGTCTACGCAATCTGTCGTATAACAAGTGCGGAGAATATGGGCACCACCAAGCAACTCCTATTACTCTGAGAGATGCAATGAAGAGTAATACTCGACATGGCACCCCAACTAGTTAATGGTTCATGGGAAATGTTAGGACGTAGCATGGGGTCGGGTTGGTGAGTAAAATAGTTGTATATTTCTCACAGGTGCCACTAAATTGTGTCCGACCAGAGCAAATATCAAATTCTGATGTAAGGAAGACACCTCCTCTTCAGAAAATCGATACTGTGAAATCAGTCGACCTCAGTTCGATCTATTTTCACTCGTATTAAACTGGTAACTATGGTATGTATTGATACATCCATTAAGTGATATAGAGAGATGTGGTTGGTCAAATGGTAATCGGCACGGAAAGGGAAATCAGGAAAATAAATTCAAATTTCGACCGAGACTGGATTTACTTTTACTGAATAACTCTCTTACCCTCCATAATAGGCATGGGTTCTCTATCCTTGATAGACAACAAGTAACAACAAAACCTGGCATACCACAATGATATAGTAAAATAAGGTACTTTTAGCGCAATTAGACCCAACGTCACAAATAATACTTTGCCCAGTCTGCAGTGGCTGTAGAATACACCGACTACACCTCTGCAGAGGGGTAAGCCCTCCACCACTTATAAGTGACCTGAATATGATACTAAACAATCTGATTGTTTGGTTCCAGTGATGCTGGCGCTTTAGAGTATGTAGAGCACCAATGTCATTGCTCCCAGGTCCACTCTGGCCCGGAATGGATTATTCACATATATTAGATATATGATTTGGAACAGTTGTCATACTAAGTCTTTGATTTTTCTTTAATGGGATATCAGTCTTCGTGGGTTATTTAATGCCAAAGTTATTGTTGTAGAGGAACAGAAGTGGTGTTATTTAAACCAATTCTGGGAGGAATAAGGGGATTTAACTCTAAAGCTATGATTGCTGGATAAAATTAGTGGTACAATTTTAACAATAGTTAGGTGATAAGGAACTTTATATTTTCCCAAAGTTTTTTGTCCAAAATTCAAGGTATTAGCGCGTCTGGAGTATGAACTTGTTCACTATGACGTCAATGTTCGTCAATTTAGCCTCTACGCCACAGGAACTCCCTTTTATTTGCGACAGATAAAAATACTTCATATCATATGATTTTGTGCTATAAATCTTAAGAAATTACAAGACAAAAAAAGTAAATAAAAATGAGCAATGTACGCGATTCGATAACCTATTTGTATAAAGTAATCCTTCACATGTTAAAATGCCGTTATAATCAATCAGTCGATCAATCGAAACTAACCGCTCAAGAAAATGATAATAAGAATATAAACCGAATAATGCTAATCGAAACGGACATCTGATGTAAATTTGCCCTATACTAGCCTTGAAGCAGCTCCTAGCCGGCTAACTCTGTAGGTAGACAGACAAATGCTGTTGACAAGATCCAATAAAAAAGAAAGAAAAAAAAATCTGATTCCTGAGTATTGATAAAAAAAAATTAATGTAATAAAAACTGTCCGAATTTCCGTTTGTCTTAAGAAGTAAAGCATTTTTTTTAATCGTGCAACACAATAGAGTAATTGAAATTTCCACTTATTATTTTTATCCAATCATGTCCTTACACGTCATCCCATTCTTCAGTCTTCTTTTAGCCCAAATAATATTATATTAATCCATCCATTTTTCTCTGTCCTTTTTTTAAATTTTCTCGTTCGTTCATCGTGTTTTCCTTCTTCTTATCGTTCGTCGTCTTACCAATGAATTCGGAAATTATTATAATCTTTTGTAGCTTCTTTATAACAATTTGTTATCGTCCACCAACCTACAGTTTTTCAATAACGAAAGAACCTTTGTAGAAAAGACTGACTGAGTGGTAGGTTTTACGGCATGTCAACCTTTATTGGGCTTACTAATAATGCCCTCCAATTAAAATTAATGCACAAATATATCTCTGCAATAATTTGAATGGGAAAACCATATCTGTTTGACCCATAGAAACATAACCGGTGCTACCGGAGTCATAGCAACAATGAGGTC
Organism: Sepioteuthis lessoniana; assembly: GCA_963585895.1. Lineage (NCBI taxonomy): Eukaryota > Metazoa > Mollusca > Cephalopoda > Myopsida > Loliginidae > Sepioteuthis > Sepioteuthis lessoniana. Next base: position 40,772,686 of record OY757924.1, read on the forward strand.
ATTATATAATTCCCAGGATTCCAGAACTGGAGACTGTTCCAGTTTGCTTTAGAAAATACTCGTTAATAACTACAGCGTAATCCATTTGTGCTGAAATAGTGGAATAACCTCTTTCAACTTTTCATTTCAACCAGTTAAACATGGCCGAAACGAGACTTCGTTTCCAATATACAACAACCCTACCTCAATTAACTTGCAACTCCTTACAAAGTCGACTCAATACTTTAAATGAAACTAAGAGATATCCATAAGTTTTTCCTTAGAACTTCAACAAGAATCCCTATCACTTTGAGGAAATGCTGCCCGACCCTCTGACATAGTTACATCATCATTGACAACAACTAAGTTATCAGTTTCTTCATCCTCAGGAGATTCCTTAGCAGCAATTTCCTTAGCTAAGAGTCTGGCACTGTGTCGTTTCCCTTTTGTTTCTAGTTACATACTGGCACTCAGCCTTTTTGGTTTGGCCCTCAGCATTTCCTCTTCTTTAATCCTTCTGGCGTTTCAGTAAACGTGCTCTGATGTGGGTTTTGGGATGATAATCTCCCAAGTTTGTACTGGTTGTTGAAAGGCTGCTATCTCTGTAAGGTGGAGGTAGCTGTGCGACAGATGTTGAGTGCCTTTTAAACGTTTGTCCCAGACTTCTCAGAGATTGGCATGATTCTTCTGAACTACTCACGACAAGTCTTGTTGGAATATTTATGCGAATATGATATACGTGTCTTTTCCATTGACGACCAACCCATAACCGCACTCGAAAAGTTAGTGGACCATTTTGCTCCTCCAAATCCCAGACAACCTTTCTGGCCTCACTTGAAAACTCAATACACTAACGGCATCTCCAATATAGTACATCCTTTCAAAACGATTTTTATCCATCGATCTTTTAGTATCATCTATTTTTGAGGTGACTTTGGCAGATAAATCTGGATACACAAGATCCAGACGAGATCGGAGAGCCGGCCCATTAATAGCATTGCTGGTGACTAACCCGTTGTCGATTGCGGATATATACGGTATCGGGCTAAGACACACAATAATTGAGTTTCCAGCTTGGCAGGAACCTTTTAAATGCCAAATCTAAAGGTTTGCACTGCGCGCTCAGCAAGTCTATTCAAGCAAGGGTGATATGGGGCACATCTAACATGCTTAATGCTATTTAGGGCACAGAACTTGGAAAATTCCTTACTAGAAAAACAGCCATCATTTTCAAATGCAATCACATGTGGACTCTTGTATCAGTCAAATGTGTGTGGAAACATCCTTTTTATTTCTGAAAAAGTGGTGATGACACGACATGTGTATCTATATATTTACAGTGGGCATCCACAATCACCAGAATCTACTTGCCCTTGATTGGGCCTGTATGATCAATGAGCATTTGGAACCAAGGCAATCGTGGCCATTCCCATGGATGTAACGCACTAACCGGAGAAATATTGGCACATGCCGCAAATCTTCACACAGAATTCAATATCTCCATCAAGCTTAAGCCACCAAAAGTGACAACAAGCAAGAGACTTCATTCGTGAAATTTCAGGATGACCCATATGCAATTCGTTCAGTTGAGTATCTCGATGCTTTGCCGGGATAACTCCCCATGATCCCCATAAAAGACAACCCAGTTTTTCCGATAACTCATCCTTCCTGGTCGTGTATTGTTGAAAGTCAGGTGATCCTTTGCCAGGCCATCCCGGTAAAACCCATTTACGCACATATGACAACACATGATCTCATGATTGGAGGTGCCCGTGGTGTAATGGCTATCGTCGTAGGAAATGGACACGGCGACACGAGTTCAAATCCTGGACGAGTCTGATTGCATTTCACATAGCACAAATACCCTTGGGGAAGGTATGAATCCAATTACTCTCCTTCCAGCTATGGGCAAATAGTAGGACAGACTAGGATCTTTAGCCTTGGTGAGACAACTAGTCTAGGAGAAGGGAAACTTTGAATTCAAACTTGTTAAACTTCGCTTAAAAATTGACCTTGTGTCATATCCTGCCCAAGCGGAGGGGTTGGTAAATATGAACACATGATCTCTTGATGTGTAAAAAGTAATAGTTTTGACGTGATTGGTATTAAGTCAAAAGTAGAAGGGGTAATGGCATAAAATAGTCCTCTTCAGGTAACCAACTCCGTCTATCGGCGTAGGAAGTTTTTGAGCCAGGTTTATACACTAGCTGATAATTGTAACTTGAATTAGTTGGTCTATAATTCTTTATAAAATTCCTGGTTTGAAAGCAATACCAAAACATTACTGAGTATACATAAAAACACCTTTATGAATATTTATCGTCATTAGTCTTAGTGAGTCTTTGTCCAGAGGAACCTTATAAGCGTTACGCAAATTCAATGTTGCAAAATAATATCCCTCAGACTTTAGAATACAAGTCATATATATATTCGGAATGGGATAGTTGTCTATCGGCAAAACAGGATTGACAGTCCACTTAGAATCTCCACAAATCCGAACTTGAACTTTTTTCTCTAAAACTGGGACGACAGGGGAAGACCACTGGGAAAAAATCGACTGGTTTGATAACGGAGTTAGCAACCATTCGATCAAGTTCAGTTTCCACCTTCCCTTGAATCGTTAATGGTATAGATCTTGTCTTCATGTATTTTTTAACCTTCAAATGCAGAGCATTATAAACTCTTGAACTCCTTTAATATCACTTATATGTACCAATTATGCTATGGTAGGTTAAAAATCATTAAAAAAAAAGGTTAATATAATACAAAATTCAAATTTCGTTTTATCTCACAACACATACATAGATATGATTATTGTCTCACTGTCTCCATAACATAATTAAAATATAACCCAATTTCCTCTCTGATTTATATATATATATATATATATATATATATATATATATATGTTTGTGAGTATGTGCATGTGCGTATTTCTGTCTATATATATATATATATATATATATATATATATATATATATATATATATATATGTGTGTGTGTGTGTGTGTGTGTGTGTGCGTGTATGTTCATAGATATCGGATTTACAATAAAACGGTCAATATATCGCACCGTAAATCGATCCGTCTGCATTTCTATTATTTCGACATTCGTTTTTTGTATATTTTCGAATCGATATAAATCTACAAATAAATTGATCGGTCGAGTAAAGATTGATACTTCGAATTTCAAATAAATTCTGCAAAATATACGAAAAATAGATCCAGAGATTAGGATATATTTTATTATGTGCATCTATCTATCTAGCTAGCTAGCTTGTTTGCTAGCAAGCGAGCTAGCAAGCTATCAACGCACACGCACGAACACATACATACACATTCGTATGCATTCATGTATGTAAGTATGTATGTGTCACTGTTATTAGTTTTTTTTAAATATCTATCCATTTATAAGATCGTGTTAAACGTATATATATATATATATATATATATATATATATATATATAAGCATTTTATCTATCTATACACACACACAAACTTATATTCTTTACCCATTGGCAAATATTTGGAAGATTGCGCTTTCAACTTTGGTGTGTCAATTGGTCTCCAGGAAGAAAAATTCTGAATTTTAACCTGTTTAATTCGACCTGAAAATTCAGCTTGTGTCACATCCAGCTAAAGCTGTGGGGTTGTATTCACACACACACGTTATATATATATATATATATATATATATAGTCATCCACAAACAGATCTGTTTCGTTCTATCTGAACTCATCAGTGTGGCTAGACATACTAGCTTCTTGTTGTTGGGATCGAAACCCGGTTGACTCAGACGCCAATCCAAGCCTGTAACCCTCAACCACAAGGAACCAGTAGCAGCGAAGTAAATTTTAAACGTTTATGAATCACGATTCCAATTGTCAACATACATCCGTTTAACGGCTACCAAGACATCAATTAACATATGGAGAGACTTACAATAAACGCTATATATATATCTATATAGTCATCCACATTATATATATATATATATATATATATATATATTAGGAGAGTGTTGGTTGTCAGTAAATCCCTATGTGGTTATGTGTCCAACCAAGTGCAATATAATATAGATAGTGCTCAATATCTATGATAATGCTATTATAATAATAATGATTATATATATATATATATATATATATATATATATATAATCAATGGAAAATATTGTTCTGCCAGAACAACATTTTCCATGGATTAAATATATATATATATAATATATATGTATTTATTATTATTATTTACTCATTAGAGCTTTTCACATCAGCATTAGACGATGGTTTTTCACTGGAGTCTGAGTGACAGCAAGTCTCCTCAAGTCTCCAGGACACGACTCAGTATTCTGGCCGTTCTCAACAATGCTGTCGTTTGGATGGTCTCCAGTCGTCTGCCAACCTCCAAGTCCTCTGGTCCCTTTAGTAATCCTTTGGTTACTGTTCCGAAATACCAATTACAATTGGTATAATTGTCAACTGCATGTTCCACAGTTTTTTCAATTCCCTAGCAAGGTCGAGGTACTTATCCCTCTTTTCACATTCTTTCAGTTTTATTCTGTGGTCAGCCGGGACAGCAAAGTCGACTATTTTGCAAGTTCTCTTTTTTTATTGATTATTATTAAATCTGATCATCTGGCTTGGATTAGGTGATCCATTTACATATTCAAGTCCCATGTAGTTTATGCGTGGCATTTTCTAGGACAGGTGCTGGGTTGTGCATACACCATTTGTTACTAAGGTCGAATTTAAGTTTCTTACAGATTTCCCAATGAATCACCTTGCCCACCCAGTCGTGTCTCGCCTTATACTCCCTCTGTGCTAATTTGCTGCATTCGCTTATTATATGATTGATGGTTTCATCTTTGTTACCACATGGCGTTGTCTCGTGCTACTATTAGGAGAGATTATGTTTCTCTCTTAAAGTTTCCTTTTCATTGCCATGTCCAAGTTTTGTCGTGTGAGATATTGTTTATTAGTCGTTTAAACCGCCCAGAGAGTTGTTTTCCTTCCTGTTTTTATTTCCTAGTTATTGTCATTGTGTTGTTCATCGTATTCTCAGTTTCGTTTCTGGTGGCTGTAATGAGTCCTCCTTCGAGTTTTTTGTATATAGTCTTTGAGTCGTTGTATGGATGCGTCAACGCTGTCTTCAATACTGGTAAACAAACAAGAAATAATAAAAATGTGGAAACAGCATTTCGAGAATCTACTAGTTATCCCACCGAAAGTTACCTATGAACCAATCATTTGTAAGCAATTGGAGATTAAACTAGGACCGTTCACTCAAGAAGAACTCGACTCTACTAGCATACAGTCTACCGAAAGAAACGGTAGCAGCAATAACGATTCTCTACAAAAACACCAAAGTGAAAGTACGTTCACCGGATGGAGACACAGAATACTTCGACATTGTAGCAGGAGTTCTACAAGGGGACACGCTAGCCCCATACCTCTTTATCATCTGTCTAGACTACATGCTTAGAACATCAATTGATAAAATCAGAGAAAACGGCTTCGAGCTGACAAAGAAAAGAAGCAGAAGGAACCCCGCAAAAACAATTACCGACGCCGACTACGCCGATGACATAGCGATACTGGTGAATACACCCAACCAGGCTGGAACCCAACTACATAGTCTTGAATGAACCGCTGCAGACATTGGCCTCCGTGTCAATGCACACAAAACTGAATATATGTGCTATAATCAAACAGGTGACATTTCCACACTAGTCGGAACCTCTCTGAAACTGGTAGACAAGTTCACCTACCTAGGTAGCAGTGTCTCAACAACCGAAAAAGACATCGACATGCGGCTAAAGAAGGCATGGACAGCTATAGATAGGCTATCGATCATATGGAGATCTGACCTGACCAATAAAATGAAACGCAGTTTCTTGCAGGCAGCAGTCGTATCGATACTGCTGTATGGATGCACTACTTGGACGCTAACTAAACGGCTGGAGAAGAAGCTAGACGGCAATTGCGAGCAATATTGAACAAGTCCTGGTGGCAACACCCAATAAGGCACCAACTATACGGCCTCCTGCTTCCCATCAGGAAAACTATCCAAGTTAGACGAACCAGACATGCAGGACGCTGTAAGAGATGCAGGGTCGAGCTTATAAGGGATGTACTCATATGGACCCCCACATATGACCGACCAAAGCAGGACGACTAGCGCGAACATACATACAGCAGCTATGTGATGATACGGAATGAAGCCCTGAAGACCTGCCGGAGGCGATGAACGATAGGGAGAAGTGGCGAGAGAGGGTCAGGGATATCCGTGCTAGCGCCACGACATGATGATGATATATATATATATATATATATATATATTTAAAGCATATATATTATTGCTGATGTGAGTATATATATATATATATATATGTGTGTGTGTGTGTGTGTGTGTGTGCGTGTGTGTGTACAAGAGGAGTTCCCGAGGGATATGGTGTAATGTACTTAACAGTGGAATCTTTGTAAGTTATTTAAAACCCTGAGTGGCGTCATGATCAGTATTTTTGAACTAATGCTGCGGCGAAAGGTATGAATCCCCCTTATCAACTCCTTCTGTAAGTTAAAAAATGTCACTACTGTTCTTCTATAAAGATTCCTATCTTTTTATCTTGCCATTTTATCATCTTTATATGTATGTATGTATGTATGTATGTTTTATCTCTCTAACTCATCACCATGAATTACTCTCCGGACATATACGATAAAGACTAATAAAATTATTTACAATATACGTAATGATAATATATGACATAATTTGCTGACATCTTTTCGCTTTACCTTTACCTAATTGAAACAGTCACAGACAGATCACTATGTGTTGCATTCTGGATAGAGAACGCTTGTAATATTAGATAAAGGACAACCCACGATATGAGAGGAAATAGAGATATATTCTCAGGAAAAAGTATGTACAATAGAGAGACTCTTAGACAAGAACATAGGATTAGTGAATACAGAATAAAGATATAGTCCAACGATAGTATTGGCTTCCGTTATTACAGTAGCAAGTAAAGGGATCTAGTGCGATCTCCAGTCTACAACGCTCTAATACTATTCCTATAAGAAGCTGCTCTTCACCTTCTAGTCTACCCTGGTATTAGTAGCTACTGCTATATATGGCAGCTGGACTAGTTCATTGTGTGGAAAAAAGTGGATGATACACAACACCATGAATAACTCAACGTCAGGAAGAAAACGTCTTTGATTTACATTCTATACAGTTATATTAGAGAGGTGATTAGTATACATTTTTTAAAATTTCGTATTAAAAATCTATATCTGAAAACGAGAAAGGATAATAACAGCATTTAGCATATAAAATAAGATATCACTATTAAAAGCTTTATAAATCCCAGTATCAATTTCTATACTTTTGTACATTTGATATCATTTCTCAAGTACATTACTATAGTTAGTGGTTCATAGTGGCATCAATTACGAGGGTGATTAAAAGATTTTGCTATAATTTAGTGCGTGCTCGAATGCTGCATGTATATGACCTGATTGGAGCTGTACAAGTCGTAATAGGTACCTCCTGTTGTTTAAAGGATCATGGTATTTAGTGCGCTGACATGTTGTGTATTGCTTCACATTCAATGGGAGTTGAAACCCGAACAGATGTACGTATAATGAAGTCTAACCGTGGAATTTTTGCATAATGAGTTCGAATTATTCATAATGGCGCGGAAGCAACCAAAAAATGTATATTAATAAATCTAAATCTAAAAAAAGAGCTGGGCTCAACTGAGAGAATAAAAATGTGAAGATGTCCAGAGGTATTTGGTAAAGGTACATAGGGTTGGGAATTAATAAGAAGAGAAAATAATGAAGGAAAAGGGTCAGAGAAGAAGTGTGGGCTTAAAAAGAAAGAGATGGGGAATAGAAATAGGAATTTGATGACGAGATGGACTTATGAAAATAAAGGAAATGAGATCGGGTGAATATCGTGGAAAATATCAAGAAAAATTGCACTTGGTAGATTACAGAGATCCCCACTTGGAAATGATCGGACTATCATTGTGTTATTCACACTGCTAGGGTAAATATTTTTTTCAGCATTGTGTATTTGTCTGTTGAAAAGGAGGCATCTGAACGAACATTTTAGTTTAAGTTTCTATTGTAACTATTTTACACTGTTGGTCTTTGAACAAGTTGATGGCGTAGTGACTGAAATATTCCTTTTTAAAATTATTAATAGTGCTACAGATTCAATCCCAGATCGTGTCATACCAAAGACTCAAAAATGGTACTTTATGCTTCCTTGATTAACACAGCATTACAAGGTACGGATCAAGGGTAAGTTGAGCGATCCAGGGAAAGGAGTATCACCCTCCCCTACACCTCGGTATAATAGCTATTGAAAGGGGGGGGGCTTCGATCCGCCTTCGACTACGGTTGGCCAATCTACTTATATGACGATACACAATAAAAAAAATCAAAACATTTTCATCGTTCACCTCAATTCTGCTCCTTTTACGCCTGATATCAGATATTAGAAGCACAAGATTTTTTAAATAATATCTTATGCATTAAATGTTAAACCTGGGTAATAATTCCGTAGAAGCAGCCAAAAAGATTTGTGGGAACCGTGAATTATGAGGCCGTGCTCTAAGGCATCAAGGCAAATCTGTCGCGTAGCAATTGGAGAGTATCAGGCGTTCTCAGCATCGAGTGCCGTTAGTCACCTTCACGTCAAAAGCGTCCAAAGCTGGTAAATTGTGCTTCATGTTACACAAATTTTGAAAAACGTGAATATTATAGTCTATTTCTTTATGCCTGCGTAGAAGGCATTAAAATTTCGTTCATCTCAAATAAGAAGTTTTATTTCCAGTTGCAGAGGTAAAAATAAAATGACACGTCACTGAAGATAGCTTTTATTATTTGTAAAACTGAAGCAAAAATATCTGTCTGTATTGTGAAAAAATAGACAGGTACAACTGCGGAGAAGTTTGTACACAAGAGTAAATAATCAGTAAAACTATTTTACTCTTGGCGAGTTCCCGTGACGTAGTGGTTAACGAGCTTGACTGGGACATCGTAGTAAGCAAGTTCGAAATCCACTCATGCTATTACCTTGACTTTCGGACTAATACCCTTGGGACCATTATGAAATCCCTTATCCTCCAGCTATGGATTAAATAGTATCACCACCTTTCTTCTAGAAGTATGGCTTTGGCATTTAATTGCCCAGGAAGGTTGTTATGCCATCGAACAAAGGAAAAAAACCTCTTACTTTTATTTATTTCACGACGAAACCCTTTCTGTCGACTTTTTATGGCTGATGGGCCTTTATAATGTAAGGTGCCCGTGGGGTAATTGTTATCGTCGTAGGAAATGAATACGGCGACACGAGTTCAAATCCTGGACAAGACTGATTGCATTTCACATAGCACTAATACCCTTGGGAAAGGTATCAATCCAATTATTCTCCCTCCAGCTATGGGTAAATAGTAGGACAGACTAGGTTCTTCAGCCTTGGTTAGGCAACTAGTCTAGGAGAAGGAAAACTTTGAATTCAAACCTGTTAAACTCCGCTTAGAAATTGACCTTGTGTCATATCCTGCCCGAGCGGAGGGGTTGGTAAATAAGATAATGTATATACGTTTGCCAATTTTAAAGATGTTAAAATATATCTCTTTCAGTTGGATTTCATGACATATCAACCGTTGAGGGTTACTTAATGCCAAATCCTGTTTATACTTATATATAAAATGTATTTATAAAAAGTTTGTTAATAACTTTTTTAAACAAGAACAAGATAATTTTTTTTTATCCACACAGAAAAATGGTTAGAAGAATTTCTACCTCATTCGAATAATTCTATTTACTATTAAGCACTGGTTTACACGCAATTAAATGGTTTAAAGATTGCTGCTCAACATCAGTCATACAATCGCACTCATCTAAATAGATATACGTGATATGTAAGAGATTAGTGGTTCGTAATTTCATTTTCAAATGAGATAGAACTTATTTGTTTGCACATAAGTATTGCGATTCTTTCTACACAGCTAAAATGTTTCAGGTTTGGTTTAGTTTGGTTCTTTGAGTTTTATGGCATATCAAACTATATTGGTTATTTAATGCCAAATCCATTTCTTATACAAATGTTTACTTCTATTTCAAACAATTCAGTTTAGCATAAGTTCACAGTTTAATTGTCAAAATCATCTCTATTTCAAGCTATTCAGTTTAGTCAAACAGTTTTATTTCAAACAATTCAATTTAGAATAATCATAGATATTGTATACACACAGTTAAATGTCAAAACAGTTCTATTTCGAACAATTCAGTTTAGCATGAGTACGCAGTTTAGTTCTATTTGACCCAGAGATAGAGCCCTATCAGGTGCTACCACTCAGGGCGAGAGTGGACTTGGAGGCGATGGCAATGAAATGGCGCTCTGCCTTCTCCAAAGCGTCACCATTACTGGAACATCACCATTAGATTGTTTAAGGTCCATACAGGATACTCGTTGGGGGTATCTTACCTCTCTGCTGTGGTGGAGTTCGTGCATTCTTCAGCTCCAGCCGACAGGGCAATACACATTTTTAAATGTAAAAAGTATATATTTCAGATAATTCAGTTTAACATTGGTACGCAGTTTAAATGTCAAAATAGTTCTATTTCAAGTATTTCCGTTTATCATTGTACGAAGTTTAGACGTCAAAACAGTTCTATTTCAAGTATTTCAGTTTATCATAGGTACGAAGTTTAGATGTCAAAATAGTTCTATTTCAAGTGTTTCAGTTTATCATAGGTACGCAGTTTAAATATCAAAACAGTTCTATTTTAAAAAATTATCTTTAGCATAAATACGCCGTTTAAAAGCAAAAATAATAAATTCTGGAAACCACGGTTATTTTCTATTTGACCCATAGAGAAGTCCCTATCATCTGTTACAACTCCGGGACAGATGGTACCTGAGAGCGATGGCAACGAAGGGGTATTCAACATTCCCCAAAGCTCCAGCATTATTGGAACCTCACCATCAGATTGTTTAGTGTCATATCCAGGAAACTCATTGGGGGAGTTTTACTCTCCAGCAAAAATGCTGTCGGTGTATTCTACAGCCCCAGACGCAGAGCCATAAACGGTTTTAGTTATTGCTATCTAACACATAATTCTATTAAATATTAATTATTAGTCAGCACACAGACAAGTGGTTGCGCGTATTGCCATTTAACGTTAAAATACAATTAAACACCAATCATTTGTTTACACACTTTTAAATATTCAAACTGTTCAATTTAAAATAAGTAATTTATTTGCACTCGGTTTCAATGTTAAACAGTTCCATTTTACCCATACATAGAACCCTATCAGGTTTTATCACTCCGAGTCAGTGTGAACCAGGGAGCAATATCAAAGAAGGTGTATTCCGCATTCCCTAAAACATCACTGCAGAGGGGAACCCCCTAACGAGTGCCCTGGATATGACATTAAAGTATCTGATGATGAGGCTCTAATAATGCTGACATAGCTCCCAGGTTCACACTGCCCTGGAATTTTAGCACCAAGTTGGGTCTAATCTATGGGCCAAATATAACTGTTTTACATTTAGACTTTTAGACTGTTTCTAAGCAAATGACTTCTGCTAAATTGAATTTCTTGAAATAGAACTGTTTGATAATTTACCTGTGTATAAACAAATGACTGAGGTTTAATTAAATTGTTATTGATACATAGCAATATTTGGAACTATTTAACTTCGGTGATTAATTTTGATAAATCATATAAATGTGATATATATATATGTAAAAGTTTTAGCATAGAAAAACTATAATGATTGATATGCCATAAATCAAGACCAACCTAACTCAATCCTAACTTCTAAAAGCAAAATTAAACCAAGACTTTTGATGTGTCGTTAAAAACAATCAATCTTTCAATGAATCAACAGTAGTTCTTTATTAATTTGAATATACGAAAAGGCTGTTTCCAGATCTAAAGCGACAACGATCAACGTTGAGCTTGACATGAAAAAAGGAAGGATAAAGGATGAATGGAAATGACTATTGCTAAATTGAATTGCTTGAAATAGAGCTGTTTGCAGAAAGTCATCGGATTTGTTGTTAAAGGAGGAGATTATAACTGTTTTAAATTCAAGTGACTTCATATGACCTTCCACGTATCATTTACGTTACAACCAGAGTCCTATTAATTATGACAACAATAATATTAACAATCATCCCTGACTGTGAAAAAGGCACTGGCAAATTTACAAATATGTCACTTCATCATCATCATCATCATCATCAAGGCATACCGCTTGCAAGGATTTCCCTGACCCTCTCCTCCCACTCTTTCCTATCGTCTATTGGTCTTGGTAGGTCTCCCATGCTACATCCTGCATCAGTACAGTGCTATTGTAGCTAGGTTCTAGCTGGTCGCCCTACCCTTGCTTGTCCATGTGACGAGGTCCACAGGATTACGTCGCTGATGGGCTCGCTCTTACTTTTCCAGTAGTGTCCTGCATGTCTTACTTGTCTAATTTGGATAGTTTTCGGGATGGGTGTTCGGTGAACGTACTGCTGCTGCCTTGTGGGATGCTGCCTCCAGTACTTGTTTAATTCAGCTCGTAGCATTATTGTGCAATTGCCGTCCAGCTTTCTTTCCATACGCTTAGTTAGTGTCAATGTGGTGCATCCATACAGCAGCATTGACACGACCGCTGCATGGAAAAAAAACTACATTTAATTTTATCTGATAGTTCTGACTTCCATATGACCAATAGTCTATCGATAACTCTCGAAGAGGTGCCTGTGATGTAATAATTATCGTCGTAGGAAATGGACACGGTGTCACGAGTTTAAATCCTTGATTAATATGACTTGAAATCACATATTTGATTGATAACATTTTTACAAGTCAGGGCTCATTTGTTAGCACACTGTTAAACGGTTCCAAGTATTTCTAACTAGCAATAATAGTTCTATTAGATATTAGTATTTAGGAGGTGCCCGTGGTGTAATGGTTAACGTCGTAGGAAATGGACACGGCGACTCGCGTTCTAATCCTGGACGAGAATGTTTGCATTTCACATAGCACTAATACCTCTGGGAAAGGTATAAATCCAATTATTCTCCCTCCGGGTATGGGTAAATAGTAGGGCAGACTAGGTTATTCAAACTTGGTGAGGCAACTAGTCTAGGAGAAGGAAAACTTTGAATTCAAACCTGCTAAACTCCGCTTAAAATTTGACCTTGTTTCATATTCTTCCTGGGTGGAGGGGTTGGGTAAACATGGATAACTCTCCAAGACTTCGCTAATCACGAGTTGATATCCTTTTCGGTAGATGAGACGCTGATTTCGAGATAGGTGAACTTTTCCACAAGTTTCAAAGATCTAACATTTTGTGTGGAGATGTCGATTCTTTGATAAAAGCACATGAACTCTGTTTTGTCTGCGTTGACATGGAGGCTTATGCCACCTGCTGTCCGTTTCAGGCTATGCAGCAGACTATGTTTCTTACTTATCTAATATATATATATATATATATATATATATTAGATAAGTAAGAAACATATACATATATATATATAGTGGGTATGTGTATCATCATGGAAGAGTGTATATGTGTGTCGATATGTGTGAGGGTATGTCTTAGAATGAGCGTTATTATCTGAATGTGCGTGTGTCTGAAAGTATGTAGGCGCTATTGTGTGTCCTGCTGTCTGCATGTTGTTGTATGTCTGCAGGCGCGTGTCGTCATGCCTTTTATTGTGGTTGTGTGAGTTTTTGTGATCAACTGCGAACGTATGTGCGTATGTATGTGAGTTTGTGTGTGTGTCTGTGTGTGTATGTGCCTGTGTATGTGTGTCTCTGTGTGTGTTTTACGTGTGTATGTGTGCATGTGTATGCATGTGATTGTGTACGCGTGCGTGTGCGCGCGTGTGTGTGTATATGTGTGTATTAGTAACATGCGTGGTATACATGCTGATTTGTGCGACTCATATTTTTGTTTTCCTTTGTTCGTTTGAAGTGGGTGTTTATATATATATATATATATATATATATATATATATTTTGTTTTTTGGTCCAGTTAAACCGGAGTTGGGAGTAATTCCATCAGGACAAGAAGGTATTCAAGCATGAATATTTAAAATTTTTCTGGCAAAGAGCTCAATGTACCAATAAGACAGAGCAATAAATTCTTTACAAAAAACAACGAGACCGGTCACATAGGATTATAAATTTATTTCAATACGCATTTTTGAACTGCTAACCGAAAGTTAAATTTAAAACGGAAGTGGGCTTAATGAAGAGGTAACTCCTCACCCCACTAAGACTCCCTCCCAACTCTTCGACTCCCTCATACTATCCCCTCCCACTACCATGTGTCTATTCAATTTTTTTATCCAAAATGATCTGAAGAAGTCCTGTTACTTTTTCGTGTTTTTGGAAATTTCAAAAATGCGTAACAGGATTGAAATAAATTTATAATCCTATGTGACCGGTTTCGTTGTTTTTCTTAAAGTATATATATATATATATATATATATATATATATATATATATATATGTATATTAATCAAGAGAGAAAACCAGAATGCAAAAATAAGGCCGATAAAAATACCAGCAAAAATCCAATTATCTATAGTGATGACCGTAGCATTATTGATCTAATTTATTCTATACTGGTAACTTAATATTTTTAAAAATTCATTTAAAAATATACTTCCAAATAAATATGAAAAGAACATAAATCTCTTCAAAGCTATTCTATAAATCACCCCTTTCAAAAAGAAAGAAAATAATATGACGTTTTAAACCTGATTTCAATTTAAACTAAGCAGATGAAAAAATATGCTTGATATGTTAGATATTCGCGATGAAGTTATACAAACGATCTTCTTTTTATCATACGAAGTTTCAAAATAATTTTTTTTTCTGCAAGCTTTTGATGACATCGTAATTCAGTGATTTCTATTGACATTGTTAATTACTTAAATCCATGTTGAAATATCTGGGTACCTTTGACGATATAATCCTGAATAATGCCAAAATGACGGTAACAGTTTTAAAGCTTAATCATGTGTGTTGCTTATCTCAAACGAGACGCCTTAAGTCGGCAACGAGAAATCATTCAACGGCTAATGTTAGAATAATCAACCGAACGCAGTTTGATCTATCTTTCTCTCTGAAAAAAAAAGACAAAAAACACATTTAGTTCATATGAATAAAAAAAAAAGAGAGAAAAAATGGATTTCTAGCAAACAAGCTTTCATAGATTCTACTTAAACCTTTCTCAAGCAGAACTGTTCTCGAAGATTTTGCTCAAGTGTCTTTTGAGAAGAAATAACTTTGTTAAGGTATTTGCTGAATTGTAGCGTCTTTCTGTTTGAAATATTCCCTTCAAAAATTTCAGAATTGCAGAAATGTTTTCTTGAAATGTTATCAATACTTCAGCTCCAGGTGTAAATTTTTGTTATTGCTAGCGAAGTATTTCATGTGTGTTTTTTCTTTCTTTGTTTTATGGTATACCAATCTACGCGCATAATGTAATTCTAAAGCCCTTCTTTTAGAAGAACAGCAGTGATAGTATTAAACTCTTAGTTTGGCGTATAAGGTGGGTCATGACTTTCTCGAGGATATTTATCAGAAAGTGAAGCAAATAATTCGATCGGATTTCGAACTCACATCGATGTCGTAGTCCAGTACGTTTGTTATTTCGCTGCGGAGACTCTTCTCTTTTCATATCAAATAAATTTGCGAAATTAAAATAACCTTTTCTATAAACCAACACCCAAAATTACAGGGTTTAGATTTATAATTTTTTTTTAAAGTATCTGTATTTTGCTTTTACCTAAAAAGATATCCTTATTAATTGATTACCTTCGTGTTTATACAAGTTTTTCTTTTCTTCGATTTTCCTTCATTTAATAAAATTTGCTCATATTTTAGATATCAATGGTACCAACAACTTACGTGACAAAGACTTCAGATTACAAAGATAGATTTCCTCAATGTATCAGAACTGAAAAGTCAGAATCGTTTGTGTGGTCTGATCAAATAACGCTGAAAATACAGTTCTCCGCTAAATAATCAAAATTAACTGGCCCATTGGCATGATGGTTACAGTTTAGCCACTTGTCCGGGAGACTGGGGTTCAATACCCAGTTGAATCATATCAAAGCCTCAAAATAATGATACTTGTTACCTCATTGTTCAACGCTTCGCTTTGAAAGGTATGGATCAAAGGTAAAGTAGATCAGTGTAGTAGCTATTGAAAAGGAGCCTTCGGGTCGTCCTCGACAAGGTTCACCAACATTATTTTTTAAAGCGCGATAAGCCTTTAATTGTGATAACATAATACAATCTAAGAAATCCTACCACCCTCAGAAGTTTGACCAGTAAATGTGTCAAATCACTGTAGTGAGCACAGATATACAATCATGTGCATATATATATATATATATATATATATATATATATATATATATATATATATATATATGGGGGGGATTGAGAAGTTAGGAGTCATAGGAATTAACAGCCTAAGTCTGGAAAAGTAACAATCGTTTGAGTATTCGTTCTTTAGCTCGAGGCAGTCACGTAAGAATTGAGGTAGTTCGTTATATTTTAGTCTGTTGGAATCAAGAGTGAGCTCAAATAGTTTATAATATTCCAGACTTCCACAGATCTAGTGGGATTAAATTTTTCCCCATTTGAGATCGGTACAAGCAATAATAACAAATGAAATTGGGAGGCTTTCTTTTTTTGTTAACTTGTCTGTCATTTTTCTACCATCGGGGTTAAGTGACAACCCTTCATTCCGAGACATTTGATTTCTTAAAATTTAGAGACAAAAGTTACCCCCTAGAAAACCTTATAAAATTTGATCAATCCCAAATTTCTTCTTTTTTTTTTTAGATAATTGAAGGAAAATCAAAAGTTTATTGTAATTTGAAAAAAATGCTTTCAATAATTTTATTCAACAGTGAAAAAATATATAAAAATGTTAAAACATTAAATAAAGACTAAATTTCAATCTTCTATTTTTTTAAATAATTTAACCTGTTTTATTTTAAGTAAAAATCTATTCATTTATTTACCTATTTTTTGAGGAAAACGTGGCGATAAATATTATTACTAATAAATATATAAGTAGTTAAAAATATTTAGACTGTTATCTGTTTAAGATTTAGTTCGGTTTCTTTGTTTAATGGCACATCAACCTTTGGAGATTATTTAATGCCAAGGCCATTCTCCGAGAAGAACAGTAGTAGTACTATTTAACCCATAGTTGGGAGGATAAGGGGGTTCATAACTTTCCCAAGGGTATATGCCCGAAATTGAACGTAATAGCGCGAATGGAATACGAACTTGATTACTGCGATTCCGCAGTCCATCGATTTAACCATTACGCCAAGAAGACACCCCTGTTTAAGATTGAAATTTAGTCATTATTTAATGACTTAATACTTTTTTATATTTTAAATTTTTATTTTTTATTTTTTTTTCGTTCTGAATACTGCCATTCTCATTACGGTTGAAATTATTAATGTGATTTAAAAAAATTAATCATTAATAAATATATCACTTATAATAAAAATAATTATTATTACAATTCTTGATAATTCATCAATATTATTGTTATTATTATAAATAGGTATTGCCCAGTCGACCGGTGCTGTAGAATACACCGTCATCTTCTCTAAAGTGGGTTTAGACGCCCCACCAAACATGTGTCTTGATTATATGACTCTAAACAATTTGATGGTGGAGTTCCAGTTATGCTGGAGCTTTGGGGAATGCAGAGTATCACTTCATTGCCATCGCCCCAGGTCCACTCTGGCCCAGAGTGATAACACCTGATAGGTCCTATCAATGGGTCAAATAGAATTAAACTCGCTACTCAATTGTTTGAAAAAAAACATTGACATTTAAACTGCGTACGGATGGTAAACAGAATTGTTTGAAATTGAACTGTTTTCTGACATTGAAACTGTATACTTATGCTAAAGCAAACTGTCGGAAATAGAACTGTTTTTGTATGCTAAATTGAATTGTTTGAAATAGAACTGTTTTTGTAAGCTAAACCGAATTTTTTCAAATAGAACACATTGATACTGTGTACTTATACTAAACAAAATTGTTTGAAATAGAAGTATTTTTTACATTTAGGTGTGTCAACAAAGTAAATACTTATACTAAACTGAATTTTTTGGATTTGGTTTGCATATGGCTCGGGATACATTGGTTCAATCCCAGCTCGAATCATACCAAAGATTTAAAAAATGGTACTTGATGTCTCCTTGCTTAACACTCAGTAGTATAAGGTAGGGATCAAGAGTAAAGTGAAATAATCCAGGGAAAGGAATAATGCCCACCCCTGCACATCTATGAAGTAGCTATTGAAAAGAGAGCCTTTGATTCACCCTCGACTAAGGTCACCACCTTTACTTACTTTAAGTTTCATGTACTGCAGTCTAACAACAATCATTCTATTTAATATGAAGCATTTATTTTCACACAGTTAAATGGTTTCAGGTATTGGTATTATTGTATTTATCAGTTTTTCTCACTTTGTACAAATAATTTGCACGCAGCAACATGGTTTCAAATAACGACGTGATAAGAAGTAAGATCCTTAGAAAACCATTAAACAGGTATTCTAGAACATTGGTCTGTGTCGAGTATAACATGATTGCCAAAGCAGCCAAGTCCACTCTGTCCTTTCTTAATACCTGTAAGGATCCGATATATGGATTATATAGACCTATTTAAAAATTCTTCGTATCAGATAGAAATACTAATGTGATATAACTAAATTATTTGCATTAAAAATAGTACTTAAAACTGCCGTAGTTTGTTTTTTTAAAATATTATTTACAGTTACCTTAAACAATATAGCTGTGTGAAAGTAAACGATAATCATAGAACAGGAATAATCACCCGAAGACATAATTATTAGTATTTGATAGTTATACTTGAAAACATACAAATAACTGCATGCAAATTATATGTATTAGATAGGAAGACTTGTTATGATAGATCTGTGCAAAAATCCCATATATCAGTCAAATATATCTATTTCAAAATTGTTAGTATTTGCTTTGATTAACGAATATCATACACATGTGTGCAAATTGTCTTTTTATCAACTTGAAACTCATTGTTTCCGACAGATTATTATTATTATTATTGTTGTTGTTACTCCTCGAGAGTTTTTCACACCAGCTGATTGTCTTTCACTGATGTTTGAGCGACAGCAAGTCTCCTCAAGTCTCCAGGACTATTCTCAGTATTCTGGCCATTCTCAGTAATGTTGTCGTTTGTATGGTCTCTAGTCGTCCGGCAACTTATAAGTTCTCTAGTTCCTATTATTATTATTATTTACTCCTTTAGAGTATTTCACATCAGTGTTAGCTGATGGTTTTTCACGGGAGTCTGAGTGACAGCAAGTCTCCTCAAGTCTCCAGGACACGACTCAGTATTCTGGCCGTCCTCAGCAATGCTGTCGTTTGGATAGTCTCTACCCGTGCGCCAATCTCCAAGTCCTCCAGGCCCCTTAATAATCATTTAGTTACTGTGCCTAATGCATCAATCACAATTGGCACAATCGTTACTTTCATGTTCCACAGCTTTTTTTTTTATTTCTCTAGCAAGGTCGAGGTACTTATCCTTTTTTTCCTTCAGATTTATTGTGGTCCGCCGGGACAGCAAAGTCGATAATTTTGCAGATTCTCGGGAATTTTTTTGTTTGTTTTTGTTGATTATTATGAGGTGTGGTCTTCTGGCCGGGATTAGGTGATCCGTTTGTATGTTAAAGTCCCATAGGAGTTTATGCGTGTCATTTTCTAGGACAGGCGCCGGGTTGTGCATATACCATTTGTTGGTTGAATTGAAATTTCCTGCACATTTCCCAGTGGATTACCTTGTCGACCCAGTCGTGTATCGCCTTGTACTCCTTCTGTGCTAATTTGCTGCATTCCCTTATAATGTGATTGATCGTTTCGTCTCTGTCACCGCATAGCCTACATTTACTGTTTTGTTGCGTCTTATCTATTCTCGTTCCTTGACCGCGTCTTAACTCAAGATCAATGATTATGGAAGTGTAACGTAATTGAACGGATAATAGAAAATTCAGATGGAAAAAAAATAAAATAAAGAAATAAGAAAAAGCAGACAGTCTCCGAACGGCTAGGCAAAAGCACTCATTGTACGTCAGGCATTCACCCGTGGCTGGTTTCAGTTATTAAAAATGGCCTGGAAAAAACCGGGGTTCCAAATTTTCTGCGCTGGTTTGGAATCACTGGAAAAGGATATGTTTATCTCCAGCAACACAACTGGCGGAAGTAACGGAAAGATGACTGGTTTTTGAAAGGCAGATTTGAAGTGAGTGGGGTAGAGGGAAGTTGGGCCTAAATTTAATCCCAAAAGGAGCCAAACCTTTTAACAGAAAATATTAACTAGTCTTTCTCTCTTTTATCGGACAACTCACGATTGCGAACCAGCTATAAACCCTAAAGATCATGTAGCATGCCTGTTCCTGCTAGTTTCTTATATTTATGCCTTCAGAAGTTAGTGATTATATGCATTCTAAGTTTTTATTTTTATTCCTGTCTTTTTGGGGTTACTCGTTTCAGTAATAGTTTTATATCCATAGCCTGTGCTTCAAATTTCAATGGAGATTATTGAATTATTAAAGAAAAAGAAGACGATGAAATAAGTCTCCTTAGAAGGTTCCATTGTTAATGTTAACCATCTTATTATTATTGTTACTCCTCGTCAGTTTTTCCACACCTGGGGTTAACTTATGGTCTTTCACTGGAGTGTGAGTGATAGCAAGTCTTATCAAGTCTTTGGGACTCTTCTCAGTATTCGAATCAGTCTTAATAACACTATTGTCTGAATGGTGTCTACTTGTCCCCTGATTTGTAAGTTTTCTGGTCTCTTCACCAAGCCTTTGGGTATTATTCATGGCGCATCTATTACAATTAGTATCACTGTCACGAAATTGATACCACATAATTGCTTTCAAATTATTGGGATTAGGTAGGAATACCTGGGAACCTATAGCTTTGTGCAAAGGAATGATTATTATTGAATAGTAATGATTTTTGAAACATATGATTGTTTATAAATTATTTGTTTGTGATAGGTGTTAGAATTCGGATAGCCATCTTCTTTCTGGTTGAGCGATACAAGATACTCCTTCTATGTAACAAGGCTGCATTAAGTCGGTATTTGTCGTACGTCCAACCAACTGGACAAGTATGGCACAAGGCCTTCTTAGTTGGGTCCAGACGCATGGCGGCCCCCAAAATCTTTCCAGCTCCGTCAGTATTCCCCCAAAAAGCGGCACCCCAGGTGCTAGGCAATAAACCTAGCCTATCCAAGGAGGGTTAGGACCCCCCCCCCCCCTGAGCCTGGTGGATGCTGAGCTTGGCGCGCCCGACATGAAGGCCGGCTTACTGGAATCCATGTCAGACGGCCTCGACCGACTGCCAGTTGAGCCAGGACACACCCGACCAGATCTGCGTACCGACTAACACGCCCGACGGCGGTGTGTTCTGGCCCAGGTTGTATCAAGTCAGAACTCTGTTAATTTGCAATTGTTTATATGGGGCTTAGTGGCGTCTGACTGGATAATCTACGGCTTTCATTTTAGTCGCCTTTCATTGGATAATCTACAGATGGGAGAGTCCATGAATATTGTTGCATATTGATCCTTGATCGAAGCGTCAATCAGGTCGCAGTCACGTGGTTGAACAGAAATGAGTAGGTGTTATGAAATAATATATTCGGAAAACCCCGTGAGATACGGGGAGATTGTCTTTAGTAAGTTTCACCTTATGGCCAGAAGAGATTCTGTCAGTTTCGGAGAGCGCCGACGGGTGTTTGGGCGCCCCGCTGGGATAGCAGCCAACAGCAGAACTCCCTTGGAGTGACCCCCAGTGGAGAAGTAGAAGTGCTTTGTGGAGCTCTGAATATGAATATGGAACACAGAGTGGTTAAAAAGTTATGAGTCAATATGGCGGTCTGTATTCGTCTCCTACCGTCCATCGGTCACTTTCACACCACAGAAGCTTTGAATCCATGACGAATAAAGAGAGTATATATTTTTATAACCGAGCGTTATGGTGATTCTTCCTCCATGCCTTGTTATGGCTATATAACACATTCCTAAGTATATTAGTGCTACCTGAAAGGCAAATAGAATCGTCCAGGATTAGAAATTGGGTCGTCGAGTCAATTTTCTGCGATATCCATCACATCATAAGAACCCCCAGCGACAGAGTAGAACATGAAACATTGTTTTGCCAAATAAATAAAAAAATTAATGAATGAATTAATAAAAATTTAAAAAATGAATAAATAAAAAAGCATAATTTCGTAATTTTATTAAAAGGAAATATAATCGAATATTTATGATTCCGTCTAATTTCCCGATGCGGATGTAATTGTTTTTTCGTGAATTACTTTGGAAAATTAGGTTTCAAAATTGACAATTAAAATTATCAACAATAAAGACAGATACAGTTTACTCACACGAACACTAGTCGTTTGGTTAAGTTTCGTTTGGTTTTCTTTTGTTTTAAGACATTTCAAACCATGTGGGTTATTTAAGGTCAAAACCTGTTCACACACACACACACACACACACACACACACACACACACACACACATATATATATATATATATATATATATGCAATGAAAATGATTTGGAAATTATTCAGTTTGAGAATATAAAAAAGGATTCTTATAAATTTCGAGGAGTGCTCAGAGTAATATGATTATAGTATAAATTTATAAATTCCACACTGAGCAAATTGATACAATTGTAAGAAAAACTCAACAGACCGTCATTAGGCTATTATAAATTTATTTGACTAGGAAACTCCATGTCAGAAATTAACCTCTTCAGATAGTCATTATATAACGGAGAGAAAAAAATTATGAAAATATTCTTTCAATAGATTCTTACTCGTTTAAAAAAAAAGATGAATAAATCAATTAATAAAAAAGGAAAGTAAATAAAAAAAGTTGTTCTCCTAGTCGAGAGTGATCCAAAGGCTCCCTTTTCGATAGCTACAGCACCTCGATTAGGGGACGACGCTACCCCTTTTCCTGGACCAGTAGTTAAGTAGTTAAGGAAAATGTGGCGATAAATACTATTAATAATATCAAACGTATCTTTAATTATTTTTAATGTTTTTATCTGATTTCTATTTAAGACTGAAATTTAGTCTTTATTTAATGTCTTAGTATACTTATAATATTTCATTCTAAATCCTGACCTTCTAATTACATTTAAAATCATTACTATCATGTTAATAATTAATCTGTAATAATTATATCATTCATAATAAAAGTTAATATCATAACAATGATTGTTAATTCATAATTATAATTATTTTGTTATTATAATTGTTACGGTTAGCACATCGCAAAAAATACCAATAGTATTACAGAAATTAAAATCTTTTGACGGCATTTGAAAATTAGTTCGTTACGTTTGTTTGATAGTTGGCTAGTAAATTTATATATATGACGCTTATTTTTTCCTCCAAGCAAAGGTTACATCTACTATTGAGGCTTTCATTAGTAGAACATTTCTTAATAAATTTCCACTTGATTTGTAGAGTTAGGCACCTATCTTTCAAACTTCAAATTAACCTTGACTGGGCTGTTTGGCTTCTAAGCAAAGAGTAAGAAAAAGAGTTTCTATGATTGGTGGAAGGCTGTTTTCAATTTCCAACAGAGATTCCAAGGTAAACCTTCTCTTTTTACTATTTTCCACGGAGAAAAGATTTGCTTGGTTGACCACTTTACCAGGATTACATTTTCTTACCATGGGACAACATCCTTTATTTCTACAATTGCAAAGTAATTTGTAAATTCGTTGATTATCTTTTCGTGGTTGGATAATTAAATTCTTTTTATAATTATAAATTATTTTAGAAACATCATTTGTACAAAACTAATTAATTTTTTGTGAGTTTCTATTAAACATTTTATTCAATAGGTTGCCCTTCTTGAAATGTCTATCGATTAACTTAAGGAAGTACTTACCTATATCAATATCAGAAAGTTTACTTACCTATATCAATATCAGAAAGTTTACTTACCTTTATCAATATCAGAAAGTTTACTGAAAAGAGAGTTAAGCCAGATTTCATTTCTTTTTCCATGCTTAATTTTTTAATTAGAATTAATATTAGTGTTACAATCTTCAAATCAATAATTACAACTATCATAACTACTATTGTTGTTGATGGTGTTGCAGTGTTCTGTGATTTTATTATTTATCCTTTGTTTCTGGTATTCAAGCTTCTGTTTGAATCCACTTTTCTCTTGGGCCTCATTATATATTCTCTGCTTTTATCGAACATGAGAAGAAAATCTATTAATCTTTATGTTAACCGCATTCAGTATATTTTTGATTATTGATCTTGGGTTGTTGGTGTTGACATTAATGTAAGTAGGTGATTGGTTACCTTTGCTATATGGTTTAAAGTAGTGTTAATTAAATCAAAGTTAATGTCAATGGAATTTACTATTTTAAGGTCTGATGATATTTCAGTTTTAAATCCTAGTAAGTTGAAGGCTCTAATAATTTTCTTATGTATTTTGAAGTTTTAGGGTCATTACTATCGGGGATGAAGATGATGCCGTTATCATTTATTAAGCCTACTTGCTTGAGGTCTCTATATCTACTTATCGTATCTAATACATAAATAGCTATCAAATCGGTTATTTATGCTGAGTTGTAAGAACACATGGGAACGTCAAAGTTATCAGTGCAATTTTTATCCAAGTAGACTTATTATCAGTAAAATAAAAAAAAATTGAAAGCACATTTTTGTAGTTTTTTTTCTCTATTATTTGATGACTATTTGAAAAAAGTTAGTTTCTCAAAAGGACTGAAAAGTATAAATAAATTTAGAATGCCCAATTACATATACGTATATATAGAATTTGTAAGCAATTTCTAAGTGATATATTTTTAGACATACCAAAGCTCATTTGTTTTCACACAGTAAAATGATATCAAATATTGTTATCAAACTTTAATAAATCTACTTAACCTTAATTGTTTTCTGCACTAATTTAAACGGTTTCAAGTCTTGATTTCAGCAAAACATCTTTATGGTTTCAAGTATTGCTCTCGGGTACTGAAAAATTCTATCTAATAAGACTGTTTGCATACAGTTTCATGTAAAAAAACACGGCTCATTGGCCCAATGGGTAGAATGTTCACCAATGGAACGGGAGACCTGGGTTCAATCCTACGTCGTATAATACCAAAGACTTTTAAAAAGATTTGATACCTCCTTGCTTAACATTCAGCAATACAAGTTATGTATCAAGGGTAAAGTGGAGCAATCCACGGAAAGGAGTAACGCCCTCTCCTACACCTCGACGTAGTAGCTATTGAAAAGGAAGCTTTCTGGTCGCCCTCGACTATGGTCGCCACCTTTACTTACTTACAGTTTCATGTACTGCAGTCTAACAACAACCATTCTATTTAATATCAAGCATTTATTTTCACACAGTTAAATGGTTTCAGGTTTTGGTATTAACCTCTTAATCAGTTATTTCCACTTTGTATAAACCATTTGCGTGCAGCGACATCGTTTCAAATAACTAATGATAAGTAAAATCCTTAAAAAACCATTAAACAGGTATTAGGACTTCGCAACAAAGTTTATCTGAGAGTATTGATCTGGCAGGAATCTTCCATATTCACCAAACTCCCAAGCAGGATACATATTATCAGTTTAG
Organism: Sepioteuthis lessoniana; assembly: GCA_963585895.1. Lineage (NCBI taxonomy): Eukaryota > Metazoa > Mollusca > Cephalopoda > Myopsida > Loliginidae > Sepioteuthis > Sepioteuthis lessoniana. Next base: position 40,798,424 of record OY757924.1, read on the forward strand.
TTATCATACACAGAATACGGTTTCAAGAATTCCTCTCTAACACAAATATTTTTTTATGTCAATCATTTGTTTGCATAATGTTTAAATGGTTTCAACCTCTTAGTTAAAATTGGGCGGGATACTTGTTTGTCACAGAGCAATTTGAAGAACACAGTTGGAACAATAATATAGGAGCTAGAGATAAAAATTTGCAGTTGCTTGATGGGATCGTACCTCTCCGGCCGACCAGCTTGCCTAGTGAGAGCCGAGGTGAAGTGTTGAAAGTCACGTGACCTCTTTGATATCAGTTCACAGACTGATCAGCCATCAGGATTGCATTCTGAACCATTACCAGTCACCAACCAAGATTAAGGTGCCCGTGGTGTAGTCGTTATCGTCGTAGGGAAATGAACACGGCGACTCGAGTTCAAATCCTGGACGAGACTGATTGCATTTAACATAGCACTAATACCCTTGGGAAAGGTATGAATCCAATTATTCTCCCTCCAGCTATGGGTAAATAGTAGGACAGACTAGGTTCTTCAGCCTTGGGCAGGCAACTAGTCTAGGAGAAGGAAAACTCTGAATTCAAACCTGTTAAACTCCGCTTAAAAATTGACCTTGTGTCATATCCTGCCCGAGCAGAGGGGTTGGGTAAATAGTACCATCCACGATTAACAGGAGGGCCTCTTTGGTAGTTAATGGGGGTGGGGAAAGGTCTTATTTCTTTGAAGCTGTACACTCGGTGTATTGCACACACGTCATTATATAAAGATACGAGAGTTGGCTAAAACGTTCATAGACAGAAAATTTAATAAGATGATATCATATCTTCTGTTGACCGTTTTTTACCTATGAGATCCCAGAAATTCAATAAAAATAGATGGTGTGAATTTCACAGGGTCTATGCCGAAAAATAAAACTCATGTAGTCTCATTCCATGTAAATATTTTTGTTAGTCTATATAACTTTACAGCTGACCCTAGTATATATATATATATATATGTATATGAAAGGTCCGAAATCACACGGGAAAATTTAGGTAAATTCATTCACCAATTCCAACCAGAAACCAATACACTCATCAGAAAACTTGAAAGTATCTTATTAAAATTATATATACAAAATGCGTCTTTATTATCTAATCAAACATGCTTAAATGAATGACTGCTGCCCAACCACACACACATATATATATATATATAGAGAGAGAGAGAGATATATATGTATGTATATTCGAGGGTTCGGCTGAAAAGTCCATATGATACATCTGTTAAGTAATTTTTTGACTAATTGGATCCAATCTTTTCACATCCGTTTGAAGACATATGGACGGCCAGGAGTCTAATTTAAAAGATAAACCTCATATGGCCATATCCTAGAAGACTATCCATTCATCTTCACACAGCTTGGCCTGAATCAAGAGGGTGGCTGCTAGAAGGTTCAGGTCAAAATGGACCTAAGAATAACAGAACTCTGCTAAATGCCACGTTCAAGCTGGAAAACCCAGTTTTGGCTGTCAGGAAATGTTTGTGACTATATCACCCCTAACATCTGGCTGCTTGACTCTCTAAATTGGAATCCCCTTGATTATTATGTGGAAGATAAGTTTAAGCAAGAAACCATTAAAACTCCCAAATAACACAAAAAGATGAAATAAAGAAAAGTATAATGGTAGCCTTAGACAATCTAATGAAGGAGACCATCGGAAAGACTTACAGGAGATTCGGAATTCGTCTGTATGTCATGGTAGAAGCGAGTGGCGATTTATTTATATAAGTTTAATATATTCAAGATATTTTCATTATATTCGTGTAATTTTGGTAAATATATCTTTTAAAGTGAGATATTTTGTGTTATTTTCACTTTTTAGTAATTGAGTCGTCAATTTACAAATCACACCCTATATGTATTGTTGTATAGTAGCTCGTACCATGTGACTTCCGGTATCGCGGGAAGCATAGAAGAGGTTGTGTCACTTAAGCACGGAGAAAGCAGAGAGAGAGGGTTCTGCAAGATCTCGGTCAGTAGTAAGATTAACTTGGGACGCAACACCAACAGCGCGAGACTTATAATACTTGTCGGAGTATACCACTTCAGTTAATGAATAAGTCACTCGATTTCACTGTATATATTTTCCTTACCCCGATACAATACACACACACACACACACACACACACACACACACACACACACACACACACACACACACACACACACACATATATATACATATATATATATATATATATATATAAGTCTCGTTTAGAATATTCTAAGCCTTTTCATAAGAGAGGAGACATGGCTGAACATTTTTGTTATAGCAACATACCAAGGAATCTAATAAAACTAGAAAAATTAAATCAGATTTCTGTATTAATTTCTGTGTTGGAGAGACCCAGAAAAATGTGAGAAGTGAGCGACAAATGTAAAATCTGAATGAAGTTTTGAATTTTTTGAACGATCTTCGTATATATATATATATATATATATATATATATATATGCTGTAAATAAAACAACGTTAATGCATTAACTGAAGCATTCATTAGATGATGATTCTGATATCAAGCCAGGCTTTCCAGATCATATCTCATTTGCCACTAACACAGAACCCGCTACTCTGAAAAAGTACCTCACAATAAGATCATATTCTGTGTATGTTATTTCATTTTTATTTATTTATTATTTCTGGGAAATGTGTGTGTGTGTGTGTGTGTGTGTGTGCGGACATGGGACGCGTTCAACTTGCATAATATAACATTATTTTTATTAAAAGACAATAACAAAATATATGATGATATTGATAATATACATACATAATAAAGTATAATAGATAACAGTGTGCGTGTGTTTATTTAGGACGAATATGACATGGCTTTCTATTCTTATTTCGGATGGATGAAAACTTACTTCTAAGTACTTTAGGCTATGTACGATTCATATATAACCAAACGTTCATATCTCTTCCTTCCGCTGTAAATAGCTGCTTGCTTTTTAGATGTCAGTTATAGACACACCATGGCACCACAAAATAAACAAGTACACAATCTGTCTTTGTACATTACAGGCACACTTGTGGCTTTACACCACAAAAAAACAATCCCGATTACATCTTTACTATACGTCAACTAACTCTTTCTTCTTTTTTACATAGTCAAAACTTAGGAATATATAATCACCAGTAACTATGGATAAAAATCCAGTTGCCACTTATAGAAAACAATCATATATCTTAGATGTGTTTAGGCCGTGTTCCTCTCAAAGCCTAAGCAACAAAGATTTTATGATCTGTAGTCACATGAACATACAGTGGGGTGAAATAAATATTCGTTCATGTGAAAATTTCAATTTATCTTCCAAGCATATCCAGAAAATATCTTTTTCATATGCATTTACAGTATGAGGATATTCTACTAATATGACTATATAAACTTAGATTACAATTGATTTTATAGAAATTAATACCATTTATTCATTTCATGAGTGAAAAAGTATCGTACAATACAAAAAATAAGGCATTATCTTCATTTAGTACTTTGTAGAATACACTTTACTCACTTCGATAGCCACTGATCTCTTTGTGTAGTTCTCAATTAATTTATTGCAATAATTTGTAGGTATTTTCTACCATTCTTCCTGGCATATTGTCTTCAGATTATTGATGTTTGCTTATTCTGTTTTCATGATTTGAATTTTCAAAAATCGCTGCAAGTTCTCAATTGGATTTAAATCCGGAGACTGACTTAGCCATCGCAAAACATTAACATTAGTTTCAGATAACCACTTTTTCTTAGATTTACTTGTATGCTTGGGAACATTATCCTACAGGAAAATATAATGAGAAGGTAACTCAGGATTCTCAACAGAAGACATCAAATTTTCTTGCAAGAACTGTTTTTGGGCATTCATTTTCCTCTGAACTGCTATTTTGCTCACACCTTTCGCTGTAAAACATCCCCGAATTATCATACTGCCACCGCCAAATTTGGCAGTTAATACCGTGTTCTTTGGTGAGTAGGCTTCGCCATTTTTTCCCCACACATTATTCCGATAATTATGACCAAATAACTCAATTTTAGCTTCATCTATCAGTAATATTCTTTCCTAACACGAATGGTCCTTTTCATTATGGTGTCTTACGAATTTCAACCTTGTATTTCTAGGTCGTTTCAATAGGAGGGGAGTTTTCTTTGGTCTCCGTAACTTTAGACCATTACTCTGCATTTAATTACTTACTATTAGTTTCGTTACACTACATCCTGATGAACTCAAATCTCCCTGCTTCATGCATTACCATTGGATTTTGGTTTATCAGGCGTTCTGATTTTCTTGATAATCTAGGAGAAATCTTCCTTGGAGCACCTGTTCTTTTTTGTTTTCAACTGTGTTACGTCTTTTAAACGTTGCAATGGATGGACTTATCATGGTAAAAAGAATATTCAGGTTGCTGGATATATTTCTTTAACTTTCTCTATATTTTCAAAGCTCAACAATAAGTGCTTTTACTGAACTATTCAATTCTTTACCTCTTCCCATAAACAGAACCTTCTCGTGCGAGAAGCAAGTGCAGTACGTTCCGGTTAGGAGGTTAAGATTAACTATAGTTACTGATAACATTATTGAAACATTCTAGAAGACTAACTTTGGGTACTGATAGCATTATTGGAATAATCTTCAAAGAAAATTATTGCAACTATGTTGTACTGTACGATTATTTTTTTCTTTCGTGAAAATGAATAAATGGCAGTAATTTCTGTAAAATTAATTGTAACCTAAGTTTAGATATACATATTAGTGTATTATATCCTTATACAGTAAATACATATACAAAATTTGTTCATTCTATGTTTGAAAGATAGAATTATTTTTAAAAATCGTGTTACGAACCGACTTTCACTGGGACTGCGAAAACAGGCACGTAACGAAAATAATAAAAAAATATATATAAAACTGCGAGAATGTCCCAAGGTTCGATGAAAAAAAGGGTCAACTATGGGAAGGGAATTTCTCCAATATAAGACTACCGGTAAATCACAGCGGAATAAGCGACAAGCACTCACAAAACCAACACAACACAATTTGAAGATTTAACAACAAAATTTTATTATAACAATAACAACTTAATTAGGGAAAGATAAGAAAAAAAAGGCTTTACGAACAAAAGGGAAGGGAAAACTAATGTTACTATGTATTTATAGAAGTCCGAGACGAATCTTAACTCAAACAGATTTACACGATGGACACATAGAGGCAAAAGAAATACGAAACTCACTGAGGGTTTAGGACTGGTTAATAATCTCTTTTTTTTTCTTTCGTTCTTTTTCTCTTTCGATCTCTCTTTTTTTCTTTCTTTCCTTTTTCTCGAAGAAGCTTGCCACAAGGAGTTAGTTTTCTGCTGTCCTTTTTCTTAGTCACATTTCGGGTGTAGTGAAACAGAACCCAGGGATGAATGTGGACGCCTCGAAGTCAAAACCGCTACTGCTATAGTCACTTTGCCAGTCAAAAACCAAAAACGGTCCTTCCTTGACTCTTAGAGTTGATAAGGTCACTCAAAGTTCATTCCAAGAGTTCAAGGCTAGCTGAGATGGGTAAAAAGTGGAAAGGGGTTGACTTGCAATTCCATTTCTTGTCGTCGTCTTTTTTTTTTCTCTTCCCCCTTTAGCCTCGAATCATGCGTGATTAGAAAAGGTTCATTTGGCGCCTCCTTTTCCAATTTTATTCTTCGTCTCGGAATAATACGGGCGAATGAAACACACCTTGTAATGGACATAAAAAATATATCTCCCCTATTTTCTACCCCACGTAACAATTGTATGTAAGAAACTTTATTTCACCCCATTGTATATATTATATATTTTTTTCATTTTAGTAGCTGACAAAAACGGGTCAAATCTTCCTCGTGTAGATTGCAACTTCTCTATGATTAAAGTGTCCCCAAAGGATATGTCTTGCTGACAGCTGACGAAGTATAAGGCGGAGTCAACTGAAAGCATCAGTTTTTTGCAGTTTACAACTGTTATGTACCAACATCACGCAATATCAGGAAGATTTCAGAGATTGACTGATATTAATTGCTAGTCGCTGCATATAGGATTATTTTATGCCAGGTAGGTTCTGAAATTGGTTATATTTCTCTGTTTATACATTTTTATGCGGTTTGTTAAGAGTTTTTTGCATACAGTCATATGATATATAGCATTCCTGGCAAATACAAAAAAATAACAAACACATTTTTTGACCCATAGACGGAAACCTAAAAAGAATTTCCACTCCGGGTCAGAGTGTAACTAATAGCAATGAAAGTGTAATTCTTACTTCTGAGATCTGCAGAACTAAAGCTTCAACCAAAATACAGTTTAGTGTCATACAAAAACACCCGTTTGTTTGAATGTCTTACACCTCTGGAGGGGATTTCTACCGTCAGTGTAGGTATTTTTTTTTAAATAAAGTTTTACTTTTCTAGATGATCGTAAGTACTTTTTTTTTACCTTTTACTTTTTACCATATTCCTTGTGTTATATTGTCATATACATGTTCATGCTGAAATATACATATATATGCTGGATACATACCGACGCAATGATAAACGACGCACGCAGGAATAACAGTCGCAGTGACAAAGACAGACGCAGGAAGACTTCTTTATAAAATAGTTTACCTCTCACTTTATTTGTAAGGTTTCGAAAAGGGTTACTCAAAGTTTGCGTGTGAGAGGGAGCTGGAGACCGAACATAACTGAAATATTTTGACCCCAAAGTTATGGCCGTCAGCGTTGTGTCTTTCTTGTTCTCCATGGCTGCACAACCGGAGCACTCGAGTCGGCTGGGTGCTGGCTTTCCTAACTACATCGCGTCTATCTCCTTCTCCAATTCTACTCGCCTGAACTGGCTCGTCGAACTCAACTATCCTCTGTTCAATTCGTCGGCCTTATATTACCTTCAAACTCCCACGCGGTGATATGGACACGCCTCCGCAACTTCTTCCGATATCTAGCGACCGGCATATGTCACTTCCGCTAACTTTGGAATGGCCTGTGTGATCGTCATCGAGCGGAAATAACTGTCATCCAGTTCAGAGGTCACTCTCTTCCGGTGCGTCAGTCTATGAGAGTATAATGGGATTTTTTTTACCTCGTCCCATTTCATCAGCCAATTTCTGCCCACGCGATTTCCTCTCATAACTGCCACTAGAATGTGTCACTTCCTTCCGGCGCATCACCTTGAATGGCATTTTTGGCCGGGTCAACAGGTCAAAACATAACACTTGGTCTAGAATTTTAGACGGGTTTGATTATCAAAAAGCCTAGAGAGCCTAGTAGGCTCTATTATCTACTCGCATTGGAATGATAAGAGGCTGATTCATGCCCTTCTAAAGAGTATTAGTGTAAGATGAGATACAAAAATACATTGCTTGGATTTGAACTCGGCACGTACGAGAAAATTTTCTACGTAGATAATCATTTCGTCATTTGAGTATTACACAAGAAAATAATCATAAAAATCGATTATTGACAATTAATACTTTGGAGTGAATTTTATGTTAAAAACTGGGTGACATTAATTGCTAAGAATACGACAGACTGCTGACGTAAAAACGTTGATAGTGAAACCGAGAAAATAAAGCAAGAAAATTATATGTGATTAAATTGTAAATTGGTGATCGGGTATCTTTAAAGCGTAAGACACTTTTTTTAAATCGAAAATGTCGATATTGGTTAGATAAGAAAAACGAACGCATGGATTCTGTTTTACTTGTTAACAGCATCAGCCAGTTTTGCCAATGTATGATTCTGTATCTAGACCGGAGCATAATAATAGAAAAAAGTTGTATTTAAAAAAACAAAACAAAAAAAAAAAAACACTGCAAAGAGGAGGACATATCACAAGGTCAATTTTTAAGCGAAGTAAAGCTGGTTTTCATTCTGAGTTTGTTTGTTTTTAATTTCTCATCGACCAAGGATAAATATCACAGTCTTCCCAACTATTAATCATTAGTTAGCGTAGGAATATTTGGATTTATATCTTAGGCCAAGAAAATGCAGAAGAGAAAACCGGTAGTTGTCGATTCAGTAGGTTTTTTCTCTCCCTAGCCACGGTGGGAGGGTCAAACTGAAATAAAACTCTGCATTGATGTCACAGAAATTGCCAGACGCTGTTTGAGATAACGTCATATTATCTCAGGATTTAATTTCGGTCACTCTATTAAATGTTAATATCAACCTTCATAGGTTATTCGATGTCAAGGCCATTCTTGAAGAAAAACAGCAGGAATGCTATTTGAAACATAGCGGGAAGATAAGTAGGTTCATACCTTTCCGAAGTATATTAGTCTGAAAGCGAACGTTATGCTGTTACGAGATTTCGATCTCGCTTACTTCGAAGCCGCAATCTAGCATTCAACATCTGTGCCACGGGGACTCTTTCCCAATGTATTAGCAACTACAGCTTTTGTTTATTACCAACCAGATATCCTGAGAGTTGAATTCAAAGTTTTCCTTCTCTTACCTTGGTTAACTGACCCAGTATTCATCGATCCGGTTATATCTTATTAGCAATGGTGATCAGAAGCAGTATATTCAAGCTATTCATAAAGGTAACTGCGCGGAGTGAAATACTAACAGCCATATCCGAAATTTTAACTCCGCTTGACGAATCCACTCAACAACCATAAACTTTCCCTTACTTATATCTCTTTTTTTATCTTTTTAATTGTTGAAAATAAAAGTAAAGTAAAGTTAGCGACCATAGTCGAGGGTGACCCGAAGGCTCCCTTTTCGATAGCTACTACACCAAGGTGTAGGGGAGGGCGCTACTCCATTCCCAGTATTGCTCCACTTTACCCTTGAACCGTACCTTATAATGCTGAGTGTTAAGCAAGGTGGTATCAAGTACCATTTTTAAAGTCTTTGGTATGACTCGACCTGGGATTGAACCCAGGTCTCCCGGGCCATTGGCGAACACTCTAACCGCTGGGCCACATGAAAATGGGTTTTAATTGTCACTCTGATGGAGCAGCCACCACGATAGGTCGATAATAAAGATGTCTCATCTATCATAGATTGTCTAAACAATCTCGTTTATTATAATATTAGAAAAAAGATTATTAATGTGATAACTTTTTAATCACGATCATCAACTTAACATTTGACCAACGAGAAGACTGGCCACAGAACAGGCATTCTTTATTATATTCATCATCATGAATGCCATAGATTGTCTCTATTAATGATAACGCCAACCAGTAAAACGTCCAAAATCGAAATTTTTCCAATTAAAAAACTCCTTAGGAAATATTTATCAAACTTTTTTATCTAAAACTTATTCACAGTTACCTTTCGATGGTTACTATTCTCATCAACAGACACCACACTTATTGATCAATAGTTTCCTTACTTGACAATGGGATCCTGGCTGTTGAGCTTTGTGGCTCATCTCTCCAGCATTAGTTAATAACTGCCATTGTTCCACTTTTGGATTCCTACATCAGGCTTCCCAACCACCAAGCAGCATCCTATGGTTTCAAATGTTACATGCGTCTAACAGTTGTAAAACGTATTGATCAGCTAACTGAGGGGACGTTTGGTGTAGTGTAGAAGACTTTTCAAATTTGCTAGCCGACAGGGACGGATGATGAGAGAGACAAATGGAGAATAAGAGAGATAAAGAATGAGAGGATGAAGGATGGGTTATTTCCTCGCGAATTTAGTTTTACATTTATGGTTTTAAATTATACCTGCACTGGTACACACTTCGTTATCCTAAATAGATCTATTTGACCCATAGATAGGGCTGTGAAAATAATTAACAGTCCAGCTAGGCGTGAACCTGGGACTAATATTGTCGGACCAGTGCCTCCATAATTTTCAGAGCCTCAAAACTAGGGCCTCAGTTCCGGAGAGAAATTTACTAATCTATACAGCACACCGTTTTTCGTGATAAGGGCTTCTAATTCGTCTGAATTGGATGCAGTCGGTGAATTCTAGGTTCTGACGACTCGGCGGATAAAGGATTTGCGAGCACAAACATTCCGCCCAAGAATGTACCTATGAGCAATGACAACGAAGGGTTAATTCCAATTTCTATTTCTCTCTTGTGAGGAAGGATCATAGCACTCTACAATTGATGCAATCTGTGCATTCAAAATTCCACCGAAAAGGCAGTTTGCAGATGATATTACGAATTAGTAAAATAAAAAAAAAGTAATTGGCTTATTGTATTCTGGTAATATGTGTCTAATTTCCGAGTAAAAGGAAAAATATCTGCTCTATGATTTGCTTCTGGTGAAAACACACGTGGTGAAATGATTTTCTTCGTAGGTTGGTAAGGTGTTTTTATAACATATCAACTCTTGTTGGTTATTTAATGCCAAATCCAGATTATGCGTATATATTAAGAATTTTTGATTTGTAAACATTTTGTATAGCTCATTTTTTTTCTCTACAGTGAAATAGTTTCATAGATTTCTATCAAGAACAAATAATTCTATTCGCTATTAATCAGGTTTGAGCCCAGTGAACTGGTTACAAGTATTAACATTTAACACTTATTAACAAGTCCTGGCGGCAACACCCAACAAGGCACCAACTATACGGCCACCTGCCTCCCCTCACGAAAACTATCAAAGTTAGACGAACCAGACATGCAGGACACTGCTGGAGAAGCAAGAACGAGCTCATAAGTGATGTACTCCTATGGAACCCCACATATGGCCAAGCAAAAGCAGGGCAACCAGCTCAAATGTACATACAGCAGCTATGTGAGGATACGTGATATGGCTCTGAAGACCTGCCAGGGGCGATGAACAATAGGGAGAAGTGGCGAGAAAGGGTCAGGGATATACGCGCTAGGGGCACGACATGATGATGATGATGATGATGATGATTTTATTTAGCATTACTCTTTCGATTGCACACAGTTAAACAGTCCCTATTATTGCTATATATCACTAACAATTCAATTAGACATCTGTCATTTGTTTACAAACAGTTTAAATATCAAACAGTTCTATTCGCTATATAGTTCGGACCCTATCATGTTCTCCACTATTGAAATGATAATGAATGGATACACAACATTTCCCACAAAGCTCCAGCATTAATAGAACCTCACCATCAGATTGTTTAATGTCATATCCAGGACACGCGTCTGGTGGTGGAGGATCTTATTCTCATACAAAGATGTTGTCGATGCATTCGATAACCCCAGCCCGACTAGACTTTTTCCTCGTAAGAGATCGACACGGTGACCCGAGTCAAAATTCTCGACGAAACGTTTTGCCTTTGATATAGCACTAATACCGAGAAAAGAAAGTATGCATTTAACTATTCTCTCTCCAGCTAAAGGTAAACGGTTGGGTATTTCGGGTTCTTTAACCTTGGTATTCCAACTTGTCTAGGAAATGGAAAACTACGAATTAAAACCTGATAAACTCAGCCTTATGAAATTACCTTGTATCACATCCTGCCGTATTGTTGGCTATTATCCACGGAATTAACCATTCGCGTCAGTGTTGCAATCTATTTACTGCTAAAAAGGAGTCCCTAAAGTAACAGTGTAAAAATACGTGTAAAAACATTATCCATGGCGCAGCGGATAGAGGCGTTGAGTCTCTACGGTTCCAGGTGAGCATTGTCAGAAGATAGCGGTTTCAATTCCTATCCAAGCCGGCTAGAGGTTTACTTGGTCACAAAAAAAAAACGTGGTGCGGTAGACAACAACTATGGAAGGCAGTAATTACTGGGGATACGGTTACAAGACTCAGCATTCCTATCCGAGGTCGCGGTTAAATCACCTGAAGAAGGCCAGAGGTGAAATTTGGCCGAAACGTAGTGAAGAAGAAACATCACAAAAACTACCAAGATGAGGACAAAAAGTCCGCAACGAATAAAAAATTAATTCTCAGATTAAGAAACCTCATCTCAAAATGATTACAATTATAGACAATTAAATATAACTGTTGAAAAAATCTAATCATTTTAGAGAAAGGTAAGAAATGAATTTCGCTCATCCCAGTCAACAAAGATTTGATTACATACGTCTCAACAAGCTTGTTGAACACTGATTTGCAACCATTTTGAATAGCCTTAAACCCAATATTTTTGCTATAAACCCTTTGAAAATATTGTGGAGTTTACATTGATAAGAAAAAAGTCAGAAAATGTTTTGATTAAAAAAAAACTTATTTAACGAATGTCTGGTATTTTTAAATGATTGTATATAAAGATAAGGATATTGGATTTAAGAGTTGGAGATTTGGCTGACGTAACATATATTATTTCATAGCACACTTCTTAAGATCGATTTTTATTTCTACAGAAAAAATAAATGTTATATTTAAGAAATGAGTCTCACTTAAGAAATAAATAAATAAATAACTATTATTGAAATGTTTTGTGATAAAAGAGTTGATATTTTCTCGTGGTACACATTCCTTGAGTTTAAGATGATGCTTCCTTTTGCAATGAACATTGAGAGTTGTGTCCTGTCGTGACGACATCAGGAAAAAAGATGGCCGACCAGGTAGTAAATAAATGCAATCATGGAACACGACACGCTAAGCGTGACTCTCGACTGGCAGTGGCGGCCACCTGAGGCAGAGACTTGCATAAATTCTATCAGAATTTTAATTGAATGCTCCATTTACTTCTTTATAGTAATCAGTACAGTGCTAGACCAGGCGGCAAATTAACAGTCGATGTCTGCTAAAGTAAGTCTTCGCGTTAAGAATACTTATAAGCAGCTTCCAAAAATATCCCACTAAAAATTAACACAAACCAAATATATGGGTGTTTGGATTAAAATGAACATACGTTTCTTTGATTCCTGTCATAATTAACCAGCGTAAACCTTCTTCTTCTTCTTCTTCTTCTTCTTCTTCTTCTTCTTCTTCTTCTTCTTCTTCTTCCCTTGCTGTTCAAATTGAGCAGTCTTATCAAAACATTCTTTTCTTACATGTAGCGACAGCTTTTTTTTCTCATTTTTGCACAGTTCATTTTTTAACCATGTTTTTTTTCTAAGCTAGTTTCTTTGATTCTGATTTTCACAGAGAACCTTTTTCTTGTATTTATATCAAGGTTCTTGATTTTGTTTATTTATTTAACATGTTTTTAAAGTATTGTAAATTTGAAAAAAAAATGTTAAATTTTTTTCATTAACTTCATTTGAATACAAATGAAGACAGTACATTCAAAGACTTTCAGAATCTCTACTGTTCACAAGTGTAGGATTAGCATGAATAATTATACTAAAAGAAAGATTACCTGATTTATTTGAGTGTCTGATCTGAGATCTGAATGACTTTAAGGTGATTCAAGTCTCATAGAATCTACCTAAACTATACTCTTGAATGTAGCAATACGCAAAAAAAAAAAAAAGAAATCCAATGACACTAGTAAAAATTTGAATGAAATTTTTCAGACAAAATTCTGAACTGGTACAGAAAAAGGAAGGGGAAATATAGTTGTTTAAGTAATATTAATATGCCGTGTAACACAAAAAAATAATCTAGATAAAAAAAGAAAAAGAATGTAGTAGTAATAGAAATCAAGATGACAGTGATCCTAAGAAGCTATCCATAGTAATGTTCACAAAATGTTTAACATAAATATGTTGCATAGCAGTGAAAAACAACAACAATGCTGATGTTTAAAAATATAATCTACTTTTGTTCTTTTCATTTTATTACCGAAATGTACGCATGGGTAGAATGAGGGTAGAGAGTCGGAGATGGTCGAGATGCAAACACGGGTGTGGATTGGAATCTTCGTTCTGGTTTCGCAAGACTGGTACAGGGCCACCTCCAGGTACTGAATCCTCGTAGTTTCTTCTCGCATCTCTACTTTCGGAAGTCTGGCATAAGGCCAACTCAAGACACTGAATCTTCTTAGTTTCTACTCTCTCCTTGATTTTCGAGAATCTTGTATGTGGCCATCACAAGGCACTGAATATTCTTAATTTCTCTTCGTTTCTCGACTTTCACGAGTCTCGTACAGTTCAGGTTTTTCTCTACCTCTCAACACTGGGCTGTCTGGCATAAGTACTCCTTCTGGCAATCTTCGTTTCCCTGGGTCAAAATCCTGTCTATTTTATATCATCTTTAGGGCACTTACTTAATCCTCTTGGTCACACCACACACCTACGCGTGGCACGTGGATACGCCTCCTGTTTAGCACTCAACCGACGCAATTTAGTGACACTTCCGTTGAGGAAGCCCCTGCGTCTTGTTTTCTTTAGGAAACAGGTGAATATCCCGTTAGGCCACCCACGTAATTTATGCATCTTGTCAAAGGAATCTTTCGGTTAATATTCAACATTCCTCACCATCTTAATTTGAAATGTTCACGCGTAAACATTTTCTTAGTATCATTCTCCGACTCTCTCTATAACTCTTTACAACTTGAGGCATAAGGTACAAAAAACATAACCATAACAAAATAAAACGATTATGATAAAACCTTGGCAAAGTCCGTACACATCATTTCAGATATCTTGTCCATATAGTTTCGTCAAAGAAGCAGTTCTTTTTTTATGTTGACAATATACATATATTTGTACAACTTTTGTTACTTTTTTTCATAAGCGTTCTCAGTCGCCATAAATAGATACAAGAGATCCATAATTTAAAAAAATTTTCGTGTCCTTCAGGCCGCATTGAACATGGTGAAACCTCAATATATAACAAACCAACCACCAAACAATTGTGATAACCACGCCTCAGGTTTAAAACTGAAATCGGGTATATGATATTCGACAAATACTCAACAATTATTCTGTTCAGGTTCATAATAACAAACATTACTGCTTAATTTCGAACATACTCCAATCGAACTCTGGAAACTGCCATTATGTGTAGAGCATGTCGAACAATTTAATAGTAGAATTAAGAAAAAATAAGGAGAGAAAGGAAGAAACAATAACCATAGAGATGATTCTATAACAAAAATTACCATTTGGGCCACAAACCCTGCCCCATTTTTAAACTAACTCATTTTTTAAATAATTTTGAAGTTATTCTAATCAGAAGCCGCTGCTTCTACATCGTACAAGACATGGTTCACAATTCACTTGTTAATTAAAATCAATATGAATGTTTCCGTACTTTTTGTAACTTATTAAAATTATAAATTACACAAATTTTAATCTGTCTCCATTCTGCAGACTCTCATTCCAGGACCCACTAAAATTTTGAAGTAATTCACCAAAATGCATAAAAAGGCAACATGCCTTACTGTTGAAGACATAAATTAGTTGCATCCATTATCTAAGCGGAAATGTAGAAAAACTCGAGAGATTTTAACTGTAATTTCAACTCGGTGTAATTGACAGTTAAAGGTCAGTTTAAAGCCTGGCTTCTAAATTAGAATCTTTTTTTCATATATAGATGCTAAAAAGAGTAGAAATCACGTAAGACAAAACCAGAATTACCTACCAATATTGCATTCTTTTTTTCTATCATTTCAAGTCGTGTATGCCGTTAAGCCACGGTAGCGTTTCTTGCTAGATGCACTCTGCTTTTTATCAACATACATCGGTAACATTTGGTCGGAAAGCAAATGTTGTATAGTTGAGATAAGCAACAACGCTTTTGTATAAAAATATAATTTGCTTCTTTTCTTTCTCTTTTATTACGCAAAATGTACGGATTGTTAGAGTGATGGAGAGTGTCGAAGACGGTTTAGATAAGCACCCAGGAGCGAGATGCGAATTTTTGGTGAACCGTTTCCTCATTCTGCTTTACGTAAGACTGGTAAAGGAGCACCTCACTCAAGGCATTAAATTATCTTAGTTTTTCCTCGCTTCTCTGCTTTTGAGAGCTTGGCGTTATCTCAGGCATATCTTCACCACTCAGCCCTGAGATGTCTGGCGCAAGGTCGGAGCCTAGAGCGACGTAACGTCTAAAGGTTTTCTTGTCAGTTTTCTCCCTTCTCGAGTCGAAATCTCCGTGGCTATTTAATTTTCTGGACACCCAAGTTTTCCTCATGTTCACACGTTCCACCTACGTCTTGTACGTGAATACGCCTCCAGTCTAGCATGCAATACACGCAACTTAGCGACCGTTTCCTTGAGGATGCTCCTGCGATTTCACCTTTAGGAAACAGGAGCATATCCTGTTAAACCACCCATGTAACTTATGCAGTATGGGAATGATATATTTTTGTCAATATCTAAAAAATGGTAGGTTTGGAATAGGAATAATCAAATGGTTCAGAGCATTTGCTGAAAAAGAAAATCCATGGTCAAATTGTGTGAGTGTAATTGCACACACACACACACACACACACACACACACACACACACACACACACACACACATATATATATATTCATGTGTGTGAGTGTCTGTAGACATATATATATATAGTCGTTAATTAAACCTGGTACAAATCAGCCAACGTAGATCGAAATCAGTACCTAATAATAATCGCTGCAGAACAAATATACTCTACTCCGGATTTGGGTAAAATAGTTGAGTAGGTTGGGTTTTCTAGCTTTTATTGGGCAACCAATCTAGGAGAAGGAAAATCTCTTAATTTAAAACCTGAAATGTGTTTTTTGTCATTAAGGGTTTCGGACTATTGTCTTCATATTTATTGTTATTTCCACAACGTTTCAACCGATATGTGTTCTGGCCTTCTTCAATAAAGAACGTAGTTCGAAGTTCCAAGTAGGTTCCCGAGTTTGACTAACCCCTGAAGAAGGACATATAGGCCAAAACGTAGTAGAAATAACAATAGAGATGAAGACAATAGTCAGAAAACCCATAATGATAAAAATCATGAAGCTTCGTCTCAGATATTTAGACAACTGAAATGTGTTGTTCCAGAGAATCTCTGCCACACTGGTGAACAGTTCTTTTTTGTAACGATTCATCCAATGAGTATGACTTATTTTAAGCAGACCTTCACCTATACAAACTATTTGACTGTGCTTATGATCAAACAGTTCACATCTTTAACTGATCTGTTGGGCCCCCATATGTCGCTATCAAGAGATTCTATTATATATATATATATATATATATATATATATATATATATATATATATATATTTGTGTGTGTGTGTGTGTTTGTGATGTGTTTGTGTGTATGAGTATAAGTGTAAGATTTTAAGGAAAATTCTATGGAATTAGAATAAAGAAGACCGTAATGAAAATCTGACTGACCAGTATTGCTTTATGATTAGCATAATCAGAGACGCCATCATTCTGCTTATTGTGTAATTATAGCAAAACTAGTTAAATTGGTTATCCGTCCTGACTGCTTTTCTCTCTCGCATATATATATATATATATATATATATATATGTGTGTGTGTGTTTCTGTGTGTGTCTGTGTTTCTTGGTGTGTTTGTACTTACCTATCATGTAGGTATATATGGATGTTCATTTATCTATTTATATATTAATTAATCCATTTGGAGCATAATGATGCAAAACAGAAAAAAAACATTATGCATTTATTTGCATAATTTTCTTGCCAATATTACAAAACCCAAATGTTTCATTACTCACGTGGCTTAAACGTAATAAAGAGTAAATTTCAATTGAAGATTCAGCAGCTAAATTACAATATTAGATTACAGTATAATAAGTACATCCTACTCTATCTTCTTGTCCTCCTGTGTATATGTCTCTCACTCTTCCTCTCAAGTTTATCGCTTTTATTAAACTGATTAATAATTGGCAGTAACTTGAATGCATTTGTCAGAGTTTTTTTAAAACTTATGCAATCCATCTATGATTCTCGTTTTTCTGAATTTTTACAATTGCTTCTGCTTGAGTCTGTTGTATAGCCATATCCAAAATCATGATATCAATCACAACTGTTATACATATACATATTCCTATACAGTCAAATACAAATACACAGTCGGACTCTGTTGTTCAGGTGCGAACGGTTTTAATAATTGCTGACTTCGGTTCTTCTACATTTACGCTCCAGCCTCATTTCCTGTCTGGGGGTTTATTATGACAATGGTGATTGTCATATCCTTTGCGTGTGAGCGTAAAACAGCACCAATTAACTATACACCAGGGCTCTTAACCCGAATAGGTCAAAATCTAACCAAACTGAATGATGAAATATAATTATCGAAAAATGATTAATATTAAAAAAATCATTTCTTAATTATATAACTAGTCTTCATCTCTCGTGTTCTTTAAAGTATCATTGTTATTTCATTCTTATTTTATTTTTCAAAACGATTTCTTTAAAGGTTAAGATCTAACATAAGCTGTGTTGTCAAATATTGTTTTATTTCTTAGCGAATATTGGTTCTAAAAGGAAGGTTCTGCAGCAATGAATGTAAATTTAAAAAAAAAAGTTAAGTTAAAGATGGCGACCGTAGTCGAGGGCGACCCTTAGTGTCGCTTTTCCGTTAGCTACTACACTTAGACGTAAGGGGGCGTTACTTTTTTCAGTGGATTGCTCTAATTTACCCTTGATACGTACCTTATAATGCTTTACCCTTGATATGTACCTTATAATGCTGAGTGTTTAGCAAGCGTGCATTAAGTACCACTTTTTGAGTCGATGTGAAATCTAAACCCGGTTTCCCGGGCCCTTTGCTAACACTAATACCTGATCAATCCTGGGAACTACTTACTTTTATTCCTTATAATAAGGAATAGAACAAAAATTAAGGCTAATTATTAATAGATGAAATTTTTACACCAGTGCAAGCAGATGTTACTCTGACTCCAGTGAAAGACCAACAAGTCTCCTCAAGCCTTCTGGTTTCGTCTAAGTATTCTGGCCGATATAAGCAATACTGGTTTGAATGGTGTTTGGCTCTTCGTCTTATTTCTAAGTCTTCCAGCTACTTTACCAAACTTTTGGTGATCGTTCCAAGCGCACCAATCACAATTGGTATCACAGTAATTTTCATGTTCCATAGTTTCTTTGTTTTTTACTTTTATGTTCCACATCATTACTATTATTATAATTATTATTTTATTGCTTTGTGAGTTTTTTTTCCCACCAGCTTTAGCAAATGATATTTTCTTGGATTCTGAAAGAAAGCATGTCTCCTCAAGTTCACAAGACTTTTCTCAGTATTCTGGCCGATCTCAACAATACTGTTGTTTTTATGGTCTCAGATTGTCCTCCGATTTTCAACTCTTCAAGCCTCCTTTACTAAGACTTTAAAATGAGTTGCAAGCGTACTAATTACTCGTGGTATCACCGTCACCTAGACATTTCATGTTTTTTTTTCATTTCTTTGGCAAGGTCTGCGAACATGTCCCTCTTTTCCTTTTCTTTGATTTTCACTATGTGGTTCGGCGTGAGGGCAGGTTTTTTTTTGTAATTATCTCAAGTTCTGGTGTTCTGGCTATGATTAGGGGATTTATGTTTATCTGAAAATCCTAGAAAATTTTGTGTGTCTCATTTACTGAGACGGATTCTGTTTTTGCATTATTATTATTTCACTCCTTGCAAGTTCTTCACAACAGTGTACGCTGGTGGAACTTCCCTGCAGTCTAAGTGACAGCAGGTCTCCTCCAGACCCTAGGACTCTTCTGTATTTAAATCGATTAAAAACAACATGATATGTGTAGCCTCTAAACAATGTCTGATTTTTTTTATTTGTTCTTACTTTTTCTTTTTATAGAGTATGATTATTTTATCTTGTAGAATATTAGTTCTAAGACTATTTAATGGTGAAAAATTAGTTCTTTAGTCTTGATCAAAGGTCTGTCATGAAATAATTAATGGCTGAAAAGCAAAAAAACCTTGGAAAATTTAGAGAAGGCAGTTTGATGTGTACGAAGTTACATGTTTTAGTCAAAAAATGTTTACAAATGAGCAAAACTTGTGTTGTTCACTACAAGCCTGTGAAACAAAAAGACAGGACTTGGAGTAGAAACACACTTACCCTTTGGTTTGTAAAAAAGTGCCGGGTGCATTGATCTGTAAATAAGGCCATGTAGATAATTTTCTGGAGCATAAAAGGACCAATCACATCTGACTTTCTTTGAAAATAGTGCAACTGTAAAGGGTGCTTTGTATTACCAACTTTTTGGGCAAAATACACTTTATTTATGAATAACCCTAGTATTGTGTTATTCCCCCTTAAATACATTTCTAAAACCTGTTTAATTGATTTATTGTCATTTTGGTTTGGTTTGGTTTGGTTTGTTATTTGGGTTTTATGGTATATAACATTTGTAGGTTATTTTCACCAAATCAATTTTTATGAAAATAATTCTATTTTATGCAATAGATGCACTACATGGACGCTAACTGAACGGCTGGAGAAGAAGCCAGACGGCCAATACACAAGAATGCTGCGATCAATATTGAACAGGTCTTGGCGGCAACACCCCACAAGACACCAACTATACGGCCACCTGCCTCTCATCACGAAAACTATCCAGGTTAGACGAACCAGACATGAAGGACCCTGCTGGAGAAGCAGGAAAGAGCTCATAAGCGATGTACTCCTATGGACCCCCACATATGGCCTGGCAAAAGCAGGACGACCAGCACGAACATGCATTCAGCAGCTATGTGAGGATACGTGATGTAGCCCAGAAGAACTGCCAGAGGCGATGAACGATAGGGAAAAGTGGTGTGAGAGGGTCAGGGATATCCGTGCTAGTGGCATGACATGATGATGATGATGATGATGATGATAGTTAAATTGTGAAAAAAATTTCTATTTCAAGCTATTCAGTTTAGTCAAGCAGTTCTAATTCAGCTAATTCAGTTTAGTATAAGTACTGATTTTGTTTATTTACAGTTAAATGTCAAAACAGTTCTATATTAAACAATTCAGTTTAGTGTGAGTACACTTTCAAAGTCAAAAAACACTTCCATTTCAAATAATGTCTTTTAACATAAATACGTAGTTTGAATTTAAGTACACTGTTTTTTTTTTAGTCAAACAGTTCTAATCAATTCAGTTTAGCATAAGTATGCATTTTAAATGTAAGTATGGTTTGATTGTCAAAAACATCAGTTTAGTCAAACAATTCAGTTTAGCATAAGTATGCTGTTTGTTTATTTAATCCATAGATTAGGCCCTATCAGATGCTACCACACCAGGCCAAATCCCTAGCATAATTTGAACCTCACCATCAGATCCTTTAATGTCATATGCAATACATTCATTTGAGGGGTCTTACCCCTCTTCAGAGGTGCACTCGGCGTTTTTCTACAGCCCCAGATGACTGGACAATACACCGTTAAATGTCAAAACAGTTTTATTTCAGATAATTCAGTTTAGCATAAGTAACCTATTGATAGGACTCTTATCAGGTGCTACCACTCCAGGCCAGAGTGGACCAGTGAGCGATGGCAATGAAGGGGTACTCTGCATTCCCAAAGCTTCAGCATTACTGGAACCTCACCATCGGATTGTTTAGTGTAATATTCAGGACACTCGTCTTACATCTCTGCAGAGAATCAGTCAGAGTATTCTACAGCCTCAGATGACTGGACAATACACCGTTAAATGTCAAAACAGTTTTATTTCAGATAATTCAGTTTAGCATAAGTACCCAGTTTAAATGTTAAAATAAATATATTTTAAACAATTCAGTTTAGCATAAATATGCAGTTTAAATGCAAAAATCAGTATAGTGAAGGAATCATGAATTAGTTCTATCTAATCTATTGATAGGACCCTTATCAGGTGCTACCACTCCAGGACAGAGTGGACCAGGGAGTGATGGCAGTGAAGGGGTACTCCGCATTTCCAAAGCTTCAGCATTACTGGAACCTCACCATCAGATTGTTTAGTGTAATATTCAGGACAGTCTTTGGGTGGGGGTCGTACGTCTCTGCAGAGAAGCAGTCTGTGTATTCTACAGCCCCAGCCGACTGGGCAATGTCATCTTGGACAATGTCAATTTGTTTATCATTGATGAATTTAGCATCAGTTTTTCTCTGCGGGCTAAAGGGTTCGAACCAAACATTAGAATATAAAATGCAATGCTATAGATAATAAACTTATTCAAATCAAATAACCAAAATATCTGTAAAAATAACAAAGCTTCTGATAAATTAGATAACCTCAATGTCACATGCATTCTTCGATTCATTTTTTTTTTTAACGAGCAATCTCAAAGTGAAAGATTTCAGTTATTTTTTTTACTTGAACTGAGCTGTTAGTTTAATGTCTTTTCTTGATTAAACGATGAGATTTACAAAATAAAATAGAATAAAATAAAATTAAAAACTTTTTTAATGACGTAATGGCTTAAAAAAAAAAAAAGAAAATCTGATTCGTATCAAAACGTTTCAAAGGCGCTGGGGATCAAATCATTCAATTCTGGGCAAATAAAAAATGCATGCGAATACATTTTTAAAAGCAGTAAGTGAACTCGAACTAAAATCACGCATACACACGGACATGCACATATAATTAAAAAAAAATGGATGTTAAAGAGATTGGTCGATTTTAGATTTTGTCATTTTAGCTATTACGTTTTTATTTTTCATATAATTTTTTCAAAATCAAGAATAAACATATATAACGACATTAATGTAAATGTTAAATTTTGTTATAAATAAAATTAATCAAGACAAGAAACCCATCTATTTCGTGATATTTACTTAATAGCAAAAAAGGGTTGTTCTTGTAGCGTTGTGGCTAATGTGCTGAATTGATTGACATTGTCTTAAACGAGTTCAAACTCCCATCGCATCCTTACGTTCACTTTTGGACAATTAGCCTTTGGAAAGACATTGACCCATTTATCTTCACAGTTATTATTAAAATGTTATTCCCACTGTTATTCAACCAGCGTGGTATCGTTATTAAATTACCCACAGAACTTGATATCCCATTAAAACAAAGAAATCGAACCAAACTTCAATGACAAGAAAGCGTTGATGATAACATTGGAAGAATATATCGGTCAAAACTTCAACACTTCGACAGCTAGCTGACTCTATAAATATGTAGGATAAATCTTCGAATTTACCGGAATTAGAACAAAACCAACTGCCAATTGGTGAAAACACGCAGTCCTTTTAGTTTTCTATGAAATAATCAAATTGAAATCGGAAAACTGAATTGCGTTTATTTCCCGGTATCTACGTGAGTGGACTGAAAAGTTCTTTGGCTGAAAAGTTCATAGGCTGAAAATATCATTGGCTGAAAATTTCCTATGATAACATCAAATGAGCTGTTGATGTCTTTCTTGACCAATAGGATCCTAGCAATTCAAAACCAACTGAAGACGTTTGTGGACCGCAAGGAGGACTATGTTTAAAAATATATCTCATTTGGTTACTCATCTTGCATATATCTTGGTGAGTCTTTGAACTTATCTGACGAGCCTACTTGGCAAGAATGGCCTAACTAACTTTGTAGTTAAAGTTCAAATCATCTGGCGTTTTGCTTTTAACTAATTCCTTGGAGCTTTCTCTTCTCTCCTGCAAAGAGAAGATTGTTGGGAGTACTTAACTTCCCAATGATATAAGAATGTGAAATGTGAAATGCAGTTTAAACCAGAATTTGAACATGGGTTCCCGGGCCCATTTTCTGCAACGACCACCTTTACAAAACGAGTGCGTATTAGTGCCATGTAACCCAGTACAACCCGTTTGATATTATTTGGAGATGAAATTGGCGCTACCAAGTGACCTTCCTATTGCCAGTCAAAGTTCTATGAAATGGAATGACTCATCGACAACCAAAGAACGGGATAAACAGGATAAGAAAATGAGGATACTATTATGATCCAAAGTTAATATAATTATGAATATGGCCAAAATGAATTGGTTGTGATAGATTGTGGCTGTACTTTCAAGTGAAAAGGTGCTGAAATATGCTAACTTAAAGAATAAAACGATTTTCAGTCCAATTTGAAACTTGTGAAATCAGAGATAAAATAGATAACTATTTAATAAGTGAATGTAGAAACTTGGCTCAAAAAGAATACGCAAGTAGTCATGATTGGGTCGAAAGGTTTATTCATGGGGAGTTGATACAGACATTAAAATTTTATCATGCTGAAAATGATACATGCTCAAATCAGAATCTGGCCAAGAAAATAAAACGCATTACATTCTCTGAGATATAAAAGCATCACCAAATATCCGGCTGACCAATGTTAACATTCATGAAAAATATATATTTTCATTAAATGAATGTTGCTGTTCCAGCAGACTACAGAATGAAAATGAAAGAAAGCAAAAAGATAGTCAAATATATGGGCCTTGCCAGAGGACTGAAATTGGTGTGCAACATAGTGACGATAGCATTAGATGTTGTTGGAACTATTGGAATGGTGTCTAATAATCTTAAAAAAGAATGAAGAACTGAAAATCAGAAGAAGAATAAAACCATCAAACAGTCAAAATTATTTAGAATATTTTAGAAAATCCTGTGGATCTGTGGAGACGTGCTGTCACTCAGATTTCAATGAAATATGACGAGTTAAAAGTGGTACGAAGAATTCACATATACTACAACTACTTCTAATTATTATACTACTAATAATAGCAGAATTGAAATCGGCCAGAATAATGTGAAAGATCCTAGGGACTTGAGGTAATTTGCTGTCACTCAGACTCCAGTGGAAAACTATTTGCTAACGCTGAGATGAAGAACTCTCAGAAGAGTAAAATAATGATAGTACTAAAACTAGCACCTAAAAAAATGACTAGACATGACATGATCGACTAAGAACTATGCAAAACATTGAAATTCGGTCATACTACTAAATAACATATGTACAAGCCAGAATCTTGCTCGGAGAATGAGTCAAAAAATTCTCTAGGATATTGAGATACAAACAGATCACCTAATTCCGCTTAGAAGATCAGACTTAATCATAATTAACAACGAAGAAAAAAAAGACCTACCGAATCGTAAATTTTTGTGTCCAAGCGGAAAACATTGAAAATTTAAAAAATAAGCGAAAAGAGAGCAAAGTACTTTGACTTTGCCAGAGAACAAAGAAAGCAGTGGAACATGAAGATGACGGTGATATTAATTGTAATTTGTGCGCTCGGAACGATCCCCAAATGTTTTTAAAGGGGCTGAAGAGTTTGAGATTGGAGGACGGGCCGAGACCATCTATATTACAATATTGTTGAGATCGGACAGGATACTAAGAGTGCTGAAGACTTGACAATATTTTCAATACACAAACACCAGCGAAAAACTGCAAGTTACAAGTGCTGAGAAAAACTTTCTTAGATTTCGTGTTGTAATGGTAATCGTCGTAGGAAATGGATACGGCGACACGAGTTCAAATCCTGAACGAGAATGATTGCATTTCACATGGCACTAATACCCTTGGGAAAGGTATAAATCCAATTATTCACCCTCCAGCTATGGGTAGATAGTAGGGCAAACTAGGTTCTTCAGCCTTGGTGAGGCAACTAGTCTAGGAGAAGGAAAACTTTGAATTCAAACCTGTTAAACTCCGCTAAAAAACTGACCTTGTGTCATATCCTGCCTTAGCGGAGGGGTTGGTAAATATACAAAAACTTCCTTAGATTAAAAATAGAACGAGACGGACCAGGCAGCTCGTCGATTGCGGTGGTCAAGCAGACACTCAGCGTAATTAATGAAAGCGTTAGAATCACGTAAACATTAATAAATAATGTTTTATTTATGAATGAAAGAAACAAAAAAAAAGATATGTTAAGATTGTGTAAACAAAAGATGCACACTCTCTTGTACAATATATATAATCTGTGCCTTTTAAATGTTTTTTTCTTTATCTTATCTAATTAATAATCAAAAGAAAATATTCTTAAAAGTGATTACCATAAGTTAGGTCATATCTTATATGCAAACTAATAGAATACATTTTTAGATTTCAAGTGGTGTATCTTTTTAAAGTATATTATTCAAATAGCACATTGGAAATAATCTTATTATTGTTAATTTCTGGGGAAACCATACGCCCACCTATGCATCATTGAAAATGGAATTAGATGAACATTTTAATTTCGGAAAGTAAATATAATTATATTTAATGATGTGTTCATCTTGTGGTGTGCTTTAATAAGATGGATAGAAATCCGTGATGTTAAATGTCGAAGATTATTGATGGAAGAGATATTAACAGAGAAAGACGAAGAGAACATGCAGTTTCACAAAGAAGGAAGATAACTGAATTATAAAAATAGAAACTAAAAGTGATAAACCCAAGAATTCGAATAGATAGATAGATAGATAGATAGATAGATAGATATGAAGTAGTGTGATCTACTTATTACAAAAATCATAACATTAAAGGAATTTTATTAACAGATAAGGAACAAACATTTATTTTTATTTTATAGTTTCACAAATTATTCATTGCACAAAGATTAAATTATCCAAATTAATGGTACAACTTTTTTCTAGCCATGCATATGAAAATAATTCGGAATAACCCAATGGTGAAGGAAAATTAGATGTCCATGTCTTGGAAAAGATTATATCATTAATATAAACAATTCGATTTACATTTTTTAAATGTATATTCCACAAAGCGAATATTCAACCATTAAATAAATGTTTTGCTGTTTTTTTTATCGCTTTGGTTATTCGGACTACTGTCTTCCTCGGTATTGTTATATTCACGACGCTTCGTCTGAAGTGTCCTTCGGTAGCCTTCAGGTGTTTCATGTCGGACTCAGGAGCCTACATAGAGTTTCTAGTTCCATATGAAATATCTGAAGAAGACAAAAGGATGCATTGGCCGAAACTTTGTGAGTATAACAATGAAGATAAAAGCAATAGTCCGAATATACTGATCACAAAAAATTTAGACATATAAAATATTGCTTCTCGTTCAGTATTAGCGTTATCTAATTCTAAAAAACGGGAACATCCTCTATGTGTACTAATTCCTTAGGTTTTGTCAGGAATACTGGTAATTATCAGAGAAATATCTTCATAAAATATTTATTACTGCAGTGAGACCATGTGTGAGTATGTATGTGTGTGTGTCTGTATGTGTGTGTCTGTGTACGTGTGTGTGAGTATGCTTTCTGTGCTGACGTGTTCACGCGTATACACGTTGCATAATGTAAAGTCATATATACATACATTCGATCACACTAATTTTAAAGAGTATTGGGTGGATTTTTTCTTCCTTTGTTCTTCTTTTTCCTACCTTTTACCTCTTGTCTTTTTAAATATATATATATATATATATATATATATATATATATATATATATATATATATATGCACACATTGTATATGTGTGTGTGTGTGTGTGTGTAGAATATGATAAAAACTACCGATAAAATGGATCTTTATTATTTACTTTATAATAATTAAATGAATTTGGACCGACCACCAAATCCTTACACTTACCAGCTCGGTGCGGACACAGAATGCAATCTAGGGGATATGCTAGAAGCGATCAAGGACCAGGACGGACAATTAGAGAGAGAGAGAGAGAGAGAGAGAGAGAGTAGTTTGTGTAATAATCCCCATTTGAACATTATGATAAAGATGATTGGACACAAAAATCATTTTTATTCCTTTGAAATATATATCTGTATATTATCAGTCGCATTGTTGGTAAACCTAAAATAGGACGACTGCATTCTTCACAGAGCTGTGAGTCACCTCTTTTCAAATAAGTATTGTAAATAGGACGGTAAATTAATTTCAGAGATGGAGCTCAAGGGAGTATGGACTGACCCTTTTATTTCCATTACTCACAGCTCCGACAGGCTTTACCTGGAATGTTCCAATTTATATATCAAATACAATTATAAGAAATTATTCTTATTTGATATTTATACTTGAAACTGTATAATTGTGTGTAAACTATTTGTATTACGAATTGATACTTGAATCAATAATCATTTTATAAGGATTATTGCTATCAGTTAGTAGAAATCATAATTACTTCCAAATTGTTGGTCTTGAAAAGGAATACTTGAAGTCATTTAACTGAGAAAACAGATGATTATTATCAACAAAGAATAGTTGCATTAACCATGTTGTAATTATTGGCGATCGAAGTCATGGGCAACCCGAATGCACCCTTTTCATTCGCTACTACACCGAGGTGTAGGGAAAGGCGCAACTCCTTTCCCTGGATTGCAGCACTTTAACTTTTATCCGAACCTTATAAGGCTAAGTGTTAAGTATGGCTGCATCAAGTACGTTTTTTGAGTCTTTGGTATGATTGAACCTGGGATTGAAGCCCTGTTTCCCGGGACTTTGGCGAACACACTACCCATTATGCTAAATGGCCGGTAATATAAACCATATAAGTATACATAAATTATTAGTATTAGATGGGAAAACTTTACGCATATGTACAGGGTGGAACGATAAAATTGTCACCCAAAAAAGGTGACATGATTCCATTTCCGTTTTATGAAAACCGGTTTTCTTTTTTTGTTTCAGACCATCTACTAGTTGGCCAGTTGTGTACAAATCCCAAGAGCGATAGGAACCTTCTATCATGTCTGAAAGTGGCACAATTTTCAATGAGCAAGATCGGAGATGCGCTGCTGTACGAATCATGCTCTCTACCGATCCATGTTATGAAAACAGGACTATTGCCAGCACCCTCAAAATGCAAATCCGGACGGTTCAACGCTTGAGGGCACAGCTCAACGCATCAGACGACCCTTTGGAGGTGGTGGATCGGAAGGACATTACCAGAAAGACCCGGACCAGGCAATATTGAATAGGTCCAGGCAATCATTGATGAAACTCCCCAGCGGCCAATTCGGCAGATTGCCAGAGATTTAGGCGTCTCACACACAACTGTGAATGCATGTGTAAAGGAGGACTTGGAGTGTAGGTCCTACAAGCGCCAGACAAGCCAGATCTTTACTGAGAAGACAAAGAACCCCAAGCTAATCAAGTCCGTCAGGTCCCTCTCCTTCCCTGACCTGAACCTGCTGGACTACTTCGTTTGGTCATACGTCGAGAACATCAGCAACATGAACTCCCACAACACCAAAGCTAGCCTAACCGCCGCCATCCGCATGGTATTCGCCGAGCTCCCGCCGGCCCTTGTGGAAAAGGCATGCTCCCAGTTCCGGATCCGTATTGAGGCAGTAATTGAGGCTAAAGGCGGCTACATTGAATGGATGTCAGCTCTACTACATAATCAAGTTACCTGAATTGGTTTTTTCAATAAAGGTTTTCAAATAAAGCTATAGTGTTATTTTCTTTTGGACGACAATTTTATCGTTTCACCCTGTAATTATTATTGTATAAGAGAAATAGCACTTGAAAAAAAATCTAATAAACTATTAAAAATATAGTCCTAATTCAAATCAAACATAAATAAATAAATTTTCTGGCATTGAATAGCCCGTGAGGCGTTGATATATCGTTAAACAAATGAATCAAACTCACTAACGAATAGTTATGATTAAAATAAAACATTCTGAAATCAATCTAATTTTAGCTTTGAATAACACATAAGCTGTTGATACGCCGTTATACAAATACACCAAACCCAACAAAATCAAACTAAACCAGACCTTATGAGTGTCTTTAAAGTCTACGTAGGTATTTATTAACAATGCACTCAGTTAACTGTACAAAAGAAGCGTACACCCCTTCGAAAAAATCCAGAATTTTGAAATATGGAGCCGACAGGAACATATGCACACGGTTATCGGTCAGAGTTTAAACATTTGTCTTTCTCTTCTTGTGTGACATGGAAAAAGGTTATGCTGAATATGTTATTCAATGTCAATGCAAACTGCATTTATTATGACAACGTAAAAGGAAGGATATCGTGGCTAGATCTTGGAATGCATTCCAAATTTCGATCTAAACAGCATTGAATCGAGAAGAGTCTCTTCTTGTCTTTAACAAGATTTAAAGGGATATTTTATCTTCAGTTTTTGAACCTGAACAAACAGAGTAAGTAAATAGTTCGTTTTATATGTTGGATTACAGTAAATACATCTTACTGCACTTAAAAAATGACCTTGTGTCACATCCTGCCCTTGTCGGGGGGTCTCGATAAATATACTACATATACTATATTCTGAAAGAAAGTTGGCAGACGAACTGTCTGTATAGCCACGTTAATTCGCAAGTTTCCGTTGTAACAATAAATAAATAAACAAATAAATAAATAAATAGATAAACGATTCTGGAAATGGAATCAGGAACCCTACTCCATGGAACATGTTTTTCAGTGCTATTTCCTCAATTCTATTACTGATTTTATAACTCTCTGGTTAGCTCCTCCAATAATTCCTTGAAGAACATATGGTATCAAATACAAAATTTTCCCAAAATTTTGGAATAAATCAGCGTAGTTCGTCTAAGACACTTTTGTTTACTTTTGATTCTTTAAACTGACTACAGATTGTATAATGTATGTAATGAACTAAAGCCGCTCGTCTTCTTAGAAAAAGGGTGTATATTATACTCTCACTTTTAATGTAATTATCAATAGGAGGATTTTCAAATTACACAATTTAGTAAAAAGAAAAATACCTTATTATAATAAAGATTATGTATCTGACTGTCAATAACCAAAACTACGTAGTCACTAAATCTCAATTTTCTTATTTTTTACGTCATATTTCTATTAACTATTGAAAAATGATAATTTAATTTTAATATCCATATTTTATGAATTTTATCTTTATTAAAGTTAAGCAGAGCTACATTAGCATCACAACCACCCAAGTTAATAATACGGTATTTAGCCATACTTTGCATCAAGTCAGATTTGACACAAGGTTATTTTTATTGTGTCGGGGAATCGACAAAAATTGAGACTCCTTCTCGGCCGTTATAAAATTCTTGGTCCCGTTGGAATTCCGTATTTTAGATCGCCTCATGTGTCAAGCTATGTACTCAGTATTGCCAAGTAGGTATTGCCCCCAAAAGAGGGTCCATTGGAACCAGGCGATAAGGACAATAACACCTATTCGGCACGAACTCTACGTGGCTACCAAAAAACCATGGTGCGTCAAAATACTTATTGGACGTGTCACCAAACAGGATTTGACACAAAGTCATCTCATAATTGGGAGCCCCGCACGAATCGAGACTCTGGCGTGACCATCAAAGAAAATGTCCGATTCTGTTGGTATTTACTATTTTGGGGAGCCCTCAGGCACCAAACTATGAATTCAGGCCTCTCAAACAGATATTGCCTGGTTGGAAAATCTCTTGAGACCAAAAGGTTGACATAATAACATCCAGTCCGAGAAAACACCATAGCCCCTGGAAAACGAAGCTGAAGCTAGATATTTTCCCGGCCTCCCACCGGGATGGATTTGACTAAAGATAATTTCATAGTGGAAGCTCACGCACGGATCGAGACTCGTGTGAAGCTGTAACTAAAATAATGGGTCCCTTCGGTATTCTGATTGGGACATCTCAAATACAATCTATGAATACAGTCCTGCAAAGTAGGTGTTGCTTAGGGGAAAAGGCCCTCCTCACTGAGACAAAGCAATTCAGCTTAATAGCCATCTATTGCGAACCACAGGCAGGTCTGTGGCAGGCTAATCTTATCTGTGCATTCAAAATCCTGTAATGTGTTTAGTATATCACTAATAAATCTTTATATTGTAAATAGTGGGAATATTTTGCTTTTGATAAAACTAGGTTTAAAAAATAATTAATTGGTATTATTGATTTCTTGTATGATCGTTTATACTCAAACCTATTAAAAGCAATACTATATATGACTTTATGAAGAAATCAATTAAGATAAACTTTGAAGAAGTATTATCATTTATGTGCGTTCATATTTAATCTCGTTAGTCTTTCTATTTTAACATAACAGTTTATAATAAAAGAAAATAAATACTTGTCTCCAGAGGATGCATATTTTTCTAGTACATGTATTCATATCCGTATATCTATGCCAATTTTTAAGACCTTCCCGAGCCCTGTAAATGGCAGGGACCTTGCGTTATTTTGATCGTTTTTCAAACGTTCCAAATAATTTTGTGGAAGTCATTACTCATGGCCTGTCCAGTCTCACAGGCAATCTCTTCGAGCACATTGTGAGTTTTTTCAAAAACGAAGTCTATTCGTCCTGGAGTACAGTATGACACCCCAGGCAGCCCTTTAAAGAAAAGAAAGGAAATAAATAAAATGAAACGAAAATAAAATCAGAGAATACACTTGCTATTAGTTTATTTATTTTATCCTGATCGGGGGCGTGTCTGATACTTTACAATATTTACTTGGACGGTGATCCCTATCCCTGTACAGACACCAGATGAAGTTTCAAGGATACAGTCAGCTCCAAACTCTGAATTCTATGTTCTTGCGATTAAATTCATAGTCACATACTAACCGACGCCTGATTTATCCTTGAATATTTGAGGCGATAAATTCGGATAAAGATAGCCAGCAGGTTCTTGCTTGGACCTCCCCAAACTTCTAGGTAAATGATTCGTTTTAATGCGCATCAAACATTGTAGGTTATTAATTCCAAATCCATTTTTATGCATATAAACAGTTCTGTTTTAAACAATTCAGCTTAGCATACGTATATTTTTTTTGTTTACACACAGTTAAATATCAAAAACAGTTCTATTTTAAACAATTCAGTTTAGTATAAGTATAGGTTTTCGTTTACACAGTTAAATGTCAAAACAGTTCTATTTTAAACAATTCATTTAGCATAAGGACACAGTTTCAATGTCAAAAAATTCAATTAAAAAAAAACTCAGTTTAGCATAAGTGCAGAGTTTAGTTCTATTTGATCCATAGATAGGACCCTGTCAGGTGCTACCAGTCCGGGTCAGAGTGAACCTAGATGCGATAGCAATGAAGGGGTACTCCGCATTCATCAAAGTTCCGGCATTACTGGAATCTTATCATCAGATTTTTTGTGTCATATCAGGACACTCGTTTGGAGTGGTCTTACCCCTCTGCAGAGAAGCGATCTGCGCATTCTACCGCTCCAGATTACAGGGTAACTTAGAAAATGATATCATTTTTTTTTACTGACCTCCGACTGTAACAGTGAAAATTAATTCTATTCTTAATGGACATCAAAAGATAACCCATTATTCCCCTTCGAGAAATCCTTTTATTTCTATTTTATAATTTTTCCAAAATATGCCACCTGTTAAACTTGTTCAGAAAACCTTTTGATGATACTTCTACTATTACTACATTCATATATGCATACGTATATACACACACACGCACGTGTCCTTGGTTTAGTGGTTGAAAATGGACACGTCGAACCAGGTTCAAATCATTGACCAGAATGTTTGCATTTAACATAACACTAATACCCTTCCAAAAGGAATGACTCCAACTATTCTTCCCTCCAGTTATTGGCACATTGTTTAGCAGATTGGCCCTTTAACCTTCGTATGGCAACTGAACTAGAAGAAGGAAATCCCTGAATTTAAACTGCTTAAAAAACTGACCTTGGGTCGTTTCGTGCTCATGCGGAGGGGTAGTAAACACTGACATACATACATACATACATACATACATATATAATTCCCAAGCACACGCACAGTCCTAGAGATACGATCATTACTACAAGCATATACATAAATTCATGCCACGGCTATCTTGAAAAATATTCACATATATAAACTCTCATATATATACATCTGCATTATTGCATCGAAATAAGTGCATCCAGGGACAGAAGAGCTTATAGATATCCCATGAGGTGTACGTC
This sequence comes from Sepioteuthis lessoniana, assembly GCA_963585895.1. Classification (NCBI taxonomy): domain Eukaryota; kingdom Metazoa; phylum Mollusca; class Cephalopoda; order Myopsida; family Loliginidae; genus Sepioteuthis; species Sepioteuthis lessoniana. Next base: position 40,831,973 of record OY757924.1, read on the forward strand.
TTAGCAAGTAGATTTTAGAAATCGATACTTTTTCTTTTCATCACTGAATAAGAACGCAGAAGCTTTAGCAAATTCACAGAAGCATATCTCAGAATATTATCAAGAAATGATTGTGACGAATCGGACGAGTGTAGCAGTGTAGAAATGTCGGTGTGCTTTTCATAAATCCTTTACGAATTGTATTTCTGACAAAATCTAAATAAACTCCTTTTTTAAGTTTCATGCACCGAACGATTCACGTTAGGGATGTTTCAGTATGCTTTCTTCCTTATTACATTGCCCTTATTCTTGAAGGTTTGATCTGATTTTTGCCGATAATACAAGACCCGTCATATTTGATTTTGTTTTTTGGCCTCAGATGAGGATTTTGCTATGGTGTTTAAATCTTATCTTCTGGACTCGAATGTTTTATCTACGGTCCTTCTTCTCATGAATAGACATTTTTTTAAAGAATGACATCCTCCATATTTATCGGTTAATAAATAAGAATAACAAGTAGCGTTCATCTCATGTTGTAAAAATATTCGTTGATATATTTTTCACAAAATAATACGTACAACATATTTCGCTTTACCGATTTTTCTTGCTTAGAGCACTGGTCTTACTTTAGGTTTGATCAGCTAATTTCCTCCTGTAAGACAATATCCACCGTATTTGATGTTGTTGTTTTTCTTTGTAAATTAGTATTTCTATGGTATTAAGATACTATTTACCAACCCCTAGGCTCGGGCAGGATATGACACATGGTCAGTTTTTAAGCGGAGTTTAACAGGTTTGAATCCAGAGTTTTCCTTCTCCTAGACTAGTTGCCTAACCAAGGCTGAAGAACCTAGTCTGTCCTACTATTTACCCATAGCTGGAGGGAGAATAATTGGATTCATACCTTTACCAAGGGTATTAGTGCTATGTGAAATGCAATCAGTCTCGTCTAGGATTTGAACTCGTGTCGCCGTGTCCATTTCCTACGACGATAACGACTACACCACGGCACCTCCTTTCTATGGTATTAAGATCTGATCTTTGAGTGTCAGCTGATTTCTTCTTTGTTATCATCGACGGAAACAACGTTGGATGTAGCATATAGAATCCTTGGTCATGTTTATCGATGCACTTTTGTAGGCAATAACTTCCACTATATTTATTCGTTGCTTTCCGACTGGTTACATAATTTCCCGTTCGTAAAAATATCTGTTATTCTATACTTAAACTGTTATTGTTTAATCAGGTGGATGTAACTTTGCCGAACAGTTTACTTATATTCATGCGTTTTAGTTTTGTTCTAATGTGTACGTTAACGACATCAACTTCTAACTGCTTAAGCTTGTATCATTCGGATAATTCACGGAGCTGGTAAAGTTTCTTCAGTCAATTAGACGTATGAAAGTTTTTCAGGACAGCTGTGACGAATTAAGAACAAAAATTAATTTACTAAGTTTACATATTCCTGTTTATTCTATTTTTTTGTTTGCTTACTTTTATTTATTTCCAGACTTATATTTCATTCATTCTCAGAAACAACTGCTCAGAATGGAAAGGACATAAATCATTATTTTACCACTTTTTATTTTAACGGTGAGTTGGTTTCCCGCACCTAATAAAATGAAGAATTATGTAGACATTTATGGTGTAATGTATACCATCGTAGGAAATGGACACGGTGATCTAAGTTCAAATCCCGTTTTCATTTCACATAGCGCTTATACACTTGGGAGGGATATGAATACAATTATTCTACACCCACCTATGGGTGAATATTTGGGCAGACTAAGCTCTTCAATTTTGGTATGTGAACTGGTCTAGGAGAAGGAAATTTCTAAATTGAAACCAATTAAATCCACTTAAAAATTGACATTGTGTCTCATTCTGTTTGTGTCAGTGAAAAAAGAAAGAAAAAGAATAGGGAACGTCAAATTTTTAAAACAGGCAAGCCTTGCTAGAAAGACTGGACCAATAAAATCTCTCCAATCTTATTTCTCAGTTACTAACTGCAGATTAGTTGGACTTCCCCAACTAAAAAAAGGTGAGTGTATGATAGTAAAGCTCCAGATTGCCATTACACCCAGATCACCTCTAACTCAGTCTAATAGTAACTATTGCAGCTGCATTAATCCGTTAAATAGATCTATTTAAAAATGATCTGCATCCAATTGGATCGTGAGCCACAAAAAAAGATAACAGTTCTAAAAAAACAGCTGTACACAAATTGTACATTTTTCTTTTTCATACCACAAAGGCAAGGATATAAATGTATATTTATACCCCAAGGGCAAGGATATATATATATATATATATATATATATATATATATATATTATATATATATATATATATATATATATATATATATATATAAATATTGTGTTGAATCAATAAATATTTTTTATGCAAGTCGTATTTTCACCTTTCATAATTTCTCAGTTATAAACCCCATAGGAAATTATCAGATTTTTAAAATATTCCCATCTGGCATTTTATTTTAATAGTAAAAAAGTGAGCATTCTACTCAAGTCTATGATCTTACTCTTTGCAAATGGTGAAACTGAAAGAGCATATACGATATGCAATGTTTTGCGAGTCAAAGAAGAGCAAACAAACAAACAAAAAATGGAGAAAGAACCAAGGAAATCTATAATGAATATGATCAAGATGTTTTTACTGACCGACAAGGACAACTGTGGTTTTCAACGTTCATTCTGATGATATGTCAATAAGAGAAAAACCTAGACGAGAACGCTCATTCCACTTCAATCAGGATGATTTAAGAGAATTGTAGAATTACAATCCGAACCAAAGTACTTTAGAATTAGAAAATGATCTTAACACCTTATAATCCGAAGTCCTACCGTCATGAAAAATCAAAGAAAATGAGCATGATAATCTTTTAAGAAAACGCCCTGAACTTTTTTTATGATAACGCAAAGCCACATTCCGCAAAAATCACGCGGGAAAACTATTGGATTTGGACAGGTCTGCTATATCCCATCTACCATATTCACTAGACCTTTGTACCAAAATGACTTCCATATTTTTCATTTTCTACTACATACTCTGAATGACAA
>OY757924.1:40837731-40840231 GCA_963585895.1 Sepioteuthis lessoniana
AATGACTACAAAAGATTCAAAGAAATAAAACTAAAAAGAAGGAAGGGAAGAAAAAGAAACCCTTTAAAAAACATTGTCGAAAGAGATATTTAAATGTACTTATTCTGCGCAAAATATTACCATCTACGATAATTAAATCAAACTCCAGAATTTCTTTTCACTATACAAATATAAACTATTTATTTAGCACGCTTAAAATTATTAGATCATAATGAAGGAAAAAGCATTTGCTAAACTTAACCAAATTACGCTGGATCTGTTGTTGAAGAACATCCACGGGGCCTATATAATTTCCGATAATCATTCTTCATGTGTCAGAGGATCCATATTCATAATAATCCCGAAACCACCTCACCCAAGATGTTAGATTTAAGATTATAAAATATCTACTTTGTAAATCTAGTTTAAACAAGATGGCTCAAATTCATTTGGTAGCTTTTGAGTTTATCATCTTGAAAGTGTGTCTGTTTCAAAATTCGTAGGAAGTTAAATCTATTTATTTTTCCGCATATTTTGCTGTTAATTATTACTGAGACGACTTGTTGCTTCAATCTTTTTTTATAAACACACCAATAAAAATCGCGCTTATGCTGAATATTTCGAATGTTGCTGACAATTTGGTTATTTTGACGGCAATTACTCAAGAATGCTGTAAAATATATTGAACAAGTCCTAGAGGCAACACCCTACAAAAGAGCAGCTTAACGGCCACCATCACGAAAACTATTAAAGTCTGACGAAACAGACATGTGGGACATTGCTGGAGAAGTGAGGACGGACTCATCTGCGATATACTTCTGTGGACCCCTTTTCATGAACGTGCAAAGATAGGACGGCCTGTTAGAACCTACATATGGCAGCTGTGTGCCGATACAGGATGTAGCCTTGAAGACATCCAGGGAGCGATGGACGATAGCGACGGGTGACGAGAGAGGGCAAGGGAGATCCGTGCTAGCATCGTAACATGATAATGATGATGAAGTATTAGGTGTGTGGGATGAAAAGGCTGGTTGTTAGAGTGTTGTTAAATCATCGTGTTTCCTTTTCCACTTTATATATGTAGATCGGACCCGATAGCATGAATTTTATTTAAGAGGAAACTACAAAAAAGTCTGTTATTTATCTGATCAACTGTTACATATGTAACATTTAACCCACTGCAAATTACTGGATTAGGCACAGCCAATTCACAGTATACTATCAAGAATTGTCACGAAATTATCCTGTTTGGTACTCTATCACTTTCAAGGATTTGATTGGAGGATGGAAGGAAAGAAAACATGCCAGAAAATACATTTATTAAGAATAAATTAAGTTCGATGGAACTTCTCATCAATAGCAAAAATGCTTTCGTTCCCTTCGTTTCCTTTTTTGTATGGCCTATCAACATTCTTGGGTTATTTAATGACAAAGTCACCTTTGAAGAAAAACAGTACTCGCACTGTTTTACCAATAGCTGATTGAGAAGACGGTTAATACTTTTTCGAAGTGTAACAATTCGAAACTAAGTATGATGGCGCGACTGGAATTCAAACTCACACTGAGATGTTTCATGTCAGCGAATAAGGATCTCCCCACCCCCAACAACATTTAAATGAAACAATCCAACAAAACATTTCTAGTGTCTTGGGTAAACTGAATCTGGGCATGAAACTCCAATTCTTTGGCTTTGATCTGTGCGTAGTTAATTCTTTATTGCAATACAAACAGGCCGACTTTAACCCGAAATAAAAATTTTCTTTCCCATTTATGGCTCAAATAGAAAACGTTGGAGATGATTTTTAATTAAATTATGACGTCTGCTCTTAAATCATAGATATTGCAACTTAGTATAGTTTTAAATTAATAAACTTAATTTCTACATTGTCTCTTCAAATGCCATGATATAGGAATTTTTACCTGTTTAAAATGATTATGAATATATATTTCATGCCGTTTATAATTAGAAATCAAAATGGTTACTCTGAGAAAGGTAAAACCAATCGTCTAAACAGTTATGACCTGCTTGGTTAACTTTTAAGTGTCTTGGCTTGATACGAATACAAGAGGTTGACAAATCTGTGCTCAGATATAAAGAAAATTAGGAGGTGCCCGTGGTGTAATGGTTATCGTCACCGGAAATGAACATGATGACACATGTTCCAATCCTAGACGAGACTGATTGCATTTAACATAGCACTAATACCCTTGGGAAAGGTATGAATCCAATCATTCTCCCTCCAGCTATGGGTAAATAGTAGGGCAGACAAGGTTTTTCAGCCTTTGTGAGGCAACTAGTCTAGGAGAAGGAAAAATTCTGAATTCAAACCTGACCTTGTGTCATATCCAGCCCGAGCGGAGGGGTTGGGTAAATATGATAAAGAAAATCAGATGATACTGGAATAAGTAGTAGGACTTTTATGCATTCTCCCAAACCCTCTCTCAAGGGCAGGATGTAACAGTGGGTTAAAATAGATCGATTCACAACTTTTCCCAAGAGATTTAGTACAAAGTGAAACAT
>OY757924.1:40845231-40907731 GCA_963585895.1 Sepioteuthis lessoniana
AGGGACACTAAAACGACAGTGTCAACTGGACAAACTTTAGTAATATATCATATTGTAATATAATGGCCGAGGGATTTCGGTTTATGCCTTTGGGTTTAGTTAGGCTGAGTACCTTTCGGCTCAGAACATGGGTTACTTAGGTGCAACATTAACACAGGTGTTCACGCGAACGCACGTGGAGCGGACGTGTCACTCAGAGATGTCACAATATCCCGAGATGGGAAACAGAGGCTAGTCAGTGCGAATGACGTCACGCACCGGAAGCGCGCGTAGGATTTTGGGGGATTTGAAAAAGTCAGTTATTTCAGATGAGACCTGCCTCGGGGTAAGACAGTTGGTTTTCGCTTGCTCACGGAGATTTTTGTGGCGGGTACCACACGTGTTGGGGTGGAGGGGCAGATGAAAAAGACAGAATAGAAAGATTGTGCCTCTCTCCTTATGTCGAAGAACCTTTAAACTCAAAGGTAATAAAAAGGTTCGTACCTGAACTGAGAAGTCGTTACGTTTTCGAGTTTCGAGATTCATATGTTCTATGTATATATGTAATGAACGTCACATGTTCATTTCGCATATTCAAGTATATGGCTATGTAACAATGGTGGGAAAAGGAGAGCAGACACAGACCTTGAATTTTTTCTTGGGTCTAACGCTCCCTTTTGAGCGAACCCAGATTTTCGGACTCGTAAACTTTCGTCTCTTTACATTTTCATCTCTGGTGTTCAGCTGACGTCTATACCTTATCCTTTCCCGCCATCAATTCTAAAAAAAGACAAGAGTCTACCCCTCACTTCCACCTGTTGTGACTTTTGCAGAAACATCTGCTTCCGCTCGCACATGCGCACACTATCCTCGGACCTATAGTCCTCCCAAGTCGATTCGGAGACTGTCTGCTTTATTTATTTATTTATTCATTTATCATATTTACCAACCCCTCCGCTCGGGCAGGATATGACACAAGGTCAATTTTTAAGCGGAGTTTAACAGGTTTGAATTCAGAGTTTTCCTTCTCCTAGACTAGTTGCCTCACCAAGGCTTGCATTTATTCATTTATTCAATTTTCTTTGAGCCATTCAATTACGTTACATAGGCCTATAAGTAAAAGAACTGAAAAAGAGAGGAAGAAAAACAAATAAAATAACAAGAAAAGCTAAATATAAAAAGGAACAAGAATCAGTAAGATAATACCGAAACAATACACTTCTGCATGTTTCATGGTGTTTCTAAATCAGAAATTTAATAGTTAAGACTAACGGAATAAATCATTAGAGATTAAGAAGCTGATAAGATCAAAACTAAAACAACTAAAAGACAAGCATATTGAAGACCGGGTTCTATGTTCCATAATCCGTGGATGCGCACCGTGTTCAATGCACTGAATTCCTCTCCATTCTCCCCATTTTCAGGTCTCACCATTTCAGGGTTCTCCATTTTTGTTCAGAGCGCTTCGTGTCTCGGTGCTCCCGTAACGAGTTTCGTGATTATGATTGTGGTACTTCTTCCATGTTCGTGTTTGACGAACAGTGCGGTATTCCGGCCTCAGTACTTCACAGTGATGGGACATGACACCAGGTTTCATTTACGTGGGTGGGACCAGCAGGAAGCAAGCTTCTCTAAGGGCGGGAGTCAAAAATTGCTCTGTTACATCGGCATTTACCTCCAAGGGCACGTCAGACAACGAGCAATCAAGCTACCCCTTCTTTTAGGGAAAGGGGCAGCTCCCTGGTGCCTCCTCTTGTCGAAGAGTGGCGTAATGGTTAAAGCGATGGACTGCAGAATTGTAGTAAGCGGGTTCGTATTCCAGTCGTGCTATTACGTTCACTTTCGGGCAAATACCCTTGGGAAAGATATGAACCCCCTTATCCTCCCAGCTATGGGTTAGATTGTACTACTACTGTTCTCCTCGGAGAATATCTTCGGCATTAAATAACCTAAGAAGGTTTATATGCCATTAAACAAAGAAACCAAACCAAACCATCCGTGAGAATCTAAACTGATCCCATATGTTTATTCATTGTGAGGAAATGATAGAAATTTAATTTACGAAATGAAATCTCCGAAGATGTGAAAATAATCAAAAATATTTTTCTTAAATGAAATAAATAAAGATTATTGATACGAAAACAGCTCATGAAGTAATATAGAAGAAAAAAAGAGTCGAAATATTGCCACGGGAAGTCAGATAAAATGTCGCTGAACAACTTTACAATGTACTTGATTCTCTGTCATCTAATGGGCGATGGAAAAGCAAATTAAAATTGAAAAGACAAGAAAACTAAAACGAATTGATTAGAGTTAATGATAACTTGGTTACTCATGGCAATTTCCAGCAATTTAAAGAATTTATTTGACTTCCCACAAAGTGAGAATTAACACAAGGTCATTATTTAGTGGGGAGTCATGAACGAATCGAGACTCATGCGGGGTTGTCACAAAACATGCTTGGTCCTATCGGCATTTCTTTTTCTGGCCACCTCAGGCGATTTACCCGCAATACAATGAAATTTAGATATGTTGCTCCATATGTAAATTAATTGCATGGCACTGCCACGCGTAAGCGTAAATCTTTTATAAAATGGACCGATCAGTATAATATTGTTCTGTAACAATGGTTTCCATTGTTATTACTGCAGAGACCATTAATCTTGTCAAGTGCACAAATAAAAGCGTGAAGTAATCTTTCTTTATGTCTCGTACGCGTAACGGCTATCATCGTTGGAAATGAATGAGTTGTTCAAATTCTGGAGTCTAATGCGTTGAGAAAGGCATGAATCTATATTTTCTCCTACTAGCTTGGACGACTGCGATCTTTATCTTTGGTAAAGATACCAATCTAGGAGAAAGAAAACTCTGAATTCAAACAAGCTTAACTCCATTTAAAAATCGATTTCGTGTCACATCCTGCTCACGGAGGAAAATGATTGACTGATTGGTACATTTTAACAACATGCCAACTAGGATTATTTTATGCGTACATTTACGTTTTTATTGTACGTTCCTATTTTTTGTATTGTTGTATCTGAAGGCTTTTTTCTCGGTCATATGGAATAAGAATGCTGCCACATCTGTGTGAACAATAGATGTGAACCTAACGGATAGTAGTGGACTTTAGAGTAATGGCCCTGAACGGGTATTCTGAACTACACAGAAATGGAGATTCATCATTTGATGCTTTGGTTTGGTTTAGTTTGGTTTTATGGCATATCAACCATTACTGGTTATTTAATGCCAAATTATGTTTTCACATATATATAGTTTATATAATTTTTAAACATATTCTGAAGATACTGACAGATAAATGCTCAGTTTTATCTCTAACAATTCAATTTAGCATGAATCCAAAAAAATTAAATAGTTCCAAGTATTGCTATGTATTACTAACGATTCAACTAAAGATCAGTCATTTATTTACACATTTATTCACAGTCAAATGATCAAACAGTTCTATTTCAAACAATTCAAATTAGCGTAATTTATTTGTGAAAGAGTTCTGTTTGACTAATCAGGTGCTACCACTTCCAACCAGAATGACCTTGGGAGCAATGGCAATGATGAGGTACTCCTCATTCCTCAAATCTCCAGTGTTACTGAAGCCTTATTATCTGATTGTTTAATATTATATTTAGGATATTCGTCGGGGGTCTTACCTCTCTGTAGAGGAGTAGTCAGTGTATTCGGCTGATCATTAGATGCAGTTTAGCGAAATACCTTGGGGACCTACTTTGAAATGGGTGTTACTCCTCAGAAAGGGATACAGTTAGAATTTTCAAAGCCTCTCAAACTGAAAATTCGTGGTGAAAATGTTGAACAAATATATATTCAAACTATTTTCTTTTTCACATGAAAAATAAAATTAAAAAAAAACAACACTTAAGTGAATTGACCGAAACGTTTAGTTGGCAACGACATGAAAATGTTTAATAGCCCGAAAAAACTGGAATGGTCGGATATATATTTGTAAGATATAGAATGCTAAATTAAGAGTTAGACAGGAATAGTTATCCTCCAAATATGACCTAAACCGACCCAGAAAACTTGGTTCTGAGGTGAGGGAAGTCAGGGGTGGTTTCTTGTTTCAGTTAGAGAGAAGTAATTTTTGTAATAATTTGTATAAAAACCTTTGAGTGAAATCTAAAGAATCTACTTCGTGCGGGTGTATGTGTGTGAGGGGTCTCATAAAGTATATTTTGAATATCCAACAAGAATTAATCAAAGGGAACAACTATTTACATCAAAGAGTTACCTCCCTTATAAATATTGTCATATGCCAAGGCCTAAAGCAAAGCAACGACAAAGAATTTTGGTTGACTCATGAGAATAGCATTAAAAATCGCTAGAAAAGATAGACAGTGTGTGTGTGTGTGTGTGTGTGTGTGTGTGTGTGTGTGTGTGTGTGTGTGTGTGTGTGTTTGTAGTAATAGATAGAGAAGAGAAACGCAAATATTTGGGATTGAAACCGGGAAAAAAATTATGTAAACTGCTACGCAAAGAAAATCGGGTTTAAGAATAAAAAGAATGTAATTCAAGAAAACAATGAAGCACAAAAAATTTAAGTAGAATAGCTAAGAAAAAGAAGCAAACACACACAAATACACATGCACACACTCACCCACACATACACAGACACACAGAGACACAGAGAGACACACAGACACACACAGACACACACACACACACACATGCATATATATATATATATATATATATATATATGTGTGTGTGTGTGTGTGTGTGTGTGTGTATGTGTGTGTGTGTGTGTATGAATAATAACTAAAACGAAGAAATCAAAAATAATTAATCAGTGACAATCTCTGCACGACATTGATTCACTTTTATTAACGCTTGATGTGATTAATCTTTAAATTAAATTTTAATCTCCTTTTACGCTTGAGTATATAGAAGTTAAACTAAACATAAGAAAACCGAAAAATGTGCTCACTTAAAAATAAAATAGCTAAAAAAAAATCGAGAGTGATCATATGAATAAAAAAGGATGTTATTCAAATGAATAATGTGAGACCAGAAATATTCTTAAATGACTAACAAAAGACACTAAAAGATTTATCAAAACAATATCTTGTTCTTTTTTGTATGAAACTAAAAATCCAACTTGTAATTATTATGGATGTCTTCAAACTATTATTACGAGTATTATCTTTGATCTTAAGTCCAAGTTTGTGGTTCTTCTTATTTCAGCTCACTTGGTTTCTTAATCTAGAGCAACGATGAAGACCAAAGAGAGATGAAATAAAGAATAATCACTCAGCTAAATTCAAACTAGGTAAGGTTTTTCTAAGACAAGTCTACTCTAATTAACTTGCTGCTCTAACCCCCTGAGCTATGGAGTGTCATTGGATTGCAGAAGCTTAAATATAACATTTTTAACTTACTACATTTCTGAATACATAGTTTGCTTTACTTTAGACGTGTAAGCTTACCAAGACTAAAGATTCTATCCTGGCCGACTATATATATATATATATATATATATATATAATTATTTCTAACAATGGTTTGATGCGGGGTTAAGCGTAATACCTTTATAAATGATTGTTTGTAATCAAAAAGAAAATGCCGGTATATTTGTAAAATCGCCATAGATTTTGATATTGAACACGTTTGTGATTTTTGGGTCCTATCGACACCTTTTCGCTCCAACAAAATTCAAAATAAACAAAAATACAATAAACTAATATATATATATATATATATATGTGTGTGTGTGTGTGTGTGTGTGTGTGTGCTCTGAAGAAAATAGAAAAAAATAATCAAAAAGTGATGATTTTATTATAATGGATAAATCAATGTTATAACATTCCAGTTTTAATAAACCTTTATCAGGAATTTAACATGGTGGCATATACGAAGGTTTATTAAAACTGAAACGTTTAAACGGGGACTTTCCCTTATGATAATTTTATCACTTTTGGATTATATTGTTTTTTCTATTTTGTTGATACAATCGGATTTATTTTGAGTTATTTACTTCCACATATATATATATATATATATATATATATATATATATATATATATATATATATATATATATGTGTGTGTGTGTGTGTGTGTGTGTGTGTGTGTGTGTGCTTAGAAAAGTAATAGAACTACATTACGGGGAAAGTTAAGATAAAAATAGTTTCTTTTCAGAATAAATATTACTTAGTAATGAAATTATTTTACAACCAAAGGTGAAAATTTTCCTTTTAATATATATTAATTTATATAAGTCTAATAAATCCTCTGTTAGAATATAGGGGAAGTTCCGGTGACGTAATGGCTTAATTATTCGGCTGCAACATGGAAGTAAACGAATTCCAGCTCAAGTCACGCAATTAAATTCACTTTTAGACTAATACTCTTGGAAAATTATAAACCTCATATTCCTCTAGTTCTGCTGGTCTTCCACAAGTATAGCATTAACATTAAATAAGCAATGAAAGCTGATATATATTATTGTCACGAAACCTCTCCGACTGGAGTTCACTCCCGGCGAGAGTGACAAGTATTAAGTCACAACCCTTATATTTATATCCACAGTCCAAACAACGCCGACTGGATTGCTGGTATCCGTCGGACAATTTGATGGGATGTCACTATCCCTAGCGAACAGAAGTTGCAACAGAGAACCTTCGAGCGACCAAAACGAAGATACCACAAAACACGTAATTAAATCTACAATCTCCTTTTATTAATAACCACCCCACCAAAAAATAAAAATAAAATCAAGAACAATAAATAATAGGCAGAAATTAAACTGACTTAGCAAAAAGAGCAAAATGTTTATACATCCACAACTTGGCGTAAATCACCTAATTTTTGTCAGGAAAGATGTGTGCTATGAAATTTTCTTCAGAGTATTGGTGCATTCTACGGACTGGGTGTAAAGAAAAATAAAAGTGTTTCTTTTTTACTTTTTTTTTCACACTTACAATCTCTCTCTCTCTCTCTCTCTCTCTCTCTCTCTCTCTCTCTCTCTCTCTCTCTCTCTCTCTCTTCTTTTTACTTCCTTTTTTTTTATATCGCTGTTTCCCGGTCGATTCTTTTCGGCACAGAGTTCTTTCTCTCAAGTTCCTTGTTTTTATTTATTTCTTTCTTTTGCACGCTTATATTGTTATTCTTTATTTTATAACTTGTCGCATTTCTCACCGAGAAGGAAATGGGTTACTGAGGTCGGCTTTCTAGTTTTCTTTGTTCTTTCAATTTTTCGCAAACATTCAATTCTGTTTTAACTTGTCATATTCTTCCTTCCTCGTGATCTGATTCAAACTTCTCAGGATTCCTTCCTTCGATAAGTTTGTTCAGTTCAGATTCTGTTTTTTACCATCAGTTAAGAAACAAAAGGTCCAAAGTTTCTTATATCTTTCAGAGTATTTTTGAAAGCTCCGCTCATGAGTTGACTAGGGGTGTTAGCTTACATTATTTGCCAAATAACAGGCACGGCTTTCTCCGTCGACGATTTTCGGCCAGTTAAACTTGCAATAATTCTCTTCTCGTGATCTCGGATTTCCCACCGATTCGAATCGTACGAGAGTATCATCTAATCAACATTCACCCCTTCTAACGGTCGTTTGTTGTCACGGGGCTGTTTGCCTGCTTATTACTATAAATAACAAAACCGTTTCAGGGGGACTCGGCAAGCGACAATCGACCCGCACTTGACCTTGACACTCTTTAATTCCCAAACGTCTCGTCTATATCCACTGGTGTGAGAGAGAAGGGGGAGATTCGACATTTGAGGAAATATGAATTTGAATAACCCCAGGGTCCAAATTCGTAATACTATTAAAAAGAAGACACCAACCAATCAAATCGAATACTGCATCAGGCCTGACTCCAGTGTCTAGACATGGAAACTGAAGTACAATATTGAGATTTAAGAGCAAACAAAGAAGAGTGACAAAAATAATAAAAAGAGTTAAAGATTTCGTTTACAGAGAGAAATTGGAGACATTCGGATTGACTTGTACACTAAAGAAGAAAAAAGAATGAAAGGGGATCCTATTAAAACTTTTAAAATAATTAATGGGATTTCTTATTATGATAGACATTTTTTCAATATTTTTCGTCAGCTGGCAATTTACTGTCAAGGCAGGTTTGATTTAAGTCGATTAACCAACTGGTTTTTTAGCTAATGGTGAAATACATTGTTTAGAAAAATTCCCGCGGGGAAAAAGTTAAGATATTATTCTATTATTTCTGAAATAATGGTTAGAAAAAAGAACTTAAGAGGGCATTTTTGCGAAGAGCCAGAAGAAATTCTTTTAAGAATTCTATCCGTATATAAATATTGTATTAATACTGTATATGTTCGATGAAATATACATTTCTTTCTTTTTTTCTTTCTGAGGCTGTTTTAGAAGATAGTAAAAAGGGAAGATGCCTAAGGAAGCATAACAAACGAATAAATAAAGAAATGATGTGTATTATGGAAACATGCCATGTCTGTAACCTAATGACCTAAGTTCTTTATAGTCTGTCATGAGCTTAATATGATGCATGGTTAATATGAAATAATTACTAAGATGGTTAATTGTATTAATTAATTTGCTTTGGCCAAGTCACGTATCATTCAGGGATCTTTCAGTTTAAAATCTTCAAGTTGATATGTAAGTCAAATTGGAAAGGTAAAACGCGTGGAACAGAGTGTGGGGTTTAACACCTGACGTCAAAATAACGTTGGGAAGACAGGAAGGCCACATGTAAATAAAATGGACTCATTTAGAGTCATAAGTTTGATTGAGGTAAAATAAAAATACGATGAAAGTTAGGACACACATATGATGATCTTATGGCGCAATAACTTAGAGAGATGACATCACGCTAATGATATACCCAATTTTAGTGTATATAAAGATAAGCAAATTGTGAAAATTAGTCATTTGGGAGTGGGATGTAAAGTTGAGAAGTTAGTTGTTTGTTGTCAGTTGAAAAGTGTCAGTTGAGACTGATTTGAGATGAGCAGAGTACTTTTGGGGCAGCGACGGTGGGTGGGTAACTCTGTATTGCGACAAGTGTATCTCTATCTATAGATTCTTACAATTTCTCTCTCTCTCTCTCTCTCTTTCCCTCTTGAGCTTCGATGACTGCTAGAAAATTGTATGCCGTCTGAAAAAAAAACACCTTCGTATCTTGAACTGCTGAATCACTTTGTGTTTGAAGAAGTAACATCTATTGATGTTCGAGATGTTAATGGAGGTGTCTGTGGTGTAATGTTTATCGTCGTAGGAAATGGACACAGCGGCTTGAGTTCAAATCCTGGACGAGACTGATAGCATTTCACATAGCACTAATACTCTTGGGAAAGGTATGAATCCAATTATTCTCCCTCCAGCTATGGGTAAATAGTAGGGAAGACTGAGTTCTTCAGCCTTGGTGAGGCATCTAGTCTAGGAGAAGGAAAACTCTGAATTCAAACTTGTTAAACTCCGCTTAGAAATTGACCTTGTGTCATATCCTGCCCTGGTAAATATGTTTGATGTTCGAGATGGCGTTATGTTGTTGCACTCTTCACATTCGGTACTGTGATGAGCATAGCATCACATTAATATAAGACTGTATTTCTTAAAATTTTTCTAAATAGAGTAGGTATACTTAATATATAAATTGACATTAGATTATGGGTGTATTTGAATCTCAACTCATGACACCAGTCTAAGATAGTATTTAAAATATTTCAATTGACTCTTAGATTGTCTTTTCTTTCTGCAGTTGATCATACTATAAAGAGGAGTTTGCCAAGTTTCTTAAACGTTGTAATTTGCCGTTTGTGTTTTTAATAAATGTGCATTGAATCACTGAACGAGACGCAGAAAATTTTTAGGGTTAACAGAAATGCTAGAAAATGTGCAGTAATCTGAGGGAAAAAACGATCATCGTATTAAAGCGAGTTGATGAAAAGAAAAACGATAAAAACGTCAAGCAAAATACAAGAAACAGTGAGAAACGCACTAAAAAAACAG
Source organism: Sepioteuthis lessoniana (assembly GCA_963585895.1). Lineage (NCBI taxonomy): Eukaryota > Metazoa > Mollusca > Cephalopoda > Myopsida > Loliginidae > Sepioteuthis > Sepioteuthis lessoniana. The sequence continues at coordinate 40,855,191 of OY757924.1, forward strand.
AGACAGAAAGGAAAAAAATAGCTGATACACGCTCATATATATATATATATATATATATACATGTATGCGTATATATATATATATATGGACAGAGATAGAGAGAGAGAGAGAGAGAGAGAGAGAGAGGGAGGGAGGGGGAGAGAGAGACAGACAGACACGCGCACACGTACGGACACCCACTAAGAGACAATGATTTTCACGCAAACGCCTACACATATAAAAGTGGAGACATGCACGTTAAACATCAGGAAAAATAGATTTAAGTAATTAGAACGAGAATAGAATATTGATCTAATGTTGAAAGAGATGGTAATCGTTAAGATAACGTTTACACACTTTAATTAATAGGACGTCTATAACATATAAACAATAAATGTAAAAGAAGAAATAATTGTAAATTGTAAGAAAATACAAAATAACATAAATTGATAAATAAAATAACTGTAACGTCGACCTCAGGCAACGTTTGGCGGGGGATCAGATTGCTGATGACGATCCACGCGAAATCAAGCAAATTTACAAGGAAAGAAACATTTGAAAAAAAAAAGGTACAAAATATGAGTTAAACAAGAATCAAACAATAAAAGACATGCAAAAATAGCATTTTTTAACAAAGCACGGTATACAAGGAAAGTGAGCAAGAAATAGAAGTCATTAAACCGATTTCTGTCGCAACACTTATAAGAAAAACAAAAATAAAATTAGTGTAAATAAAAGGCCACAGTTTTGATTGCTTGCAAAAAGAGAAGCGATTAGTTGGTTGGTTGGTTTTATGACATATCAACCATTGTGGATTATTTAATGCCAAATCTAGTTTATGCACACACACACACACACACACACACACACACATATATATATATATATATATATATATATATATATATATATATATGACATGAAATCACATATTTGATTGATAACATTTTTACAAGTCAGGGCTCATTTGTTAGCACACTATTAAACGGTTCCAAGTATTTCTAACAAGCAATAATAGTTCTATTAGGAGGTGCCCGTGGTGTAATGGTTATCGTCGTAGGAAATGGACATAGTGACTCGAGTTCTAATCCTGGACGAGAATGATTGCATTTCACATCGCACTAATACCATTGGGAAAGGTATGAATCCAATTATTCTCCCTCCAGCTATGGGTAAATAGTAGGACAGATTGTGTTCTTCACCATTGGTGAGGCAGCTAGTCTAGAAGAAGGAAAACTCTGAATTCAAACCTGTTAAACTCCGCGTAAAAATTGACCTTGTGTCGTATCCTGCCCGAGTGGAGGGGTTGGGTAAATAGGATTAGATATTAGTATTTTGTTTGTACACATGAAAGTGGTTTGGTTTTTGTTTTATGGCATATCAACCATTGTAGTTTAGTTATGCCTAATTCATTTTTAAACATAAAAGCAGTTCTATTTCCAACAATTCAATTTAGAATAAGTATTCTTTTTATCTACACACAGTCAGACGTCAAAACAGTTATATTTCAAACAATTCAGTTAAGCATACAAAAAGTGATTCATCACAAAGTATTCAGTTTAGCACAAGTGGTCAGTTTAAATGTCAGAACAATTCTATCGCTATTCAACTGGCTAGGAGATCCAATCCAAGGAAGTCTAACATAAACTGGGCGTTTAGAACGGCCAAATAGCCTAATTTTATTCCTACCCTTATTAACAGTTTTGTTTATGGTGTCAACACCGACTTCCTGAGGATACCCGTTATCTAAAAACAGATTTTTAATCTGTTCAAATTCACTTTTAATCTTGTTATCCGGTCAAATCTTAAGAGCCCTGAATGTGAAACACCTAATCAGGTTAAACTTCTAGGACTTAGGAGATAAAGCATCCCAACTCAAAGGCAAGCCAGTGAACGTAGGCTTTCTACATATACTAGTTACGAAAGCAAACGAACGTCGTTCACCAATACATCCAAGAATAGTTATATATTATCCTTCTCTTCATGTAAATCATTCAAAAGCTGGAAGAACGACAAAAACAAGCGAAAATATCGTCCGCGTCACGTAAAAAGATAAGGCTTGGGAAACCAGTAAAAAGAGTAGTTTCTCATAAAACCCAACAAAAATATCAGCAAGAATAGGACCTAAGGGAGAACCCATCGAAGTACCGTCTACTTGATGGGACACGGTGTCATTAAAACTAAAGGAAATTGACTTGGAAGCCAATTCCATCAATTCCACGAAAGCAGTTTCAAGGAAAGATGTGACAGATGTTAACGGACTCCGATATAAAAAAAAAGTCCGCTCAAATAGAAATTACTTCGTCTAGAGGAACATTAGTAATCAGAGAAGTAATATCAAAAGACACCATAAATTGAGAGTCATCACAAGGAGGGAGTTGATGAATCATTGAAGAAAAAGTGAATGAATCATCCACACACAATCCTGAATAAAATGCTAAAACAGGATTGAGGACTTGAATTAACCATTTCGCTAATGAATGTAGTATGGAATGGCATATGAGTAAAATAGGTCGCAAAGGAATATCAAATTTATGAATCTTGGGTAATCCATACATTCTTGGTCTTTGCGAACCAATTGGACGAATTAACTCATAGACTTCTGCAGAGATAATTTTTTCATGAACAATTCCAGAAACAACTTCTGTAACTTAATTCTTAACTTATGGGCGTCATCAAAGGATAAATAATCAGTTTTTAGAAATTTAGTTCTATTGTCCAAAATAGTGGCCATTTTAGTAATATAATCAGTACGGTTCCGGTTCACAACGTCAACACCTTTATCAGGTCGAGGGATTAGAATATCAGAATTCCGTTTTAAGCTCTTAGCAACTTCAAAGTGATATCTATATAATTATAATTACGTGAAAGTTTTTAGCAACTTGTTGCCTTGTATCGATTTAAAATACTTTAAAAACTGCTCCATGCCCTGTGAGCAAAGCTGATTTAAAATGTTAAAACTTTAAAGAACGTTCCCAAGTTTTATCAATTTAAATGCTTTTAAGAAGAAATGATTATCATTGGTCTAGATTCCATTATATATCATCATCATCATCATCAAGTCGTACAGAATACACAGATGTCTCTCTCTCTCTCTCTCTCTCTCTCTCTCTCTCTCTCTCTCTCTCAGCATCTAGCTTTATCCTTCATTGGTTCCAGATCTTGTGGACTCAATTCAGTGTCCGTAGAGAGCCGGTATATAAATAAGTATTTGCTGGTCAGTCGTATCCATGTGTTAGGGTCAATAAGAGACCTTAACTTCTGAATTCATTCTTACTCTTAGCTGTGTCAAACATGTCATATTCAGTTTACTTCGAGGGCTTGTGAGATAGGAGATTAATGACCACACCACTGCTCTTTTGAGTGGTATTAATTAAAAAAATCGTTCCAAAATACAGGTTATTAAATCAAGAACGTGTTCTAAAACTGGCCACGTAAGCAGAATACAATCTTAAAAAAAATATCATGATAGTTTTATTTTTTCAAGTTTCATGTATTAAAAATATACAATAACCATTTAAAAATAGACATGTATTTATCTATTCATGAAAATTCAGATAATGAAATCAAGATAAGCAGGTTTCGCAAAAATGTATTATATAAACACACACACACACACACACACACACACACACACATATATATATATATATATATATATATATATATATATATATATATATATAGGGATCAACAGACATATTGTTTTGTAACCCAGTCGAATACCTAGACTGGTCACTGGACGCCTTGAGCTACCGAAACTGTGTTATCACCCTGGATGGCGGCTGATGAGGCTAGGGTATCGCACGTGCTTCCACACGTTGTATGATGAAAAAAAAAATATATATATAGGGATCAACAGACATATTGTTTTGTAACCCAGTCGAATACCTAGACTGGTCACTGGACGCCTTGAGCTACCGAAACTGTGTTATCACCCTGGATGGCGGCTGATGAGGCTAGGGTATCGCACGTGCTTCCACACGTTGTATGATGAAAAAAAAAAAATATATATATAGGGATCAACAGACATATTGTTTTGTAACCCAGTCGAATACCTAGACTGGTCACTGGACGGATATCTTTTAAGTGAACATTAATTTCATATATACCGAAAATGCAGCTAGGACTGAAAGCGTTTTCTTTCTAGGAAACACAGATTCTACTTTCTATTTAATTTTAATGATGTAGAAAGAAACCAGCACACGTCTAACGTTTTTAGTGATAGTTGAACGATGCCGGGCAGTTGGCTTAGAGCCAGATTTCTTATTTGAAAAGTAGTTTTGTTTTATCAAGAGAAAATACATATTCAAAGCAAAAAAAAAAAAAAAAAGAGTATCTTACTTTTTGTGCTTTCGTTTCTTTTTCAAACATGATATAAGAAATAGAAAAATACGCTCTTGTTTTTCGTGTTTTTTTATTCTTTGTGGAAATAAAGGTCTGCAGACATTTGAATAGGCATGATAGATCTTTCAAAAACAAATACACACAAAAAAGAACAACAAAATATTAACAAGAATACTTCCCTGTGGAAGAGAATATAAAGACGAACGCCATTCATGAAGAAAAAAGTGTTTGAATATATTTTTGGAATATGATATCTATTCCTTATCTTGAAAGAATAAAATCAGATCCATTTTTCATCATAACATATATCATTGTAAAGTCGTGATGATAACTAGGATTTCCTTCTCACACACACACACACACACACACACACACACACACAAACCAAACCTCCTTTCATTGCTTTTTCCTTAAAGAATTTCGTTTGCGCCCAGGAGGTGCAGACATACATTATCACTGACACGGTCACACTTTGAAAGAATACTGTCTTATTTCGTTAGAAATATTGCATTTCAATTCTATCGATAGCATGTCTAAAGCAGGTCAGGTTTTATTTTGGGTATATTGACATCGATTTCAGTAGATGAGATACTGCTCCCGTGATATGTAAACTAGTCTGCTAATTTTATAGGATTGTCACGTAAAGTAGAGTTGACCTCATCTTGTTTAAAACATATTAACATCGTTTTTTTTCCTTCTTACTCCAACCCGTGCAGCAGAGATTCAGTTTGGAAAAGTGTACTTGTTCGAAGCGCTAGATGATCTACTTAGTCTGCAACTGTGGGGGATCATCTGGTTCATGTCTTTTTAATGTGCAACCGTTTTTTTTATTAATGGTCCAGGAGAACTGGGCCCAATCCCAGGTCGTGTTATACCAAAGTCTTTTAAAATGGTACTTGATACCTCCTTGCTTAACACTCAGCATTCTAAGGTACGTATCAAGGGTAAAGTGGAGCAATCCAGAGAAAGGAGTAGCGCCCTACCATACATATCAGTGTAGAAGCTATTGAAAAGGGAGCCTTCGGGTCACCCTCGACTAAGGTCGCCACCTTTACTTACTTTAGTTATATATATAACCGAATGACTTGTAAAGAACTAGTTTATAGCTAACATTTTAAACAAGCCAGTGCTCATTTGTTTGCATACAGTTAAAAGATTTAAACTAATACTATCTCACACTAATAATTCAATTTAATATTAATCCTTTGTTTGCTCAGAATAAATTATTTTATGTTTTGCAGTCAAACTCAATTAGTTTTATTCGTGCACAGTCAAATGTGTTTAAGTTTTGCTATGTAACGCTAACAATTCAATTTAAAATCACTCATTTGTTTGCACACAGTTAAATGGTAAAATAGTTCTGTTTGAATCATAAATACTAGTTTTCCTAAACTACATTAAATAGAAATTAAAGCATAAATAACATAAAATTCTCCTTATACTTTGATTCATCAAAATGTCCCGCTTTGGATGCTATCACTGCTTCATTGATTCTCGATATTCCTTCCCCCAAAGACTGGAGATAACCTGAAAATAGTTCAACCCACCTTTCCTGCAAGAGTTTTCAGAAGTGAGCGGCACTTTTGGGTTATTTTACTCTGACTTTTCGGCCAAATTCATTGCACACAATGAAGGACGTGCTGTTCTTCTTCGTTTTTGATGTATTTATGGCAGAGTTTGTTGATATGCTTTGGTTCATTATATTTCACGTGTACGAATCTCTGTGCCACAAGGTGCATTCCAGATAGGATAGAGTGATGCTTCAGTGTACAGTGATTACTGGTCTCATTAAATTTTTCCTTCTTTTGCTATAGATCCCCAACATTTCAACTGGAAAAAAAAATCCACTCACACGATAACAGAGCCTTTCTTACATATTACGGTTGGTGTGATATTGTGGATAGTAGCTCTTTCACCATCTTTTATTACATCCTATTTGACCCAAATATTTAAAACTTTGGTTGGTCACTCCAAAGGACTTTATTCCACTGCTCTATTGTCGAGTCTTTGAGTGCCTTGGCATACTTGAGCCTTTTGACATTGTTTTGCTTCCTTCAAACCTGGTTTCATGACGTTAATTCTGTCATATAGGCCAAACTTCGCTGTGGATTTTGGCACATTTGGGCAGTGATGTTTGGAACAGTCAGCTTTTTTCACGCAAGCTGGTAACTGATGAAATTGTCCTCTGCATAGATAAAACAGGTAGCGTCTAGCAAACTGTAATTCAAACTATAGAGTCTAATGTGAGTTCAATTTGAAATGTGATATAACTTTTGGAAAACGTTTTATTCATACTCAGTACTAAAGAAGAAAAACGCTTCAGATTATTTTTCATAATAAATTTGGTTATACTAAGGTCCGAATTTCTGGGAAGATATGTATTTACTATTATAAATAAAAACGATGTCGTGCTTTTTGGGTGAGAAAAAGTTTTAGCGGTAGGCAAAATAAATTTGGCAGGCAGTATATATATATATATATATATATATATATATATATATATATATATATATATATATATATATATGTGTGTGTGTATCAGGTAATATTAAAATAGTTATTAACATTTCCTCGGCACGGCCATGGTGACTACGTTGAGAACTAATGAGTTGTAGCTGTAAAATTGTCACATTTAATGGTGTTATTTTCTCCTACATCTGTTGTGGTTTGCATGAGAAATAATAGGAAGGTAAATTTTTGTATATAGACAAAACACACACACACACACACACACACACACACACACACACACACACACACACACACACACACGTACGTATATATATATATATATATATATATACCTCTGTGTGTGTATTGTATTATTTAACCCATAGATTGGAGGATAAGGGGGTTTATTCCTTTCTAAAGGGTATTTGTCTGAAATTGATCGTAATAGCGCAACTGGACTTCGAACTCTGTGTGTGTGCGTCTTCCATCTATGTTTATTATAAAAAAATTATATGCCCTAGTTATGAAAGTAACGCTTAAGACTAAGGGAAAACACCAATCACAAAGAACAAAAATCAAACAAACAAATTAATATATTGATACTGGTTGGAATAGAAGTTGTCAAAAATTAAATAGGTTTTTGCAATCTTTCGAGGAAACATTTCCCCTTTCATCCAGTGATGATATATATATATGTATATATATATATATATATATATATATATATATATATATATATATATATATATATATATATGTATATTTAGGCAGCATTTCTTCGTTAATGCAAATTTCATTAAACATAATAGACATTTTATGTCTACATATTTTCTTTTGGATCCGTTCAAATTCCCGTATTACTTTTATTGTATTCTGGGGGAATTGATTTATGTATTGTCCATAGTTGCATGTATCCCTAGTACTTTCTGCCCGACTTTGGGCCATCATCAGGGGAGGATCTACTACAAAAGTGATGTAACTTTTGTTTTAGCATATTACAACTGTGTAAGGGCGTCTTTGCCGTTGAAGGTTTTGGCGTTTGTTTTTGAATGTGATTCTATATTTAGTGCCAGTAGCTAAAGACATTTAAGTACATTAGCACTGGTTTGAAAATTAATTCTATTAAGTGTTGGCTGCAGGTTTCTGATATGTAATGTATTTGTAATTTTTAATAGCACAAAAAAACCTCCAATATACCTAAGATATGTTGATGACATCCTTATTCTTACTAATAATATTAACGAAATCAACATACTACAAGACACCTTCCAAAACAATTCAGTCCTTAACTTTACTCATGAAGTAAACAAAAACAATAAAATTTCCTTTTTAGATGTTCTTATTGATGCTAACAACAATAATAACTTCACTACCTCCACTTACAAAAAACCCTCTAGTAACAACTCCTGTACCCTCAACTTTAAAAGTGAATGCCCCTTCAGATATAAAAAAGCAATTATTCATAATCTAATATCCCGTGCCAAACTAATCTCCTCCTCCAAAACAATATTTTATAAAGAGGTAGAACACATAAAACAGGCTCTCATCAACAATGGGTTTCCTAACTATATTGTTGATGAACAAATTAAACGTATGATCAAAAATGTTAACCAACAAAATAAACAGTGTACTACTCCATCCAGCCAACAAACATATATCAAACTTTTTTATCGTAACAAAATGCACTACAATTACAAATCCGATGAAAAAATCTTGAAAACATTGATTCACAAAAACATACTCCCCACTGATCCTAATAAAAAAATAAAACTCGTTATATATTATAATAAGTTTAAAACCTCGAATCTAGTCATTAGAAATAATTCCTCTCCCTCGATTGGAGTTTTGCAAAAAACCAACGTTATATATAAATTTAAATGTCCTTTAGGAGATTGTATCTCTGATAATAATAATATATATGTTGGTTTAACCTCAACTACCCTGTCAAGGAGACTTACAATGCACCTTTCAGACACAAGTTCAATAGCTCAGCATTTAAAAAAACATTCATGCCCAACGTCACAGCTACGAAAAATTCTCACCGACAACACAACAATATTAGAACATCAAAATAATAAACAAAAACTTCAGATTCTCGAAGCATTACATATCAGAAACCTGCAGCCAACACTTAATAGAATTAATTTTCAAACCAGTGCTAATGTACTTAAATGTCTTTAGCTACTGGCACTAAATATAGAATCACATTCAAAAACAAACGCCAAAACCTTCAACGGCAAAGACGCCCTTACACAGTTGTAATATGCTAAAACAAAAGTTACATCACTTTTGTAGTAGATCCTCCCCTGATGATGGCCCAAAGTCGGGCAGAAAGTACTAGGGATACATGCAACTATGGACAATACATAAATCAATTCCCCCAGAATACAATAAAAGTAATACGGGAATTCGAACGGATCCAAAAGAAAATATGTAGACATAAAATGTCTATTATGTTTAATGAAATTTGCATATATATATATATATATATATATATATATTATATATATATATATATATATATATAATGTACATTGCTTCAAATCTGCGTAGAATTATTCCACTGTTCTGATCACTCATAGCGTTCTAACCAATTCCATACGAAGTTTTCTTAACATATAAATAGATCCCCTTATAGACATACGCACCCATAGAATACTGACACGCATAAATATGAATGCTTTCAGTACATTTTTCAACTCATCATCCCAGTGAAAAATTCTGTTGTTGAAGTAACATTGTTTTGGTTTATACTTTTCGTGTTATTATTAACGATTCTTCCGGTTTCTTTCAAGCAAAAACTGTTTAAGTAATTAATAATTATTCCATGTTTTTATTATTTCTGATTAATCTATTTTTTAAAAAATTATTTTTAAATATATTTTTAATGTATATTTTCTTTTATATAATATAGTTTTAAAAGTAACCGGAAGTTCACCGTTAAACATATATGAGTTCCTTTAAGATACGACACTATCTATCCAAGTTTCTTCATATCTGTGTTTATTTAATGGTATACCAACCTTTGTTGGTTATTCAATGCCATCATTCTGGAAGGAGATGAGTTGTACTATTTAACCCATAGCTTGGAGGATAAGGAGGTTCATTCCTTTCCAAAGAGTATGAGTCTGAAAGTGAAAGTAATAGCGCGACGAGAGTTCGAACTCGCAGACCATCACTTTAACTCTTACACCATGAGGACACTCCATATATTTTCCAAGATAGAATTTTTGATAGTAACATAAATAAGCCGGTAGAAATAAAAGAAACTCTGCCAGTATGTTATAAAATAAATAATACACAGCCTGGCTTGACGTAAGAATTAAGGAATTTTGTACAATTTCTTCTTAGACAATGTCTACAGGCAAGGACATGTGCTAAAGATAATGACATTTTTTATGGCCCATTCGATTAAAATAACGAAAAAAAAATGCAGCGGTAATTAGATATTTTTAAAAAATTCCCTACTCCTCATGTTTATCTGTGAAAGTAAAATTGCAACAAATAAAAAAGAAAGGAACAGTTTCTTTTTAACCAAAGACAAAAAAATATGTAAGTTCATTTGAGCTCCCTATTGCGATTTCATCGTTCATTGCCTTCTTTCTGTAAATGTTGTTTATCATGTGCTCATATGAATCTACTATTGTACATCCTCAGGCCTTACAGAAACTTCGTGGGATAAAAAGAAAAGCAATTCAATTTTGCAAGACAAAAAAACTTTGAACAATAAATTCAATTTAAAGCACGTCACGAAATTCAAATCCGATATGTTCGTAGTTGTTTTTTTTAAATTATTTTTTTATCTTCCTTTTTCGTAATAAAATAAAATCGAAATGTATTTTCTATTTTATCTTTCATTTTTACTTTCATCAAATTAATATTTTCCCAAAAAAGAATACAGTCACTAACGACGAGCTTTAGTAATATATATATATATATATATATATATATATAATAGATAAAATGACATTAGTCCCCAATGGCTGGACTTTGTAAAAAGACAATTAAAGAAAAATTAGTCAACCACTTAAAACACTTACTGCTATTGATTTAATTACTACAGCTTTCTTGATCTTGCAATAATTCATTTTGCCAGATCCATTCTGGAGTTTTAACAACAAGGGGAGGTTACTCATGTCATCAAGTAATAAGGGACATCTGTCATGTATCTCGGACTGTTGGACTTGGCAAATAAAAGTGGAATATAGGAAAATTGACTGTTGGGAGAGTTTCATAATGTTTAATTCTTAATATGCAAACTTGGTGGGACCACTGTAATTACCGGGGATAAAAGTTTTGTGGGTGAAGCTAAGTCTATATAGAACCATACCTCTACCATAGACTATTTTTATATATATATATATATTTTTTTTTTCAAGATGTGAAGTATTCATTAAATACTACTATATTCTGAACAACGTAGTCTGTATTTACTTCCTCCAACACGATCAGAATATAACACATGGTCATTTTTTTAAAGTTCTGCTGATCTGAATTCAGACTTTTCTTTCTCTTTCACTAGTTGACAAACCGAGTTTGAAGAAAATTATTCTGCCTTCCTGTTTATCTGGTTGGTTGGTTGGAATTTATGGCGTATCAACCTTTGTTGGTTATTTAACGCCTAATCCTTTCTCTCTCTATATATATACATTTTTCCAATGAATACTTAGTAGATAAAATTTTCTATTAGCTGGATATCACTTGGTTGCACATGATTAATCAGTTTTAATTCGTCACATTTTTTCGTACAACCCTGTTTCTCGCAAGGACAGAACGTCATCTATTTTGATGTTTTCGAACAATTCGGTTAAATTAGTCACTTTGAAAAATCGCTTCCTGTTGACAGCGGAAGCTCTGCATTCTATAAGTATGTTTTTAACCGTGCAAGTTGTCTGACACGTCAAACACTGTGGTTGTGGTTCCTGATTCAGTATGAAAGCGTGAGTAAGCCTTGTATGACCAATGCGCAGTCGGGATATAACGATTTGTTCTCTTGTCAATACTTTAAAAGCTGGTCTTCATTCTCCCAAGGTGGGCTGAATTTGGAAGAGTTTATTAATGATGTTCATGTCCCATCGTTTTTGCCATTTTTTGTGAAGGAATTTGCTGATTATCGGTTTCAAATCGGTATACGGAATGGAGATAGCTTTAGGGCTTAGATCTAAGGCCGATTTGGCCGCCGAATCTGCTCTTTCATTTCCTCTCACACCGATGTGGCATGGAATCCAACACAAAATTATTTTTTTCATGATTAGACATTGAGTCTAGTCTGCTTTACTGTTTATCATTATCAGGGGAAACAGCAGATTGATTCATGCCTTTCCCAAAAGTATTAGCGCGAAGTGGAACGCTAATAGCAGCGTCCATGATTTGAACTCAAGATGCCGATTTTATTTCAAAGAATGTTAATTTTAGGTTAAAGTAAAAAAAACAACATCTTACAAAAAAAATTTAACATAAAGAAATATAAAATTCAAAATATCAATTCTAAAATATCCGCTAAGATACTTAAGACATTTGACATCCTAAATCTAAAAAGTAAGTATTTCTTGATGAAGCAATAAATAATTATACCAAATCCGACCCAAAATACTGGCAATGGGTGAATTCTCTTATGGCGCCAAGTACGAGATGACGCCGGTCATGAATTTTGCAAATGAAAGTGGAGATAGGAGAAAGTCAAAGAGATGGAAAATAGAAAAAAAATTAGCAATTTCTGTGATGTAAAGTTGATGAGTCCACACTTGCTAGGATCAAAGAGAAAAGTTATGTGGGTTGAAGCGCAGAGAACGCAAAACCTCTCCTCCACCTTGACCTATTCTAATATAGATATTTTTTAGCGACAAAACATAAAATACTGATATATTTTAGAAGGGAATATGTGTATTTTCTCAACTTCTGTGCCACGGGCAAAATGTGACACAAGATCAGTTTTTTGAGTGTGTCACAGTTGGTTTCAATTCAGAGTTTTCTCTCTTCTATACGAATTGCAATACTAAAATCAAAGAACCCAGTCTACCCTACTATTTACCATCGCAGTGGAGTGGAGGTTCATACCTCTATTCTCGAAGATTCTATCATGTATTTAGAAAAGGACATCTTGATTTATGACAAAGTTCTGCTCGAATATTTAATATATCACGGGTCATTTCTACCTGAGAGTATCTTTAATAATGTCAGATTCGTTGCTGTTATTTGGTTTTAAATTATTCAGTTTTTTGAAGATATAATTCAATTATGTACTCCTGTGGACACCTTCACTTGGACGAGCAAGGGCAGTACATCCAACTCGAACCTACGTACAACTGCTCTGTGCCGATACGGGATGTAACCCTGATGATCTGCCGAAAGCAATGAAATATATGGAGGTGTGGCGAGAGAGGGTCAGGTATATCCGTGCTGATAGCGCGACATGAAGATAATGATGATAAAACGTTTCTGCTTTTGGTGTTTGTGTGATATTGTCTCTTTGTGTAAATTTTAGCTTGAGGGGGAACTAACGGATTCATACTTTTCCCAAAGACATTAGCGAGAGGGAAAATATAAACAGCCTCCTCTGGTATTTGAATTCGAGTACCGATTTTATATATTTCGACGATAACCGTTACACTAATAGTGCAATGTAGTTTGGTTTGCTAAATGTTTCAGGATATTATAGGTTAGTTCCACATAATAGTATCACAGTCGATGAGAATGGAACAGAATCCCTAATGAACTGAATCATTGGAAAAATCTTTCTGGCGTAGTGGCTAATATGTTAGACTACAACTTCTTAGTAAATGAGTTTGAACTAAAATCGTATTTACTAGGTTCACATTCGGATTAATTCCCTTCGGAAGGGCTTATATTTTATCATTAAATAATACCACTACTGTTCCTCTACTATGATATTTTTAATATTAATTAATCCACTAAATTTGATATACTATTAAATAAAAAAATCCAAACAGAGGACATCATAAGTAAAGTAAAATTGGCGACCGTAGTCGAGGGCCACCAGAAGGCACCCTTTTTAATAGGGGGGTGACCCTATTCCTTTTTAATAGCTACTATAGCTAGTTTCCTTTTTAATAGCTACTACACCAAGGTGTAGGAAAGGGCGCTACTCCTTTCCCTGAATTGCTCTACTTTACCCTTGATACATACCTTATATTGCTAAGTGTTAAGCAAGGAGGTATCAAGTACCATTTTAAACGTTTTTGGTATGACGCAACCTGGGATTGTACTCAGGTCTCCCGGATCATTGGCGAACACTCTATCCACTAGACCAATGAGCCGGGGGCCACATAAACTTTTATTAATTTTCATTTTTCTTATTCTTACTAATATCTGAAATTAACTAATACTTGATGTTAATATTTATGATGTTTTTGTTTTATTAAAATGGAAAATTGTCTTAGAGCATGATGTTAAGATTTTTATTTTGAAAATTATCTAGTATATCTATTTATAGTTTAAATTCAATAAGACGCGAGCGTAGAAACAATATGTTTCGAAGATTATTAAATATAGAAAAATCCCATACAAGATATCAGTCAATCAGCGTTGAACCAAGTGGGCCATTTTAAGTTTATCACGTCGCCCTAGGGGTCTTCGCCCCTAGTACTACTAGATTATCAGAGCTTAGTTTATCACTCGGAACTAGAAGCTGCCTGAAAGTGGAATGCCAAGGGGATGACCCTATTTACAAACTCCACCGCTCGGGCAGGATATGACACAAGGTCAAATTTTAAGCGGAGTTTAACAGGTTTTAATTCGGAGTTTTCCTTCTCCTAGACCATCACGTTACTAGATAATTTGCAAAAATAAAAATCTTAACATCATGCTCTAAGACAATTTTCCATTTTAATAAAACAAAAACATCATAGACTAGTTGCCTAACCAAGGCTGAAGAACCTAGTCTGCCCTACTATTTACCCATAGCTGGAGGGAGATAAGGGGGTTCATACCTTTCCCAAGGGTATTTGCCCGAAAGTGAACGTAATAACGCGACTGGAGTACGAACTTGCGTACTACGATTCCGCAGTCCATCGCTTTAACCAGTACACCACGAGGACACCCCCCAAGGGGATGACGTCTTTTTTTTGTGAGGACCATACATGGGTCTCCATTCTTGCGTACCCTCTCCATTAAAGAAATATTTCATGTCAAGTCTGATAGATCCTTCATTTAATTAGCCCCATTTTCAAGAAGCGGGTTACATCTCCTTAGAGCTGGGTAAAATGCTAATTTACAATGTGAAAAAATATCCAAAACATTATTTTGACAATGGTAGGGAAAAAACGAACAATAACAAAATAGATTTTTAAAACACATAAGAAATGTCCTGGAAGTCGACTCTGTATTTTATAGCTAGAGCGCCTGGAGATTTTAATGAATTTTACTGAATAGCAATTATTTTACATAATTCTTAAAATAAAACCATTACTTAATATAAAAAAATTGTTCTGTACTGTACAATTCATATCAAACCTGGGCAAAACTGTCAGAGAGAGAACGGATCATCGAAGATGATAATTGATACAAAAAGGATCGATTGATTTTAATGGCATGTCAACCCTTCTTGTATTATTTTTTGCCTAGAGGTTAAACAATCACGTTAAATAATCACGTTAAGTTCATATTTACATTTTTGTCACGTTATCTCTTAAGTTATTTTTGCGTACTATCCGGTCAAATATGAATGATTTTTAGATATACAAAGATCATTAAATAAGTTTCCTGCTTTTTTTTTTTCGTATGGGCACTTTTATTGATAGTACACACATGAAACTCTAGTCCCCTTCGAAGTAATCTCCTCCGGTTGCAATGCACTTGTTGTGCCGTTTCAACAACTTCTAGAAGGCACCATGGAAGTCCTCTTGTGTGAGCGTGTCAACAACCTTCGTCACAGCCCCTTTCATCTCATCAGTTGTCTCATAACGACAGCCTCTGAGCTTAGTGAATAAGCAAAATCACAGGGAGCAAGGTCTGGGCTATAGTCTTGATGCCCATTATGGTCAAATAGTCTGTGACAAGGATGGAGTTGTGGACTGGTGCATTGTCCTGATGGAAATGCCACTGACCCGATTTAAAGAATGCTGGAATCTTCCGACGGAATCTCTTCCTGAACTCCCTTAAAACCTCAACATAGTAACCCTAACCCTAAGCCTAACCCTTTGGCCAATCATCTCTGGTATTCTGACTTCCTTACTCCTCCCACACCTCTCATTATCCCTCACAGACTTCCTGGCTTCCTTGAATCTCTTATGCCACTGAAAAACTGATGCACGATTCATGCAAGATGGTCGAAAAGCAGTCTGAAGCATTCCATACGTTTCTGTGGCATGCCTTTCCCATTGTTTGGACCCTGACTAGTACCACTTCTTCGAGTCAGAGTTATATCAATGAAGTGTTATTCACACTCCCTTGATTTACACAACTGGAGCCACTACATCAAATCATGTTTAGTGTTCTTTCCAAGGTAACCTCTTTTTAGTGGAGAGAGTATCATTTCTTTACTGGGGATATAGCCAGTGTTCTCTAAGTTCTAATGAGAGGGTGGTACAATACAAAAATCTTCCGAGGACAGTTGAATAAATTGTAAATATGTATTTTCTATTTCCAGAACAAAGAACGCTTTGGATATCCAGGAAAGTATCAACTTTTCTGATCCCACACTCTTGTTCACTTACTCTATGGAGGGTTGAGATAAGGCTTTCTTGTAAGGAGAAACTGCATTATTTCGTATGCAGAATATGTGTACTATTGCAAGCGAATAGTATCGAGTACGAATAGATAAGTCATTTTTTAAACAAAGGTCAACCAAAGAGAGATTGTTTGACAAAGTTAAAAAAGAAAGTCTGGTTGTTTAGATGTGCCAAACATTAAACAGCAGTTAACTAGGACTTTCTGTGGTCGTCAAACTCGACCATTCATAAAAGTGATGGCCGAACAAGGCCAGGCACGGAAGTTTGAAGCCGGGGTTGGGAAACCCGAAAAAAGCAGCTGTGTTTTTCTTGTCTCTCTCTGTCTCTGTCTTTCTCCTGGGAATCCAGTTGTAGTATGTTCATGAAACATTCACAAATGAAAGAAAAGCTGGTCTCTTCTTGAACAGAGATTGAGTTCATTATCTATTTCCTCAGTCTCAAAAACTAACATTTGATTCCTGATTGATTGGTTTTAATGACATAAACTGAAAGTTAGCGCAAGGACATACAAACTGAGGTGCTTGGACATGAATACAAAATGGTCACATGGTGTATCTACCCAATAACGTCGCTACTGACAGGATGTGACACAAGATCCGTTGTAAGTTGGCTTAAACCGGTTACATTCTAAGTTTTTCCTACACTTCGAGTGTTTGCCTAAGCAAATTGTTATATAGTGATTTCTAGTATCGCAGAGGTATAAAAGACGTCGCGTTTCTTAAGCACAGGTGTTCTGCAAATTCTTGGTCAGTAGTAAGACCAACTTCGGATGTAACACACAGAGCGCGAGACTTATGATATTTGTTGGACTGTACCGCTTCAGTTGATAATAATTAACTCTATATTTCACTGTGTATCTCTTTCTTACCACAATACAACACAAAGCTAACTAATCCAATATGTTCAGCTATTTACCATTGCTTGGTGGAAGAATAGAAGTTTTCATGTCTCTTCTAAGGTTACTAGCGCGAATGCCATTTCTACTGTTCCGCTAAACGAGACTTAAACTGGTGACTGTTGTTGGAAAGGATGTTGCAACCTGCAAGCTGTTTGTCAAATCAGATTTTCTGTGCC
Source organism: Sepioteuthis lessoniana (assembly GCA_963585895.1). Taxonomy (NCBI): domain Eukaryota; kingdom Metazoa; phylum Mollusca; class Cephalopoda; order Myopsida; family Loliginidae; genus Sepioteuthis; species Sepioteuthis lessoniana. Next base: position 40,872,731 of record OY757924.1, read on the forward strand.
ATTGAAATTCAACTCTGCAACTGGCGTCTAAGTAAAGATGCTGCTGATGGTGGGTATCAGCACACTCCTCTGGTTCTTCATGTGTCCACATTCCCACCAAGTTAATAAGGACGTCATCAATTGCTTTGATAGTTGTGTCAAGCCCGTGTTCTTTATTCTTACCTTTAACTAGAAAGCAGCTGTTGAACATGAAATATGTTCCACTAATTCATATCTTGCAGCTGATAATGCAGTAAAAAAAGGTGACAAAACTAATCAGACCATTTTCAGGGAAATAGCTAATTAATTAATTCTCATGAAAAATTATCAACAAATGTTTGTTCAGAAAAAGAACTGTGTCAAAACATGTTACGATATGTTGAAGCAAATGTTTTAATCGTTTGTTGTTTTTTTCTATTTTTTTGAATAAGAGACAATTATTAGAATTCTAAAATTATCATTTTTAATTGTTTGATTTTGTTTTCTTTTCGATTTGATTAATATTGTTTTAACTTTTATCCCAGTTTCCATTTTTTAACTTCTGCACTTTAGCATTTTTCAGTGACTTAACTATACGCGCAAAGGTGGAGGAAAGATTATTCCTGTTTCATTTTTCCTGACAGACACAAATTATCTGTCCAAATAAACAGGGTTCACGTATTAACTTACTCAATGTAATATTTCATTTTCAGTTTGTATATTTTAATTTCTGAATGTTAATATTCCTCAGTGAATTAGCTTTTTAAACAAAGGTGATTGATTTATTGGTTTGTTGATTGATTTTACCGGCACATCAACCAATCTAGTGAAATTTAATACAAAAAATTTGCAAACTGCTTCCATTGTACATTTATATATTCATTGCTTGTGTAGTTGTTTCTTAAGAATTTTTTCCTTTCACCCAGTTATAGGATATCATCTATTCCTATCAAATACAAATAATTGGCACACAGTTGTATGGTTTCAAGTATTCTTATGTTGCATACACACCCTTGACCGAGCCGTCAATCAGAGACACGCCTGTGGAAATAAGCGGAAGCAGTCACGGAGGTTGTGGATGTTATGAAATAATATATGCAAATGCTCGTGGCAGTTGAGGCAGTTTTAGTCAGCGAGAGCCTGAGACATAGCGAGCTTGCAGTCACTGAGAGCCCCCCGATGGGGACAGTGAACTTCACTTGCCCTCACCGGTCTCCAGTTGAGCATCTCCGGCCGAGATGCAGCAGAAGTGACAAGTAGGGTCTTGAAGATAACATAGCGTGCTATGATCAAGAGAAGAAATCATTGGTCAATTAAGCAATATGTCACGTCTATTTCACGCCACGGAAGCTTCAACCCCTTACGAGAGAATAAAAAGACGTATATATTCTTATCTAGAAATGTTGTCCTTCATCCTTCATTATGGCCATACAACACTTACCTAATAGAAATAAACATGTGGTTTCACGTAATTATTTCTGTTTAATAACAGACAATCATTTGTAGACAGTTATATGGTTTTAAGTATCTATTAACAATATTTAGTATATATATATATATATATATATATATATATATATATATATATATATATCTTAAAGTAACTATTCTTAATACAAATGAATTACAGAGAGAGAACACGAAGAGTTGTGGCTAATGAGCTGGACTGTGAGAGCATAGTAAGCTAGTTCGAAATCAATCAAGCAATTGCATTTACTTCTGGATTAATAACGCTGATAAAAGCATGAACCCTCTTTCCTCTCCATTAGATATGATTTAGATAGTACTGTAACTGTCCTACTATAAAGACGCATTTGGTGATAAATGAGCCAGGCAAATTGATATACAAATAAACAAAACCACGTAATAGCGCGATCGGTGTTCGATCGCGCCTACTCTTATATCGCTGAGCAACACGCTTGCTACTACACAAGGACGACTTCTCCCACGTGATGCTGTCAGATACCATTATTTCTGGCTTGTTAGTGTGTGCTATATCAATCTTACTTTTTGTACGAATAAAAATAAATACCAAACCTGATCATAACGATTGAAATCCACGAATAAAATACAAATATGTACACATAGAGAAGGCGGTTATTGATTAGACTATATTCATTACTGATATTCCAACTGTTTTCCATGATGTTAATTCAGTGAAGAGACTCTTAGGAAAGAATTGCAATTTCTTCATGGAAAACAAATATATTTACTGGTCGACCTAACAACGACAAAATAAAAAAGGCAAACAATTCGGCAGCTCAATTCCTTCGTTTTAAACAAGTTGCGCTTAGGTAGATTAATTTGGATCGAAGATCAAATTCTCGAGTCAGTGGTAAGAACGCTACGCCACTTAACGATCTAACAAATGAAAAATACAGATTTTAACAACAACGCAAAATTTGGGCAAAAGTAAGTAAATTGAGTTTTGACAAATTATGACTATTGACTCCATAATTTTAAATCTGTTTTCAATATTTATTTATATTCAATATTTTTGCTGATATAGACTTTGAGTTGAGAATTTAGGGGGAAAAATATGAAGAACCAGTCGATTACCTTTTGGAAACTCATTACCCAAGTGACTGCAGAAAATGATGGTATTGGTTGTCGAATATTATTTGATCGATAAGACGAGCATTACATTGTGGATCGTTAAAGCTTATGTTTCGTTCTGCCGCGTAAAGAAGTGAAGATAGCTACAAGTAGAAGGAGTTTGCTGTAGGAGATAACTTTGTAGGGAATAGTATACGAAGCATAAAATAAATACTGCATTGCTGATCAATTATAAACTTAAGAACATTCACTTTAATTATCGATTGATTGGTTATAATGACATGTCAACTCGTAAACCTTATTTTGTTCCTAGGAATTAAGGGATCGCTTTCATTGTACGTTCATAGATACATATGTCGTTGTTTCTTAAGGTTTTTTTCGTTCACTGTTCTCAAATAGAAATCACTTATAAATAGATATATATTTACCCATAAAAAGAACCATAACACGCTGATGGATAGGATACAGTCCCGAGGAACCAGAAGTACCGCCTTTATTGTCATTACTCCCAGGTGAACTTTGACCCAGATGTAAGTACTTGATAGGGTCAGAAAGAATTGTTCAATTATTTGCAAAGGATAATTATTATTTGTTATTGGAAACTATGTAGCTTAGTGAAAGTTACAAATATTAGATCGGAAGACTCGATGAAAATAATTAATTATGTAAAATATCAATGCGTTTAACTGGACACAAAGAAATGATTAATATTATATAAAATTACTTGTGTTTTTATTTGTTTGCACACAGGTGAGTTGTTTTTAAGTATTCCTATTAAACAATTCATTTAAAAATAATGTTAGCGACAAACTATTCACTAAATATTATATATATATATATATATATATATATATATATATATATATATATATATATAAAGAAAATTAGATATTAAATAACCCACAAGCGTTGATGTGCCATAAAACACGAATTAACGAACGAACGAACGAACCAAAAATTCTATCTGATACCACAATTATTTTATTGAGTCTAGGAGAAGTAGAGTCAATAAATTCCCTTTGTTTTGTTTCCCACTTATTTAAAAAAAAATGTCGCTCAACCTGAAAAATATTAAGAAATCAAAGGTTTATAGGAAGATGGCGTTGACATTTAATAAACCAAGAAGGCTGATATGCCATTAAACAAAGAAAGAAAAACAAAAAATTACAATACGTATTTATCCTACCCTTCTGTCACGAGCAAGATGTGATACAAGGTCAATTTCTAAGCGGTTTAAAGTTGACTTGAATTAAAGATTTTACTTCTCCGAAAAAAACTTGGCTCATCGATGCTAAACAACTCAGTCTACCCAACAGCTGGGGAAAGAAAATATGGATTCATGTCTTTCTGAAGTGCAAAATAAAGCCCAAACCACTTCGTCCAGAAGCCCCCGATTCCATTTTTTGCAACGATAACACTTGCTCTAAAGGCACGTCTTTAAAAAATTTACAGAATATCAATTTGTAGTACTGAATTATTTCCCTTGTTTTTGAAAATCCTGTGAGAATGTGTAGAACTGAAGTCCCTTTTTACAATCGAACGATTAATACAAACAATGTTTTCCACAAATGAGATATAAAACTCACTAGAATCCAATGATGGTCAAATGTATGTAGTTTGGTAGCCAAGATTTCTACAATATTTTAATAGTTTTCCTTCGAAGACTTTTAGAGCTGCGATTTAGTCTGAAGAGACCTCTCAGAGAAAATTGTCAAAATCTTAAAAAAGGGTATTTGGTAGCTATTCTATATGGATAATTAGAATATTCACTCAAATTAGAGTCATTATTGCGTGGTTTAAAATTATTTGTGTTACGTTCTGTCTTGTGAACGCTTGTAATATTAAATAAAGAACAAACCACGATATGAGAGAAAATAGAGATATATTCCCAGGAAAAAGTATATACAATAGAGAGACTATTATTAGACAAGAACATAGGATTAGTGAGTACAGAATAAAAATAACGTCCAACGATATTATTGGCTTCCGTTATTACGGTAGCAAGTAAGGTGATCTAGTGCGACCTCCAGTCTGCAACGCTCTAATACTATTTCTATAAGAAGCTGTTCTTGACCTTCTAGTGCCCTGGTATTAGTAGCTACTGCTATATATGGCAGATAGACTAGTTTATTGTGTGGAAAAAGTGGGGCGATACCCAACACTTTGATATTCCAAATCTGTATTTTTCTTAAACCCACCTCCATATATGTTTGCTCAGTAAGTTGGGATTGTAGAATAAAATGACTGCTTCTCTGTAAAGGGGTAAAATCCTACCATTAAGTGTCCTGGATATGACTTTAAAAAATTTGATGGTGAGGTTCCAGTATTGCTGCAGCTTTGGGAAATGCAGAATACCCTTTCAATGCCATCTCTCCCAGGTCATCTCTGGCCCGGTGTGGTAGCGCCTGAAAGGGTTCTATTTATGGTTCAAATAGAACTGTGTACTTATGCTACATAGAAGTGCTTGAAATAGAACTGTTTTGGCATTTTTACTGCGTACTTCTTTTAAACTGCATACTTATGCGATCTTACTTATTTAAAAAGTAACTATTTTAGTAGGCTAAACTTAATTGCTTGAAATACAACAATTTTTACTTTGAAACTGTATTTACACTAAACTAATTTGTTGGAAATAGAACAGTTTTGACATTTAACTGTGTGTAAACAAAAAAAAAGTATACTTATGTAGAACTGAATTCTTGGAAAAAAACTGTTTGACTAAACTGAATAGCTTGAAAAAGAAATGTTTTTGACAATTCAACTGTGTACTTATGCTAAACTGAATTGTTTTAAATAGAACTATTTATTTGTATAAAATCGATTGGGCATTAAAGAACCAACAAAAGTTGATATGCCATAAAACCCAAACAAACAAACGAATCAATATATATATATATATATATATATATATATATATTGTCATTGTTCCTTTCTTTTGTTAAAAATGATAAAAAGAATAAAATATAAGTTTCAAGCAGTTGTTGGTGAAATTACCATTAACTACATTGCTAGAACATTAAGTAGAAGTGATATAACCAGACCATTGTCTTCATGAGTAGACTGTTCACCAATGGTCGGGGAGAACTTGGCTCAATCCTTGGTCGAGTCATAGCAAAGACTCAAAAAATGGTAGATGATGCTGCCTTGCTTAACACTCAGCTTTATAAGGTAAGGATCAAGGGTAAAGTCGAGCAATCCAAGGAATAGTGTTTCGCCCTCCCCTACACCTTGGGGCAGTAGTTATTGAAAAGGGAGCCTTTGGATCACCCTCAACTAAGGTCACCAACTTTACTCTACATTGCTAGAAAAAAGAACGATAAATAATCCAATGGAAACTTAAAAAAAAAATTCTTTAAATCTTATTATGGTAGACATCTTTCCATATTTCTCATCGATCTGTACATCGACTGTCCAGGCCAATTTCAAGAACTTAGTCTCTTTACTGATCGTAATTCATTTATTTCATTTTATCTTTTTGCTAATAGAGTAATTTAATGTTTGGAACAAATTGCCTAATTAGATCAAAAAGAGCAATTATATAAAAACTTATAAGATTTAATTAAATGATTTCAGAAATAATGGCACAAAAAAGTTTACATGTTTTTTGTTTTTTTTTTGGGAGTTTTTTTGCGAACGATCAGATGAATTACTTAAAATGATTTAATCTGTTCACAAATATTGTATTGATATTGTGCATTATCGTGCGAAAATATGTTTTTAAAGGTTGCTTTAAGAAGAGATTAAGTAGGGGACAACCACAAGAAGGTATAAAATACAAGTAAATAATTAACGATTATTGAGTATATATCTAAGTTTGGATACAGTTTCTTTGTTTTAATTGCATATCAACCTACATAGGTTATTTTATGCCAAATCCATCTTTTTATAAGAACAATAGTGGTACTATTTAACCAAGAGCTTGGTGGATAAGGGAGTTCATACATTTCCCCAGCGTATTTGTCCGAAAGTGAACGTAATAACGCAAATGGAGATCGAACTCGCTTACTAAGATTCCAGTGCTTTTAAGATTACACCACGAGGACACTCACTAAATTTGGATACGTTAATACTGAGTCAATGTTTTTTAGTGAATGAACGTTTATCTCCATGGCAATCTTCAAGCCAGCATAGTAACCTGGGTGTAACATTAAATTGAATCTAGTAGTAAGTTCTCAGTTCAGAAGATCTTGAAAGAAAGTGGAGGGCACCTTCATATACAATATTCCCAAGTCCATTTTGACCCGAAGTGTCAGTAACTACGAGGATGCCAACCAAGGATAAAATAGATTTTTTTTTAAACATACCTCTTTAAAAATTATTCGTACTTGATAGAAATATTTGATTCTGTGTATCTGTAAACTATTAGGAATTGTAATTTGAAGTTATTATCAGTGACTTGAAACCATATAACTGTGTGAAAACATGACTATTATTGAAAATAGATAATTACTTGAAACCAAACATTTATAACTATTAGTAAGAAATACGTGAATAGTTTGCAAATTATATGCATTAGAGAATAATAAAGTAAAAAAATAAAGTTGGCGACCGTAGTCGAGGGGGACCAGAAGGCACCCTTTTCAATAGCTTCTACACTGACGCGTAAGGGAGGGCGCTACTCCTTTCCCTGGATTGCTCCACTTTATCCTCGTTACGTACCTTATCTTCCTGAGAGTTAAGCAAGGAGGTGTTGTATACTCACGTACATATACAATTATAAGCGGAAACATAATCAAACATAATTTGCGAACTTCAATGAACGAACGAACACACTACTTTATAAAGATATGCAACTCTCACACTTTCTCCTGGAAAAGGTTGATGTTTCTGTAGTGTGTGAGAGATAGGTGGAGACAGGGACAGGCTGTTATATTGACCCAACTTCTTCTCTTGACCATAGGACGCTGTGTTATCTTCAAGAACCCTCATAGGAACTTCTCCCGGGGTTGGTCAACCGGAAGGCGCTGAGGGACATATCCCTCAGTCTGCAAGCTAGTTCTCACTCTGGCTTTCCTGTGGCCGCCTAACTCAACTGCCGCCGGCACCTACCTATATTCTTTCATCACGCCCACTTGCTTCCGCTTCTACTTCTGCTTATTTACACAGGTGCATCTCTTAATTGACGGCTCGGTCAAGGGTCAATATATAACAGAGGTATCAAGTATAATTTTAAAAGTCTTTGGTATGACGCGACATGGGATTGAACCCAGGTTTCCCGGACTTGAGATCCTATTGTAACAAAGTGCCTTTCTGAGACCAACCGAGGGAATTTAATACCCAGAAAAAAAACGAAACTAATAGGGATTTTAGAAGATTATAGAAAATACACTCTGAGTGTATAAAAACTTCCAAACGGGTTGAGTAGAACGGAATGTATCTTTAAAAATTTTATTATGAACATTTCTGCTACGAAACTGGTGTTGAGTTATCTAGATAAAAGAGAGCTAGTCAAACACCAACATTTTTCGGTGACAGATATAGATTGTTATTGCTTGTAAAATTTCCGTTGATAGAAATATGCTGTCATGTTGAAGGTCATTACTTTGGAAAGGAATTTTATTTCGTTTGAACATGGAAACAAAATGTTGTCAGCTCAAAGCTAAACAGACAAATCAAACTAATTTTAAAGTTAAATTTTGCGCAGAAATTCGGTTTGGAATTTACTACGGGTTTTCGAGGTAACCCCCTACACCACCATGACTTAACTATGAGAATACATGAATTAAACTACGAGAGAAACGAAATTAGATCGAGCGAGCGAGAGAGATTAGACTGCATTTGACCAGGCAGACGTAAGGTGAGTTTTTTTTTTCACCTGATTCAGAGCTACTGGCCTTGCATCTTACTGCCGGAGTAGAAAATAGAATTAGGATAAATCTATCGGTCTTTGAAAGAATTATATCATGTAAAAGGTTGATGAAGCACAGTTTCTAATATAGAAACCAAATGCTAATATTATCGTTGTTTCGTTTTTGGTCAAAGATTTCTTTTTTTTTCTTACGTAATTAAAACGGCTAGTGGTTGATTCGCTGTCCAGATCTTAAATCACCAGGTGGGTGGATAGCAGATTAATACCAGTTGTTCAAGAAATTTCCTGGCATAGCCAGACAAGGATACGTCACTAGTAATAACTCCTGTGTTTGACAGACGAACCCCCTACCTGTTCAATTATAACTGCGTACAAGAAACTACTATCAAGAAACATGTTCACAAAAAATAAATATAATCATACAATGTATGTAATTAAATAACTTCAAGACATAGAATAACCCTAAATGGAGTAACATGTCGTTAAAATCAATCAGTCATTTAACCCAACCTTGATATGAGTAAGAAGTGATCCAAGATATTAACAGATGTATATACTAAGAAGAGAGAGAGAGAGAGAGAGAGAGAGAGAGAGAGAGAGAGAGGAGAGAGAGAGAGAGAGAGCATCCTCTCGTTATAGTCAGCTATATATGCGCTAGTAATATTTTACTTGAGAGTATGCGCAATAATATCGTAATGTATATATATATATATATATATATATATATAAACGAGGGTGGGCTGAAAAGTTCATATGATGAGATTTTATCAGTGGGTTGCCGATGTACTTTTTGACCAAAGTGAACCAATAAAACGGCGGAAGACGTGATTGGATTGCAAGAGGGTTTATGTTTAAATATTAAGCTCATTTGGTCATACACACATACGCGTGTGCGCGCGCACACACACACACACACACGCACGCATGCACTCAAACATACACACACACACACATATATATATATGTTCTTTCTCTCTTTCACACACACTAAGATACTTATATATATATATATATATATATATATATATATATATATATATATATATATATATACATTTAAGTGGAAAGAAATCTCACAGTATATGAATACCGAATATAAAAAAGCCAAATATTCCATGGACATATCTTTCACATATGATATTTGCCATTGCTTCAGATTTTTATAATCCTCTTCAGGGATTTTCAATACAAAAAAGAAAAAAAATCTAAGATTTCCTAAACATTTATAACGTAACATTCTAAAACGTGTCATCACTTTTTAACTTTAAAATTTATAAAAAAAAACGCCACATTGGCATATATTGCAAATGTATCCTCTAAATATATATATATATATATATATATATATATATATATTAATATATACCTATATATATATATATATATATATATATATACCTATATATATATATAGATATATATATACCTATATATATATATATACCTATATATATATATATATATATATATATATATATACCTATATATATATATATATATATATATATATATATACCTATATATATATATATATATATATATATATATATATATATAAATATAGTACAGAAAAGAAAAAAGAAATCCGCATGTAGTTATAACCAGGTTAATCATAAGGACTATGCTTATTTATATATGAGTGTATGCAGAATTATATATTTTTCACAAACTTATAGATATACATGAGAATAAATGATATCGGAATTGATAGACACCTTGGAGGAACGACGGTTTCTTTTCTCATGTTTTAGTCAATGTTTTCTTGCAACACGGACTGATGTCTAACTGTGTTCAACTCATGACAAAATTTGATCCAGTAGACAATGACAAGCGTGGTTCTTCTTTGTCTACCGTGCAGCGTTAGGCTCTGCTATAAAAGTCACGAAACATTCTTCTGCCGAATGGTACTGGTTTACTACATAAGTTTATATGTTTTCTTATTCTCTGTATGTTACCCTTACTAGAATCATGTTCTCGGATATTCAGTTGTTAGTTTTCGAGGTTAGTTCATCTGACTTATGTTTTGTTGACCTCATTGTTTTTTTTTTAAGAATTAAGAGTTTTTGGTAAAGATTTTATAGTTTAAATTTTGTAAGAATGGATAAGGGAAATATCTTCTTTCGTAAAAATACCGTTGATAAAATATTCACTCGGTTACCGTCTGATTAATTTGAAAATCTCTTTAAAAGAGAAAATTTTAAACCTGGCTTATATGACTGATATAGAATGCGTATTACCCAGAACAACCTGCGCGTTCATTATAAACAAGGTTAAAAGTTCTTTGAATGCAAAAAATAGTTTGAACCTGTTACTGCTACCGTGAATAATGAATAAATAATCATGTTGTTTTTAAACATTCATCCTTTTCAGTAATTAGTTATTTGTGATTTGCGTGAGAGACATTATGAGTTCTGAATGTATAAAAAAAATAAAGCGAAAAATAAAACGGTTTGCAAAATAGGGATTTTCTTTCTTTATCTGAAATAAACGAATAATAATTTTACCTTGTAAATCCAGTAAGACAAAGTAACAGACTGACTATTTGTACTAGTAGATCATCATCATCATCATCATCATCATGTCGCGCTATCAGCACGGATGTTCCTGATTCTTTCTCGCCACACCTCCCTATCATCCATTGCTTTCGGCAGATCCTCCGGGCAACATCCCTTATCGGCACTGAGCTACTGTGCGTAGGTTCGAGCCGGACGTTCTGCCTTTAGTCGTCCATGTGAAGGGGTCCACATGAGTACATCACTCACGAGTTCGTCCCTACTACTCTAGCAGTGTCCCGTGTGTCTGCTTCGTCTAAGTTTGATAGTTTTCGTGAGGGGTGGTAGGTGTCAGTATAGCTGCTGCTTTGTGGAGTGCTATCTCCTGGATTTGTTCAATATTGCTCGCAGCATTCTAGTGTAATTGCCGTCAAGCTTTTTCTCCGTCCGTTTAGTCAGTGACCATGTGGTGCATCAGTATCGACACAATCGCTGCTTAGAAGAAACTGCGCTTCAGTTTATCGGTCAGTTGTGACTTCCATATAACCGATAGTCTACCAATAGCTACCTATGCCTTTGCTAGTCGCATGTTGATGTCAGTCTCGGTTGATGAGACATAGCTCCCTAAGTAGGTGAACTTGTCAACTAGTTTTAGTGTGGAGACGATGCCTGTTTGATTAAAGCACATATATTCCGTCTTTTGTGCACTGATATGGAGGCCGATGCCTGCAGCGGCTCGTTCCAGACTATGTAGCAGAGTTTCGGCTTGGGCGGGTGCATTTGCCAGAAGCGCTATATCATCGTAGTCGGCGTTGGTAATTGTTTTTGCAGAGTACCTTTTGCCTCTCTCTTTTGATAGCTTGAAACTGTTTTCTTTGATTTTATCGATAGATGTTCTAAAAACATAGTCAAGACAGATGATAAATTTATATGGGGCTAGTGTGAATCCTTTCAGTACTCCAGCTACTATGTCGAAGTAGTCTGTGTCTCTATCCTGAGAACGAAGTTTTACTTTGGTGTTTCTATAGGACATCATTATAGCTGCGACGGTTTATTTTGGTAGGCCGTGGACGAGAAGAATTTGCTCCATCTTTCCTCTGTGAACGGAGTCAAAGGCCTGAGTAAAATCAACAAATAATATTGTTGCCCGTAGGTTTTTTGTGCATACACGTTCAAGATTTTGACGGATAGTCAAACTTTTCCGGAAACCATTTTGGTTCTTCCTAAGTATGTTGTCAATTTTGGGTTCTATGCAGTTGTGTAGTTGGGCATTGTATATCTTGGCCGCTATGGATGTAAGTGTTATGCCTCGGTAGTTTTCGGCTAATCCGAGGTTACCCTTTTTAGGGAAGCAGAGGATATATCCCTTCATCCATCTGTCTATAGGATTTTGATTATATACGGCATTACAGTGTCGGAGCAGTAAGTCCTCGAATTTTCTGGTCTTCTACATTTCTAGGGTATTTCTTCGAGCCCTGCTGCCTTTCTGTTTTTAATTTTTCTCAGTATCAAGTCGAATTCTTCTTTAGTAAATGGTCCTAGTTTGATGTCTAATTACTTACTGATAATTCTAGTGATTTGCTCATAAGTGACTTCCGGAGGGGTTCCGAGTAAATTCCCAAAATGCTGTTTCCAGAGGTGTATTCGACCTTGTTGGCTGGTAGCTTTCAGTTTAGCTTTGGAAGTGCTCTTCCTTCTGCCCACTTCGTTAATCGTTTGCCATGATATCCTAGATTGTCTATCTTCAACCGAGTCTCTAATCTTATCGATCTGATTTTGTATGTATATTGTCTGTTCTTTTAGGTATATGTTAGCTAATTAATTTTGTGCCTTTTCAAGTTTCAGGGCTTTGTTATTGGGTGGGTTCTTCCTGTTGCATTTTGAAGCTGTTTTCACGTCTGTACGCTTTTCTCTAACCGCTAATGTCTCCCATAGGACTCTATATTTTCGAATGAATTCCGCTGCCGTGTATATGTGAGCGTTGAATAAGTTCTCATATTCTTCATTCAGAGTGTGTGTTTTGTCTGTTCTTGTAGAGCATCGTATTTATTTCTTAGTGCTAACGTATATTTATCCCTCATATCCCTGTTATTAAGCAGGGTCCAGTCATAGTGTACTGTTGTCATTGTTCGGGTGGCATTCATTCGTAGCCTCAGTCGCATTTTAGCCGTGACATTCGGTGATTGGTGGACACACATTCGAATGAGGAGTATGCTTCGCAATTCACTGCGCTCTTATTCCATTTCTTGTTTATAAATACGTAGCCTATCTGTGCTTTAGTATTGTTTGGGTAAGTGTAGGTCCATAGTGTTTCCTCCCTTTTTTAAAAGTTTGTATTGAGGCATGTTAATCTATTTTCTATCATGAAATCTGTTAGATGTTATCGATTTCTGTTTGACGTGTTTCGTAGGCTGAATTTCTGGTTTCCGTTTTTCCCAATTTGGGCATTCATGTCTCCGCCATTAACGAGGACGATGTGTTTCGGGATGCAACGAACAAGAGAGGATAACTCATCATAGAAGGTGAGGAGTTCAGTTTCTTCACTAACATTGGTAGGGCTGTAGCAGGTGATTATTGTTGCTCTGGGGTTGCCATTAAAAGTAGCTACCATCATCCTAGGTTGTATTCTCTCTATGCTATTTAGTGATTTTAAGGCTCTTGGTCTTATAAGTATACTTCACCTCCTACCGTGGCATTGACAGAATTTTTCAATGTTGATGCAGTAGCTAGCGTCTATCCATTGTCAGTATCGTGATATTTAACTTCCTCGCTTCGTGTGTATCTGTGTTCTTGAATGCATATTATGTCTATGTTATGATCTATGGCCGATGCATTCAGCTCCGGTAGTTGTCCTTTTTTATTCAAGGTTCTAACGTTGATTGTTGCTATTTGTGTTGTTTGTTTGCCTTTTAGTAATTTTTGTTGTTTGAGCTCTGTTGCTGATTTTTCGAACCATGAAGCCAGGGCTCCAAACTCAGCAGGACGCACCCCTTTTTTACCCTCGCTAAGAGCGATGCGGTTTAGACATGTGGTTTGAGTGTGGGTCATGGTTATCTTTCAATGGCTGTTTTTATTCTCATCCACATAAGCCCCCCCCCTTATAGAAGAGCAGCAGTAGTTCCCTGATCGAACTACAGACCCTGGCCGTTGAACCGTGAGATCCATACGCCCAGGGCCACGTTAGGCATTGCGTTTGGCCGTCAGAGAGTTTATCCGCTTGCCTTTTATTGATTTTATACTCTTGAAACTCTAGTCTTCTTTGAAGTAGTCTCATCCAGCTGCAATGCACTTATTATACCGTTCCAACAACTTCTGGAAGGCCCCATGGAAGTCCTCTTGTGTGAGCGTGTCAATGACCTTCCTCACAGCCTCTGTCATTTCCTCAATTGTCTCGTAACGACAGCCTCTGAGCTTAGGGGATAACCAAAAGTCTCAGGGAGCAAGGTCTGGACTATAGGGAGGCTGAGGAACTGTCTTGATGCCCATCTTGGTCATATATTCTGTGACAAGGATGGAGTTGTGGACTGGTGCATTGTCTTGGTGGAAATGCCACTGACCCGATTTGAAAAGTGCTGGCCTCTTCCGATGGAATCTCTTTTTGAACCCCCTTAAAACCTCAGCATAGTCACCCTAACCATAACCCTTTGGACAATCAACGCTGGTCTATTGACTTCCTTACTCCTACCACACGTCTCATCATCCCTCACAGACTCCCTGGCCTTCTTAAATCTCTTATGCCACTCAAAAACCGATTCTCGATTCATGCAAGATGGTCGAAAAGCAGTCTGAAGGATTCCATACATTTCTGTAGCATTTTTTCCAAGTTTAAAACAGAATTTGATTGCATATCGTTCTTCTAAAGTGTCCTCATTGAAAGTTTGAAATTCACCAGCTGTGACAATCAGACTTAAGTTGGGTGTATTCCAACTCCTGCTGTAACTGTTCATTTGAAGTTGAAATCATAAACATTGGTCAGTCATCTCATAAGATATATAGCAATTACATACTGCATTTTCAGGAGTCTACGACAATTTTAAAAGCCTGTAGAAAAATATGGAAACTTATTGAATGCACTATATATATATATATATATATATATATATATATATATATATATATATATATAATTCAGTGGAAGCCGTGGTAAGTAGCATGTTGGATGTGAAATGAGGAAGAATAATCCAAAGACGGATCAACGCCCCGCTTTACCAGGGGCTGGTCTGAGGAAGTTCACATCCCGAAAATTAGGATCAAATTGTTCAATCAGAAAACTATTGTTACTTATCTTTGTAGGTGGCATCTATTGATGAAGAAAAACACCAAATGAAAGATTGCCATAATTCTAATCAAAACTGTCTATCCAAATCGCATCAACTTTATGGTGGGTAAACAAGGAATGAGTTCTGTTGAGTTTGGAGCTTTGGTTTTATACGTTTCATAAAAAAAAATTATATGGAAAATTAAAAGCGAAATAAGATTGTTCAGTGTTTCCTTCAATCAGATGTTGTTGTACTCTTTGAAATTGTGCTGGACAGTTTTAGTCCAAAACACGTTTGAATGACCGGCCTAATAATCCCATTTTTGAAACTGCAATCTAAAGAACATTGTTCTTTTGATTTATTTCCAACTTAAAAAAAAGCGACAAAATTCAGTGCTATAATTTATTCTTATAAAAATATCACACATACTCACCTGAGCTACCTCATTTGGTTATCAGCCTTATACACCATTATGAAAAGAATATATCACCGTTTTGTAATAGTTTATTTGTTTCTTATCATTCATAGTATTCGAAAGTCACAAATCTGTTTCTAGAGAGAAACAGAAATTTGACATGCGTCCAATTTAAAAGACAAAGGAAATGCCCCTATTTTTATTTTCATTTTATCTATTTATTTATTTGTTTATTATTATTATTTTTTGCAATATTTGATTTACATAATTTCTTTCAAGTGATTCATCACATAAAACCTTATCTGCAACAAATGCAGCTTGGAACGGTTACAGATATGTTGGGGTATGTGTAACCAGAAAGGCGGGATTGAATTACTTTTATCTTTTCTAAACTTAAGGCTTTTCCAAGAAGCTGACTTGACTCTGAAAAAAATTGACAGGCTCCGTGAATATATATATATATATATATATATATATATATATATATATATTCGTGTATGTGTGTAGGTGTGTATGCATGTATGTGTGTGTTATTCCATCTGTGATTCCAATGTATAGAAGAAAAAAGACAATTTTTCAATGATATTGCATTCCAATCATGTATCCAGTTTCATTGTGAGCAACGTATACAATAAGAATGGCTTTAAATTCCATTATGAAAACAAGAGAAGTTGGTGAACATTATTCCAAATTGATGAATTGCATAGAAAGGAAAAGAAGAACCTAACAGTTTCATAGAAAAAATAACTTCAGCACTTGTTTTACAGCAACTTAAAAAATCATAATATGACAGGTCAATAATCGGGTTTGTAGAAGATTACGTCATCAAAAAATATCCAGAAAAAGTGACATCATGTTCTGCTTCTTTTGAAATGAAAAAAAAACGCGTCGTTTCATTTTTTAACCATTGCTTATGGAGAAATATACGTTCATCATTACTTTCTTGACGCCTCGAAAAACAATGTTATTAATATAAAGTAGGTGTTCACCGACTTTTCCCAGAATGACACCCGTAAAGAAAATTTCCATTTAAATCATTCATAAAAACTAATTTAATTTTCATGAATCGTATAGAATTACAAAGAAAAGGATTTGGAGAATATTCAGGTGTAAGTAAATAGGTTCACACTAAAAAAGGCAAAAAGCAAACGATATCCCACAAAAATGATTACTGATACAGATGATCTAGCACTTCTTGCAAAAACATTTCTAAAGCTTAACTCTTGCCACAAAATCTAGAGCAGACATTAGTCTCAGCGTGAACCAGATAAAACTGAGTGCATGTGTTTTAATCAAAATGGCTTCATATTCTCATTAGCTTGAAAGCCGTTGAAAATGGATTCTTTGTTTAATGGCATATCAACCTTTGTAGGTTATTTATTGCCAAAGCCATTCTCCAAGAAGAACAGTAGTGGTATTATTAACCCATAGCTGGGAGGATAAGGTGGTTCATAACTTTCCCAAGGGTATTTGCCCGGAAGTGGACGTAATAACGCGACTGGAGTAAGAACTCGCTCACTATGACTCCGCAGGCCATCGCTTTAACCATTTACTCCACGAGGACACCCCCCCCCGTTGAAATTGTTAAACCAGTTCATATACCTAGGTAGCTATAGCAGACAGCCACAGACAGGTTATAGATCGAATGGAAATCTGTTAGCTGTGACAAAATAATTCTTCCAAGGAATAACTATATCAGTTCTTTTGTATGCTGGCATCACCCGAACTCTAACGAAGTGATTGTAGAAAAGCTAAATATCAACTGCAGAAGGATACTACATGCTCTTTTAGACAGATCCTAGAAGCAATGCCTTACGAAATTGTTGCTGAACATTACTTGCCTATCATCACATAAGCTATCCATTTCAAACGAGCAACATATCGTGTCTATTGTTCGAAAGGCAAGAAAGAACTCGTAAATGACTTTCTTCAATGGACATCTAAGCATGGGCATATTGTTGATGGCCAAACACCACACACACACGTATATATATATATATATATATATATATATATATATGTATATATATGTATATATATATATAAAGAAGTTGAGGTGGGAATGATTCAAATTAAAAATATATAAGAGGATTCCTTTAATTCTCCAGGAGTTCCCAAAATATGATTATTAATATATAATTTTATAAATATCATGCAAAGCAAATGTATATAATTTGAAGAAAAAATCAATGAACCGTCATTTAGCTATTGTAAATTTATTTCAGCTTGCCACTCGATAAGAGTAGAAAACCTCTTCAGATAGCCGTCTTGTAGATAAATATGACTACATGAAACTAGATATTAACTTTACACCCAGGTTTTGCACTTGCTTTTGGGCCAAATCATTTTGTACTCAGCCTGACTTTTTATTTGTCGAGTTATTTCTTTTAATTTCTTTTAACGAGTAGGAATCCACTGAAAGAATACTTTTATATATTATCTCTATATTATGTGACGGCTATCAGAAGATGTTGCTTGCTCTTATCGAATGGCCAACTGAAAAAAAAATTATATGATTGGCTATTGAGTTTCCTTACAATTATATATAAATATATATATATATATATATGTTTTTACATATAGGGAGATAGTGGCAACCATATACTGTTGTAATATATATATATATATATATATATATATATATTAGTTTTTTTGTATATTTAATTGCAGGGATGAGTATCTGTGATCACTGGTTTCACGCCGTCTTTATACGACAATCAGCAGACAGAAAAAGCTTTTTATCCCTGATGATTTTTTTAAAAAGACAGCATGTAACCCGTGGTCGCAGAAAAGCATTAATGGCATCGAATATATATATAAAGTATTATTTATTTATTTATGATTATATTATATAGCAGCTCTATCAAAAATATTGAATACACTCCAAATTATACCGCATTTGCTCAGTTACAAACCCACAAGGTGAGATAGTGACAACTATGTACCGTTGTAATATATATATATATATACATATATATATATAAGAAATGTGGTTACACTATATCGAATTATACTTCCTCTGTATAATTTAGTTTTTGATTGTTGTCTATTTATTTCTACCATAGGTCATCGTCCGGAGAGAAGATTTTAAGAAGAAAATATATTCTAGAAAATTTTGAACGTAATTTTAAGAGCTGATATTGTTATTTACTCACATATGCAGATTCACATCTACATACATGCACATATATATGTAGAATAATTCACAACGACACAATGATAAAGACAGACGCAAGAAGTCTTCTTTATAAAAATATTTATCTCTCACTTTATTGTAAGGTTTCGGAAAGGTTATTCAAGGTTTGCGTGTGAGAGGTAGCTGGAGACCAAACAGAAACTGCATTATTTTGACCCCATTGTTATGGCCATCAGCGTTGTGTCTTTCTTGTTCTCCAGATGCTCAACCAGAGCCCCAGAGGCCCACTCAGCTGGGTGATGGCTTTCTTTAGTGCATCTTATCAGCATCTTCTCTGGACCTCAATTCATCAGGGCCCCAAGCCCCTTCAGCCTGGTGTGACTTTCCCTACCACATCAACAACTACAACTGGAACTCGAACTGTCTTGATTTCTGTCTTGACTGAGTTATATAATAGTTCAACGCCCACTCGATCCCCCTCTTCGATCTTTGAAATCGCATGTTTGATCGTCATCAAGCAGAAATAACTGTCATGCAGTTCACAGGTCACTCTCTTCCGGTGCGTCAGTCTATGAGTGTACCATGGGAATTTTTTACCTCGTCCCATTTCATCAGCCAATTTCCGCCCACGCCATTTCCTCTCATAACTGCCATTAGAATGTGTCACTTCCTTCCGGTGCATCACCTTGGAATGGCACTTTTGACCGGGTCAAAGGCCAAAATACAACAATATTCTATAAATGAAGAAACACAAAAGGTAACTGCAGACGTAGCATATCCATTCATTGAACAAAATCTTATGGTTTATTCTGATGGTGTGATAAATCAATAGGTTGAATGAAGAATACTTTTTATTTAGCCAATGGATATGCTACGCCCCCATTATATTTTACATCGATTTTGTTATAGCATAAGAATTCTTATAAAGAATATTTTCAAATCTTTCTACAAAATTTTCCCACGTTCCTTCATAACCTAGGCCAGCACTTCATCCTTCAGACATGATGAAAGCTTCTGTGTTTAGTCTGAGGCAATTTGGGAAATTGAGACATATCATCACCAACGCTAGTGATCACCGTAAACACCCTGAAGTGAATTAAGTGTTTAGTTTTCCTAGGTATCTATACATTATGTCATTTGTTGGTTGGTTAGTCGGTTGGGTTTTATGATATATCAACATTTGGAGTTGCCCGTGGTGTAATTGTTATCGTCGTAGGAGATGGATATGGCGACACGAGTTCAAATCCTGGACAAAACTGATTGCATTTCACATAGCACTAATACCCCCCAAAAAGGTATGAATCATATTATTCTCCCTCCAGCTATGGGTAAATAGTAGGATAGACTAGGTTCTTCAACCTTGTTGTGGTGACTAGTCAAGGAAAAGGAAAACTCTGAATTTTAAACCTGTTAAACTCCGTTTAAAATTGACCTTGTGTAATATGCTTGCTCGAGCGGAGGGGTTGGTAAATATGATATCAACATTTATATATCAACATTTGGAGTTCCCCGTGGTGTAATTGTTATCGTCGTAGGAGATGGATATGGCGACACGAGTTCAAATCCTGGACAAAACTGATTGCATTTCACATAGCACTAATACCCCCCAAAAAGGTATGAATCATATTATTCTCCCTCCAGCTATGGGTAAATAGTAGGATAGACTAGGTTCTTCAACCTTGTTGTGGTGACTAGTCTAGGAAAAGGAAAACTCCGTTTAAAATTGACCTTGTGTAATATGCTTGCTCGAGCGGAGGGGTTGGTAAATATGATATCAACATATGTAGGTTATTTATCGCCAAATCCATTTTCATGCAAATAGTTCTATTTCAAACAATTCAATTTCGCATGAGTAAGCAGTTTAATTGTCAAAAACATTTCTATTTCAAACTATTCAGTTGATTGAAACAATTCTAATTCAGGTAATTCGGTTTAGTATGAGTATATATTTTGTTTACACACAGTTAAATGTCAAAACAGTTCTATATATGGCAATTCATTTTAGTGTAAGTACAGTTTCAATGTCAAAGACAGTTCCATATCATACAATTCAGTTTAGCATAAGCATGTAATGTAAATGTAAGTACAGTTTCAATGTCGAAAACATGTCTATTTCAAGCTATTCACTTTAGTCAAACAGTTCTAATTCAAAAAAATCAGTTTAGTATAACTATGCAGTTTAATTCTATTTAACCCATAGATAGGACCCTATCTGGTGCTACCATTCTGGGCCAGAGTGGACCTAGGAGCAATGACAATGAAGGGGTACTCCGCATTCCCCAATGCCTCTGCATCACTGGAACCTCACCATCGGATTGTTTAGCGTCATATTAGGAGTCGGTGTATACTACTGCCCCAGCCAACTAGGCAATACATCATGTGAAGAGAAAACAAGCCAATAATTATTATGTGAGTTCACTATCTGATACTGACAAAAAACCTTCATGGACTGTGATTACAATTGGATCTTTCTCGCATTGTATGGGGAATACCAAACGTATTTGTGCACTACCTAGCTGATAAAATATCATTACCATGTACCAGATAATGTTTCTGATTGACTTACTTGGATAGTCGGTATCTTACCCTCAAATCTGCGAATTCTTTTCGATTCAGAAAAAATAGATTTAAGCGTTCTTGCTGCGTTCCTTCAAGATTACCAAATGACTCATCCAAATCTTCTTTAATCTTCTACAACGTCCTAAGATTGATACACAAACTAAAATCTTCGTACTTACGCTCCCGAAGTGAATGCCAAGTATACTGTTTCAAAGTTTTTAAAGCAGTAAATTGCGTCACGGTGCTGTTTTTCTAGGAGAGGGTATCTTAATTTGCTATACAGTAGACAAAATGTGAAACAAACGAAGTGCATGAACGAAATAATTAGTTTAAAATTAAGATAATTTACCTATTTCACCCTATTTATAAAAAGATTGATTTGCTTTCTCTGTTTAATGACATATCAACTCATATTGTTTACTAAATGTCAACACCATTCTCGTGCAAAGACAATAGTTGTACTATATAACAGAAAGGTGGAGGATAGGTTACTTCGAACTCGTTTACTATGAATTCGTTTACAATGTCTATATATATATATATATATATATATATATATATATATATATATATATATATATATATATATGTCTGTATGTATGAATGTATGTATGTATGTAAGTATGTATTTATAGGTAAGTTTGAACTCGTTATATATATATATATATATATATATATATATATAAAGCTAGGCTAGAAAACATACACAAGAGAGTCTGAGTCTCAATGGTTGCCCCATTCACGCTTTGTGCCACATCTAACCCAAAACTTAGTAATTACTCTCTCACTCTCTCTTTCTCTCTCTCACTCTATCT
Source organism: Sepioteuthis lessoniana (assembly GCA_963585895.1). Taxonomy (NCBI): domain Eukaryota; kingdom Metazoa; phylum Mollusca; class Cephalopoda; order Myopsida; family Loliginidae; genus Sepioteuthis; species Sepioteuthis lessoniana. The sequence goes on from OY757924.1 coordinate 40,894,730, forward strand.
CTCTCTTTCTCTCCATATATATATATATATATATATATATATATATATATATGCATGTTTGATTAAATAACAAAGACACATTTTGTCTATATAATTTAATTAAGATCCATCCAAGTCTCCTGACAACTGTCTTGGTTCCAGGTTGGAATCAGAGGATGTATTTACCAAAATTATCCCGAGCGCTTTCGGACCTTTTATAGGCCATCATCAGGGGTTGATTGCACGTACAAGGAGTTTTAAAAAAAAAAGATTTTGGAATTTTTTTTTTTGTTATTTTAACATAACATAACTACGCAAACGCATATTTAGATAAAAATGATCTGCTGATGAATTGAAAAACAGAACGCTATCGATTCTAACCTGAAACCAAAACACTTATCAGGAAACTTGCAAGGATGTTAATTAAATTATATAGACAAAATGTGTCTTTATTATTTAATCAAACATATTCAAATGAAAGACTGCAGCCTAATTACACACACACGTGAGCGTACGCACACACAGACACATGCACGCACACACACACACACACACACACATATATATGTATATTGTGTCCGTATGTAATGACATTATTGCACTGTATTTGCGACGACTTTTAAAAACGTTCTTGATGTATAAATCAATTACTTGCCGAAAGATAGATTTCAATTCTTTGGAAATTTCAATCCTTCGTCTTGTGAGTGTAAGATTCCTCCCAATTACAATCAAATATCGATGAAAAATGCAAGATATAAATTCTCGTTGAGAAGAAATCCGCGTTAATGGCTACCAACTTACCTGCGAGCTCTCTAAAAGGTTTTTTTAAAAACATTTATTCCATTAACAAAATCTATATTCAATTAGACAACATGAAAATTATATGACAACGTAAAATATCCCACCGCTTTACTGGATATTTTTGGAAATTATAGAGACACTCCATTACTTATATTAGAAATAAATGCCAAATTCTTAAAAATCACGAACATCGGCTTGACCTGAAAAAGAAGTCAATATTTACTGAATATAAGTGTGCTGGGTAGAAAACTATTTTCAGAATTAAAGGATAAAGATTATTTAGATGGAATTAATCATTTTAAATTTCATCTTCTCTATCATAAAAGTCTGCATCCTAATTATGATTTACTTTTCCATGCATCCTTGATTTTAAATCTTCAAAATGCAACGAAATTAAGCTTTTTACTTTTTACATCAAAGTTTAAAGACAGTTTATTCGTGCAATGATTTTCAATGTGAATTCCGATAGTATTTTTAAAAAAGTGATTATATTATTTTGTCTTATTACCATGAGAATTGCCAACTCAATCATTTTAATAGAGAAGTTATACAATTACCAACTGTAGAAAGACAGTGAAATATTGATCCCATAGAAAATGACCAATACTGCCATTGGCAAAAAGTATGGACTCACCACATTAACAAAACGTTTCTTCCGTTATTTTTAACCAATGACTTATTTTAACTATGAGTCATTTTTAACCCATGAAAAATAAACTGTACATAGATCATAGATAAAATGTATCTTATCTAAAAGCTAAACATTATAAATTAATTTGTTGGTATTCTCTTTCAAGGTTATCCGTTTGGTTTTGTTTGGTTTTATGACACATCAACAATTGTAGTTTATTTAATGCCCAAAACGTTTATAAATAGGTCTATTTCAAACAATTCAATTGAGCATAAATACACAGTTTAGGTATCACAAACAGTTCTATTTCAAACAATTCAGTTTAGCATAAGTACAGAGGTTCAGAGTAAAATAGATTTCTATTTCAAACAATTTAGTTTAGGATAAATATCATTTTTTGTTTACACGCAGTTGAATGTCAAAACATTTCTATTTCAAACGGTTCAGGTTTGCATAATTACACAGTTTAAATGTCAAAATAGTTCTATCTTAAATGATTCAGGTTTAGCGTAAGTATACAGTTTAGTTTTATTTAATCCATAGACAGGACCCTATCAGGTGCTACCACACCGGATCTGAGTGTATCGGGGAGCGATGGCAATAAATGAGTAATACACAATCCCCAAAGCTCCAGCATTAATGGACCCTCGCCATCAGATTTTTTTGTGTCATAACAGGACACTCGTTATGGGTGGGATTATTACCTCTCTGCAGAGAAGCAGTCAGTGTATTCTACTGCTCCAGCCAACTGGGCATAAGGTTAACCGTACGTTTGTTCATTTCATAAGAAGTGGTACGTGTGACAAAAATACGTTATCACAACGTTTAGAATACATGTAAACTTTTGTTGCTACTTCATTGTAAATAAGAGATCTAACGCAATATTTTTACTTAATAGAGGATCATTTTAAATAATGAAATTTAATTAATGAAAAGGTAGTAAAGTAAAGTGGGTGACCTTAGTCAAGGGCGACACGAACTCTCCCTTTTCAATAGCTACTACACCGATGTGTAGGGGAGCGCTGATCCTTTTCCTGGATTGCTACACTTTACCCTTGATACACACCTTTTAATGATGAGTGCTAGGCAAGGAGGTATCAAGTACCACTTTTTTAAGTCTTTGGTATGACCCGCCATAAGATTGAACCCCAGTCTCTTGAGCCATTGACCAACACTCTTCCATTAAGCCAATGAGCCTGTCAAATGTACATATACATCAAATGGATGAGATTAATGATTTTATGATATATTTTACCTGAAAAATTAAAACCAAATTACAGCGATATTGAGAAATATATGCACTTTCTTTATCTATTGTGAAACAGAAATTTATACCTATCTATCTATCTATCTATCTACTTTCAATATATGCATTTTTATTAATCTTTTCATATACCTCAATCGTACACTGCTCATATCTATCTATCTATCTATCTATGTGAGTGCTTCTGAACTTGTGTGTGTGTGTGTGTGTGTGTGCACGCACGCACGCGCGTGTGTACGTGGGAGTTTCTGTGTTGCAAACGTTCTGAGATTTAAGCTATAAGGAGCAAGAGATGAACAATGGACGACAATATTTTCAAAATTGTCTCCTTGGTATTAAATTTTCTAATTCCAGTGAGATTTCGAATGATCCAATGTAAAATATGTATTGCACTTTTGTAAAACTTAAACTTGAGCTGAATTTCTACAGTAGGAAATAGAATTAGAATAGCAGAGGTTAATTTCTCCTCCGTATGGACAGTGATGCTCTTGCAAAAAAATGTATTTTTTTAATAAAATAGAAGTAAAAGTAAAGTTGGCGAGCGTAGTCGATGGCGACCCGAAGGCTCCTATTTCAATAGCTACTATACCAAGGTGTAGGGGACGGCGCTACTCCATTCTCTGGATTGCTCAACTTTTCCCTTGATATGCACCTTATAATGCTGAGTGTTATGCAAGGAGGTATCAAGTACCATTTTAAAAGTCTTTGGTATTGAACCCCGGTCTCTTGGACCATTGGCGAACACTCTACCCAGTATCAAAACTGGCTCAATCATTTTTCCAAGTGTTACCGATTCATCTTCAGGTGGAGATTAGATCTACATTTGTCAGTAGTCTACACAATTTTTTTTTATATTATATAAGCACATCTGCGGTTCATAATTCTTTACTTACTGTCAATTGCATCGTTTAAAGATATTTTAAGGCTAAAGCAACAAAATAAGAACGGCCTTTCCAGTTGGACTGAATAAAGGGCTAGATTTAGAATTCCCTGGTGATCACCGTCTGTAGTAAAAGAAAGCAGAGGATACAGTGGTGAAAACATGTCAACTCTTCTGGTTTTTAATGCCAAATCCTGTTTACGTATATATATATATATATAAAGAGAAAAGAAAAGGTTCACTTTCTTGGTATCATTATAAATTTATTTCAGGCTCTGACAAATTCCTATTAGTTTAAAGTTAAACTTATAAGCTTTATAAAATCCGTCTAATACGATATTTAAAATTAAAATTCGATGTTATCATATTACTTCCACCGAGAATGGATTTCCTCCTAGGATCATATATAAAAGCAGTATGATACTAAGTCTAACGTAAAGCTGGGCGGGTTTCGATCCCAGCTTCAAGCGTCCTACGTGCCTTGCTACACAGAAGAGTTATGAAACAGGCTGTCCGTGGATGACAATATATATACGCTCCCCCGTGGCGGTTGAGCACTCTGGTGAAGGAATTTGCGGCTGCCTCTCGCATAATGCAAAAGCTCATCGAACGAATTGAGCACTCTGATACCCGGTAAGACAAAAATGTAAACAAACGAAGGCTGCTACATAACGCCTTATAATTCCTAAGCAGACGTGGTTCGCTTGATGGCTAAGCGGTATGATACTAAGTCTAACGTAAAGTTGGGTGGGTTTCCATCCCAGCTTCAAGCGTCCTACGTGTCTAGCCACACTGAAGAGTTGTGATACAGCGAAACAATCTGTCTGCGGATGACTATATATATATATATATATATATGTGTGTGTGTGTGTATGTGTGTGTGTGATTTGGCATTAAATATCCTACTAGGTTTGATATGTCATTAAACACCTAGCAACAAACCAAATCATACCATGATTTATAGAAAATCATGTAAACTTTCAAATATATAATCTGTATCCGTTCACACTAAATTGTATGAGATGGAAGAAGTGCAGACATCTTAAACTTCTAAAATAGATATGCATAGACATATTCGTTTTATTTCCTTTTGGTGTAAAGCAGTTAAGTTGGTCGCTGTTATATCAACAAAATTAAAAGTAAAGTATTATGTCATTTGAGGTATTTTTTAATTGACTCAAGAAAATCAATAACAAACCATTTTATTACACCGCTGATGTAGGATCGACAAATAAAAACAGGAGAGACAAAAATATGAAACAACAAAAGTTGTATTTTAGAAAGATTTCAAATGTTGATCGATTGCAGAATGCTCTATGTTGTGTTCTGGTTAGTGAACGCTTGTAATATCAAATAAAGGACAAACTACGATATGAGAGGAAATAGAGATATATTCTCAGGAAAAGGTATATAAAATAGAGAGACTATTAGTAGACAATAATATACGATTAGTGAATACAGAATAAAGATATAGTCTAGCGATAGTATTGGCTTCCGTTATTACGGTAGCAAGTAAGGTGATCTAGTGCGATCTCCAGTCTACAACGCTCTAATACTATTCCTATAAGAAGCTGCTTTTCACCTTCTAGTCTGTCCTGGTATGAGTAGCTACTGCTATATATGGCAGATGGACTTGTTCATTGTGTGGAAAAAGGTGGTTGATACCCAACACTCTATGATATCGTGAAAAGCACTAGATGTATTAAAAAATATCGAAAATGAAACTCACTTAAGCTTTTGATTTGGGTTACTTTCTACCATGAGTTCAGTGAATAGTGGTCATAATTTGTTCATATATAATATTTTGTTGCAGCTGTTTATTAAGAGATTTTGGATACGGTCCAATTGAATAGGAATAATATATACGTGTCTCTTACAAATACAATTATTCAGGGTCAGAGTGGACCTGGGAGTAATGACAATGAAGATGTACTCTAGACTCTATTGATTGTGAGAAGTAGAGCATCACCAGACACTCCATTTTATGTGAGTTTTACTCGTCTGCAGAGGATACAGTTATCGTGTTCCTAGCCCAGACGACAGTTTAGTGAGCGAGAGGGTATTGAAGAGGGTAATGAAGAGGGTATTGAAGAGGGTATTGAACAATAAATACACTTCATGCTATTCAACACAGAATGCACCCGATGAAAAATTAGGAAATGCTAGAAATATATAGCAAAAAAAAAAAAAAAAAAAAAAAAAATTAACTCGGAGATATCAGCATCGTTTTATATATATTTCTCACTTTTGAACAAGTTTTGATTGAAGCATATTAAGTAATCTCTGGAATTATTAAAAAGAAACAACATGTAAATATCTAGATTCATTTCATCGCTTTGAATTTACAAAAACCTCGAAAGATTTATAACATTTTTTACCATGTTAGTATATTGATGTTTTTGTCATGTGTCATACCTGTCCAATTGTAAATTAAGTGTGCTTACCTAATAACTTCAAAACCTTTTTATGCACCACATGAATTGGTATCATCTTATGGAAACACCAATTTTGTCACGTTCCTGTTTTGGGCTGTTTCGTGATGTTCAATATATGCTCATATTTGCCTCACGATTATGTATATTTATCTGTTTTCTGAGGTTATCACAAGAAAATTCAAGGGAAACCTGCTGTGTATTATCCGGTTAGAAGATAAGGTCTTATTTTTTTATTTTTCATTTTTTAATGTGTAGCGTTAGAATTTAATTTAAATATTTTGATCCAGCCATGTGATTTGCCTAAAATCTTGAAAAAAATATGATGGAAATTATTTGATATGAGGTATAAAGCGTGCCCCTTGTCGACGGGGCGTAGAACACGCTTATATTATCCCTTGCAGAGGGGGTGAAACCTTTAAACAGTTGGATTCTTGGTATGACAATATACTACATCTGATGATTGTATATGTATTCCAAAATTGTCATTACTCCCCGGTTGACTTTGACTTGAAGTTAGTCAATATGTTACAGTACCATCTATTAATCAAATATATATGAGTAAAAGGATAAATAATCGATAGGACTATGTGCAAAAAGAAAACTTTATGAAACAGCAACACAAAATATGTAAAAATGTACGGCAAGTTGATTCCCAAACCTCTCGGCATAAAATAATGCCTCACGGGTTGAAATGACGTTTAAATCAATCAATGAAAATAATGTGAACTGAAGCTAGCGATTTTTAGTTGTACGATTTAGAATTTAAATGAATACAAGTGCCTAAGTTAGCAAATTATTTATAAAAAACAAACACAAAAAAAAAACTCAGATGTCTCGATGTCTCCACTGTTGTCTCAAACCTCCATCTTAGCAGCTGTGACATCTGTTGCGTAAAACGCAGAATATTCATGGGATTGAGGTCTCTCTAAATTTTTAAAAGTAAAATGAATAATGAAGATAGAAATGCTAGATTCGACAAATGAAGAGAAAAAAACGATGAAACACGCACATAATAATTCATGCCAGAAAATCAACTTAAAAAAAAGTATTCTGTCATAAAAATTTTAAAACAGCTACAATGTGCCGATTTGCTTGAAAATTGAATTAATCAATAATTCATAATCGATTGCAACAGCAGCAGACAGGAACTCTGCTTATACGATTAGTTGTCACCACGAAAAAAAAGATCGATACTTGTACTGGAAATCTAGAAGTTAGATTTAACATTTTATAGTTGCAAAAAGAAAAAAAAAATATTGAGATGGTGGATGTAAGTGAAACGAAGAAATTTAACAATGTGAATGTAGATATTTATTCATTTGTTTATTGTTTGTTATGCTTCCTCAAGCATCCTCCCTTGTTCTATGTTCTTACAACAATTCTAAAAATACTTTGCTCTAAATATATACAATATTAATGCAATATCTATATTCTGGTCAAATTCCCAAAGTAATTCACCTGATAGTTCCGTGAAACGCTTTCTACATTTCTTCTGACCATTATTTCTGAAATAATCCAGTTCTTGTTTTTCTTCATTTTTTCTATTTTTAATATGATTAGTTAATTTGTTTTCCAAAAATGTATTACTCTATTAGAAAATAAATCTAATTCGTTAATTGACTTAGTTTTAACTGTTTCATATAGAAATAGGAACATGTTATACATTAATTATAAATTGCATAAATTATTTTGAGATTTTCAATCAGATATACTTTTCATTCTTCTTTCTAGTAAAATAGTTGATCCTAGTTTTTGTAATATTTCTTTATAACTAGAATCTTTTTTTATTATATCATTGTCAGCTTTGAATGTATCTTCAAAGCCCACCTCTACATCGCATTTTTAGATGCAATATGTTGTACTTTACATTTTCTTTGTTAAATTCTAATTTACAAGTTTGTTTCCGTTATGACTATTTATTTGCATAATTTTGTCTAAATTGTTTTGATAATGATATAATTCGATGTTGGATTTTATTTCATTAGGTAAATACTTTTAGAATATTAATAACGAAAAAGTTCCTGGGGATGACCAGAAGGTATATTCTGTTTTCAGAATCATTTTTACCATTTTTTCTTTCATTGTTCTGTGAAAAAATATTTCACAATATCTATTTTTTCTTGTTCTTAGACTTTTCTTCATATTCTCAAATAAACGATAATGAGCTTCCACACGAAACGTTTTGCTAAAATCCACATATACATCGGTATTATCTCATTCAACCAATTTATAATATTGTTGCATATTGACGTTTGACAGAGCCGTCGATTAAAGATTTCTCCGACAGGCTGTTCCAGGTGTGTAAACAGGATGACAGGGATGCGTGAGTGAAAGCAGCTGACGTGGGTTGAAAGCCAGAAGCATATCACGTGGGTTGACAACCGTTAAAAAATTATGTAAATACAGGTACCCACGTCAAAACAGTCATTCACAGAGTCTGTCATAGGGATTGGCTGGAGGGCGCCCGGGTGTGACGCAGGTGGCTCCCATTTCATAAACTATCGTCAAGGAAGTAAAGACGTAAGGCCCTGAATATGGAATCACAGCGTGGTTAAGAAAAAGTCAACATAGACGTCCTCCGCCGACCGAGTCCTCCGTCTGTATTCCTCTGTCTGTCTCTGAATCTCTCTCTCTCTCTCTCTCTCTCTCTCTGTCTCACACACACACACAGTTACAGATGTTTCAACACTAAAAAAGAATAAGTCGGTGACCTTAGTCGAGGGTGACGTGAAGGATCCCTTTTCAAAAGCTAAAAAGGGAGGGCACCAATCCATTCCCTGGATTGCTTCACTTTACCCTTGATCATTACCTTATAATACTGAGTGTTAAGCAAGGTGGCATCAAGTACCATTTTTAGAGTCTTTGGAATGACTCGACCTGGGATTGAACCCGTCTCTCGGACCATTGACGAACACTCTACTCATTAGGGCAATAGTTCGGTCTAAGAAAGAATAAAGAGACTTAATTTTTTAATAACCAAGTGTTATGGCCATTCATTCTTTTATTGGGATGCTTCTTCATCATATTACGAGGTGCCTTCTATAAGTTTCCAGACTTTTTTCGTATGGGCACTTTTATTGATAGTACACACATGAAACTCTAGTCTCCTCCGGCTGCAATGCACTTGTTGTACCGTTCCAACAACCACTGGAAAGCCCCATGGAAGCCCTCTTGTGTGAGTGTGTCAATGGACTTCGTTACAGCCATTTTAATCTCCTCTATTTTCTCATAACGAAATGTGACGATACCCCTCGGCCTGCCGAATGCATCAACTTCTTCGAAACCATATCAACCTTGCCCGGTGATCATCTAGTGGTTCCAATAGGGGCATCGCACATTTCTTCATGACTACAAGAAATACAATTAAGGGAATGGGAGAAAAGAACAAAGAACAAATGAACAATATGGGCCTGGGTTAACTCAAGAAGGTTAAGTTGTGCCACTCTGCATTCCTTGTGAATATGTAGACTAACGCTAGTGTGGATTTCTAGCGAAATTTCTACAAAGCATTTAGGAATGCCAACTCATCCTGACTGGCCGTTCCTCACTGCTACTGGACCCTATCTCATGCCGACTGGTCTCTTCTGCTGTCCGGTGTCGACTGCCAACTGCCCCTCTCCGTCGCCCGTCGCCAACTCCTTCTCTGAGTTCCTTCTTCCTACTCCTACTGGCGTTCCCTTGCCTACTTCCGGTCGCGTCGAGATCTCGAGTCCAAACCCCTTGTCTGGTTTCGCGCCAAAATAGACTAAGGGATCGTCTGCTTGATGGACCACCTACATAGTGTCACAGAAGACCTCTGAGTTTTTCCTTGAGCTTAGGGAATAACCAAAAGTCACAGGGAGCAAGGTCTGGACGATAGGAAGGCTGAGGAACTGTCTTGATGCCCATCTTTGTCAAATAGTCTGTGACAAGGATGGAGTTGTAGATCCAGCTTTTATCGCAGGTCACCAGAGCATCAAGAACTGCGGGATCTTAATTGATCAGCTTGACCATCTCCCTGTTGTAATGACAAAGTCTTTCTTTCTAATTTTCTCTGAGCACCCTTGGGACAAACTTCGTGCAAATCTTCCGCATCTTCAGGTCGTCGTGAATAATTGATTATACAGTTCCAACACTGACATAAAACTGTGCACTTATTGTCTCTATAGACACACGACGGTTTTTATTCATGAAATTCTTTTTTTGGCCAATCAACTCTGGTGTTTTGACTTCCTTACTCCTCCCACGCCTCTAATCATCCCTCACAGACTCCCTGCCTTTCTTGAATATCTTATGCAACTCAAAAACTGAGGCGAGATTCAGGCAAGATGCGCCAAAAGCAGTCTGGAGCATTTCATACGTTTCTCTGGCATTTTTCCCAAGTTTAAATCATAATTTTATTGTATATCGTTCTTCTAAAGTGTCCTGACATCCAGATTACTTTTTTGAAAGTCACCAGCTGTGACTATCAGGCTTAAGTAGGGTGTATTCCCATTCCTGCTGTAGCTGTTCATTTGAACGTGAGATCATAACAATTGGTCAGTCATCTCATAAGACGTATAGTAATAACATACTGAATTTTCAAGAGTCTACGACAAATTTAAACGCCTGTACAAAAAAAAAAGTCTGAAACCTTATTGAAGGCACCTCGTATATAACAATATCAAGACTTATTAAACTCGCACATAATGCTGATTTAACAGCGACTTAATAATGGTGATTACAAGTTAGAACTTTCCAAATAACATTTGATGTATGATATCTAATAAATCTTTCAAAAGCCTTACATAAAAGGCATGTGACTTAATTAGGTCGGTTTATTACTTTTTAAATGCTTCAAACTTTTTTATGCTGGGGTATTACAATAAATTTTTCTTCAAATATTTAGAATCATTTAAAATTCTATACATTTATCAAACAATCTACTTATTGCACTGTCGAAGCTTTCATTTGATGATCAATAATTCAATATTTCAGGATATATTTCACCAGGTACTATTATTTATCGATAATTAAATTCCTACCCGCCTTATAACAACTTCTCTTCCAAAGACTGTAATGATTGAAAAATTTTGGCCAGTCTATCAACTATTTCAACTGCTATGTCCTTTAATTCTCCAACCACTTTTGACTGTAATTTTTACTTTTGGATTTGATGTATTTGAATTATTGTTGACAATTATATTTATTATTTATACAATTTTAATTTCATCACTAAATTTTTTGTTTAATTCCAAATTTCCATATTAATTATATTTATTTTAAGCAGTTTGGTAAATTCATCCTTGCCTCTACAATAATATCCTGCATGTCTTGCACGTCTTTGTTTGATTGTTTTTAAATGGGAGTAAATAGTCGTCCGGTTCTTTTTCTTGGAGCGTTACTTCCAGGGTTTATAAGTGACGTCCTCTGTGGACTCCTACACATGGACTCCTACACATGATAATATCAATAGGTTTCCAGACTTTTTTGTACAGGAATTTAAATTTCTTGTAGACTCTTGAAAATTCAGTATCTTATTGGTATACATCTTATGAGATGACTGACTAATTTTTATGATTTCAGGTTCAAATGTGATGAAAGCTGGATCTAATGCTATGACCCAGGGACCAAGAGATTGAGGTCCCAGTGGAAGCATGCTGGCTCTCCCAGAAACCAAGAAGGCCAAGGAGAGAAAATCCACCCATGAACTTTGATGATCCCTTTTTTTGACAGCACTGGCATGATCAACATGCACTGGGTTCTCACTGGACAGACATTCAACAAGGAATACTATTTTGAGGTTATAAGGGAGTTCAGGAAGAGATTCCGTCGGAAGAGGCCAGCGCTCTTCAAATTGGGTCAGTGGCATTTCCACCAGGACAATACACCAGTCCACAACTCCATTCTTGTCACATACTATTTGACTAAGATGGGCATCAAGACAGTTCCTCAGCCTCCCTATAGTTTAGATCTTACTCCCTGTGATTTTGGTTATTCCCTAAGCTTAAAGGCCTTCGTTATGAGACAATTGAGGAGATTAAAAAGGCTGTGATGAAGGTCATTGACACGCTCACACAAGAGAACTTCCATGGGGCCTTCCATAAGTTCTTGGAACGGTGGAGATTACGTCGAAGGGGACTAGTGTTTTATGTGTTTACTACCAATATAAGTGCCCATTCGAAAAAAGTCTGGAAACTTATTTAATGATCCTCGAACCATTATTGGCCGACAAGCAAGAAAATATTTAGATCAGCTCTCTGCTGACACAGGATGTAATTTGGAAGACCTGCCGGGAACGATGGATAGTTAAGTTACGTTTGTTGTGTTTTGTTGCATTTAAACCGTTGTAGGTAATTTAATGAGAAATCCATTTTTATACATATAAAAACATCTATTTCAACCAATTCCGTTTAGCATAAGCACACTGCTTAGTTCTACGTAATCCATAGACATCAGGTGCTACCACTCTGGGCCATAGTGAAGCTGGGAGCGATGATAAAGGGGTACTCAGTATTCCCCAAAGCTCCAGCATTACTGGAGCCTCACAATCAGATTGTTTATTGTCATATCAGGACACTCACTGGGGGTGAGTCTTACCCTACTGCAGAGATTCAGTCGGCGTGTTCTGCCGCCCCAGTAGAATGAACCAGAGCAATGGATGATAGGGACGGAAAGGGGAAAGAAAGTAAGGGAAATCCGTGCTATCAGCGCGACTTTATGATGATGATGATGATGATGATGATGATGATGAAGCATTTTGATATATTTCGTACTTGGTATAATTCCAATTTCCAAGATTATTCTCTTTCGCGAAAGAGAGAGAGAGAGAGAGAGAGAGAGAGAGAGAGAGAGAGAGAGAGAGAATCAATACTATTGTGTCTATATAAACTATTCCTTTACTCACGCTAAATGACGGCATTCAGTTTAATATAATTAGAGTTAATAATGGAGCTCAAATCCACTCATAGACATTAAATGCAAAGACTTAGGCAAACGATATTTTATTTCGGATGTTCAAAAACTTTCATACATAATCACTTCTTAGCTGATT
>OY757924.1:40915231-40920231 GCA_963585895.1 Sepioteuthis lessoniana
CAATGTTAATTTCTCACTGCAACTGTTACCGAGTAAAAGATTACCATGAAGATGTTAACATATGCACAATATTAACATCTCACAACGCTGTTAGCATATTCAATGTTAATTTCTCACTGCTACTGTTACCGAGTAAAAGATTACCATGAAGATGTTAACATATGCACAATATTAACATCTCACAACGCTGTTAGCATCTTCAATGTTAATTTCTCACTGCAACTGTTACCGAGTAAAAGATTACCATGAAGATGTTAACATATGCACAATATTAACATCTCACAACGCTGTTAGCATATTCAATGTTAATTTCTCACTGCTACTGTTACTGAGTAAAAGATTACCATGAAGATGTTAACATATGCACAATATTAACATCTCACAACGCTGTTAGCATGTTCAATGTTAATTTCTCACTGCAACTGTTACCGAGTAAAAGATTACCATGAAGATGTTAACATATGCACAATATTAACATCTCACAACGCTGTTAGCATGTTCAATGTTAATTTCTCACTGCAACTGTTACCAAGTAAAAGATTACCATGAAGATGTTAACATATGCACAATATTAACATCTCACAACGCTGTTAGGACGTTCAATGTTAATTTCTCACTGATACTGTTACCGAGTAAAAGATTACCATGAAGATGTTAACATATGCACAATATTAACATCTCACTACGCTGTTAGCATGTTCAATAATAATTTCTCACTGCTACTATTACCGAGTAAAAGATTACCATGAAGATGTTAACATATGCACAATATTAACATCTCACAACGCTGTTAGCATCTTCAATGTTAATTTCTCACTGCAACTGTTACCGAGTAAAAGATTACCATGAAGATGTTAACATATGCACAATATTAACATCTCACAACGCTGTTAGCATATTCAATGTTAATTTCTCACTGCTACTGTTACTGAGTAAAAGATTACCATGAAGATGTTAACATATGCACAATATTAACATCTCACAACGCTGTTAGCATGTTCAATGTTAATTTCTCACTGCAACTGTTACCGAGTAAAAGATTACCATGAAGATGTTAACATATGAACAATATTAACATCTCACAACGCTGTTAGCATGTTCAATGTTAATTTCTCACTGCAACTGTTACCAAGTAAAAGATTACCATGAAGATGTTAACATATGCACAATATTAACATCTCACAACGCTGTTAGGACGTTCAATGTTAATTTCTCACTGATACTGTTACCGAGTAAAAGATTACCATGAAGATGTTAACATATGCACAATATTAACATCTCACTACGCTGTTAGCATGTTCAATAATAATTTCTCACTGCTACTATTACCGAGTAAAAGATTACCATGAAGATGTTAACATATGCACAATATTAACATCTCACAACGCTGTTAGCATCTTCAATGTTAATTTCTCACTGCAACTGTTACCGAGTAAAAGATTACCATGAAGATGTTAACATATGCACAATATTAACATCTCACTACGCTGTTAGCATGTTCAATAATAATTTCTCACTGCTACTATTACCGAGTAAAAGATTACCATGAAGATGTTAACATATGCACAATATTAACATCTCACAACGCTGTTAGCATGTTCAATGTTAATTTCTCACTGCAACTGTTACCGAGTAAAAGATTACCATGAAGATGTTAACATATGCACAATATTAACATCTCACAACGCTGTTAGCAGGTTCAATGTTAATTTCTCACTGCAACTGTTACCTAGTAAAAGATTACCATGAATATGTTAACATATGCACAATATTAACATCTCACAACGCTGTTAGGACTTTCAATGTTAATTTCTCACTGCTACTGTTACCGAGTAAAAGATTACCATGAAGATGTTAACATATGCACAATATTAACATCTCAGTACGCTGTTAGCATGTTCAATGTTAATTTCTCACTGCAACTGTTACCGAGTAAAAGATTACCATGAAGATGTTAACATATGCACAATATTAACATCTCACAACGCTGTTAGCATGTTCAATGTTAATTTCTCACTGCAACTGTTACCAAGTAAAATATTACCATGAAGATGTTAACATATGCACAATATTAACATCTCACAACGCTGTTAGGACGTTCAATGTTAATTTCTCACTGATACTGTTACCGAGTAAAAGATTACCATGAAGATGTTAACATATGCACAATATTAACATCTCACTACGCTGTTAGCATGTTCAATAATAATTTCTCACTGCTACTATTACCGAGTAAAAGATTACCATGAAGATGTTAACATATGCACAATATTAACATCTCACAACGCTGTTAGGACTTTCAATGTTAATTTCTCACTGCAACTGTTACCGAGTAAAAGATTACCATGAAGATGTTAACATATGCACAATATTAACATCTCACAACGCTGTTAGGACGTTCAATGTTAATTTCTCACTGCTACTGTTACCGAGTAAAAGATTACCAAGAAGATGTTAACATATGCACAATATTAACATCTCACAACGCTGTTAGCATGTTCAATGTTAATTTCTCACTGCTACTGTTACCGAGTAAAAGATTACCATGAAGATGTTAACATATGCACAATATTAACATCTTACAACGCTGTTAGGACGTTCAATGTTAATTTCTCACTGCAACTGTTACCGAGTAAAAGATTACCATGAAGATGTTAACATATGCACAATATTAACATCTCACAACGCTGTTAGGACGTTCAATGTTACTATCTCACTGTTACAATATGAATAAATTTTACGTCTGACTGTACCGGTAACATGTACATATTTAATATCTCACTGTTACCATATGAACAATGGTAACACTGCCGCATGCTGTTACCATGCACAATGTTACCATCTCACTGTTTCCATATGCATAATATAAAAACAGAACCCATCTGTTACCAAGTACAAAATTACTATCTCACTGTGCTGATAATGTTTCACTTAATAATTATAATGTTTTATAAGAGTCCGAGTATCTAAATGACCACCACAAAGAAGGTTGAGTTAAGTCAAATGTTTTTCAGACCGAAGAAGATGATATTGCAACTTCTCGATATTAATTACGTTGACCAACCATTCTGGAAGATTGAATTCGTGATGTGGCAGTTCAGTTAATTCTTCCACGTAGGTAGCGCTTGGAATCGTCGAGGAGAAGTTGTAACATCATCTCGTTTGGTTTAAAAGCAATTGACTAAAGGACAATTGACTAGAGGTCACGTTTTTCGAGGATGGTATTATTCGTTCATGTATCGATGACACACTTGCATCAATCTTAATAATAATTCCGTGTAAAATTGCACAGTAGTGTTGATAACAGATATAGGCGTTTAGTGAAAGAGCTTCTAAGTAAAATCATCAGGAGGTTGCTGGTTCAATCCTCACTACAGGTAAATAAGAAGAAATACTCACTATAGCTTAACAATTGTACTCAGTTATGGTTAACGGCTTTAGAAGTATCTACACTCGTGGGGTTAATAAAGGGTTCGGTTCTAAGTTCTGGGTAGGATCCCGATTTGGACAATAAACACCTGAGGAAGTTTTGAAGGAGGCATCGGCCGAAACGCTTTGAATATAACTGTAGAGATTAAGAAAATAGCTTGAATACAATAAATGATAAAATAACATTAAGCTTCATATCGAAAATTTAGACTAATCGATATAGAATGTTTTGTATGTAATGTAATAAACATGTTAAATCAGTAAATAGTCCCTTCCGACTTTTCGTATAGCATTCTTAATAACGTGAATTCACGGAAGCCTAAAAAAATGTAGTTCATATTGCTCGACATGGTGACATTGTTCCTACAAATGTCCATGACTTTTTGTCGGAATAACTGTAAAGAAGTGATGTTTCTGAACCATGTATATTTATTTGATTTTTTAAAAAATGGAAATAGTTTGGTTGAAATTTTTAATATCAATCTTTTGTGAGTAATTTAATGCCAAATCAATTCTAATAGAAAAAACAGCATTGATATGATTTAATACATAGTTAAAGAGAAGAGGGAGTTCATGACTTTCGTAAAAATATTAGTCCAAAACTGAACATAATTGCGCGAGTGGGGTTCGAAATCTCTTATTTTGTGGACGCTGTCCAGCACTTAATAAGTTCAGCCACAGGAACTTCCAGTTTTATTTTTTACGTAATGCTTGTAAGTATTATTCACTTTTTAAAAAATTGATTAATTAAATGAAATACAAGTTGTGTGAGGTAAGTATTAGATATTTTTTTTTGTTCTCATTTATTATAAGAAAGACAATTAGTTAAAGTAATAAAGTCTATTTTATTATATTGTACGTAGAATGAAAATCTCCGTAAAACCATAGGTTCAAGATATTTAAGAGACGAAAATGCCAAGAGATGAGAAAATAAATGCCATAGTAAATATACCTATTCTAAAGAGTAATCGCATTTACTTGATATAAAGAAAAATTGCGGAGAGTTCATCATTCCTGGATTCAAATATTTTCCGGAAACTTTTTCGAAGAAAATAAGTAAAATTAGTTAACAAAGAGTGAAATCTCAGATTGATTATTTTTATGATATCATCTCACATTTGAACAAGAATCTTCTTCCTTTCTTTGATCTCAGCGTCTCGGCAGGTTTAAAAGTGAAAACAATATATATATATATATATATATATATATATATATATATATATATATATATATATATATATATATATATATATTTGAAACGCAAAGTAAGAAAGCTTAACGAACAGTTACCGTGCCATTAAAAATGTATTTCGACGAGTTATTTCTTATCTCATTAAATGGTGTATACGATTTTTTAGTGGAAAGCCAACGAAATTTTTATATATTAAAAAAATTAAGTGAATAAATAAAGCTTAAAATAAATAGATAAAAAAATCTAAAAAAAGGAAAAATATAAAACACATACAGCCGCCGTGTGTGTGTGTGTGTGTGTGTGTGTGTGTGTGTGTGTGTGTGTGTTGTATTCATTCAGTTGCTTGTTCTCTCTCTCTCACTCTCTCTCTCTCTCTATA
>OY757924.1:40925231-40940231 GCA_963585895.1 Sepioteuthis lessoniana
TAGAAATACTCACTGGAAACAAAACGTTTTAATATTAGATAAGAATAGAAGAAACTATACAACTGCATTCAAATTATTTGTATTATATTGGAATGAATGATATATAACTGAGGAGAAATATAGAAAAAAAAACTTCACAGATATGTAAATATAAATATGTAATGAAAGCAAATCCCTAATAATAAGGTAACCCAAGAGATATTTTAATACAGTTAGCATAAATAAGTAAATTAATAAACAATAAAAATAATTGACACATCCTCGATCAATCCCACTTGAAGCAGCCATACGATTTTATTCACATACGTTTAAATTGTATGCCTCCGTATTTCTTGCGTTTATTTAAAATGAATATTTATATTGAATAGTCGAAAGTTGAGATGAATTAAATACAAAATGCGTTTCCTAGGCACGACGGGTTGCTCTATTTTCGACTACAGAGACTGCTATCTGATGTGGCATTGTCACCTATGACTGAAATGTCGATGATGGTGAAAATGTGATCGCATTGATCGAGGGAAAATGCAAAAACTCAACTCATCTCAAACACAAGATCTTCCATTGTTTATTCTCTTATTTCGCTCAGATATTGTGGCCTGGGAAATGCAAAGAAACGGGTGAGAAGTCCTCAGAATTTTCGTTCGGTCTCTGTCACTGTCACTGCTTTCTATCGTACTGCCTTAAGATACGTACACAAAATAAATGAATAAATGCATAAATAAATACATGAAACAGAGACTTGAGAAAATATTCAAACCTAATGCCAAACAGCTCTCTCTCTCTCTTTCTCTCTCTATATATATATATATATTATAAGAGTGTTGGTCGTCATTAAATCACTTGGTGTTTATGTGTCGTACCAAGTGCAATATAATACGGAGAGTGCTCAATAACTAGGATAGAGCTATTATATAATAATGATAATATATATATATATATATATATATATATATATATATATATATATATATATATATATATATATATATATATATAGTCCATGGAAAATATTCTGCAACGCTAGGTTTCATGAAGGTTGCAGAATATTTTCCATAGATTATATATATTTATTCATTTATTTATTATCATTATATATATATATATATATATATATATATATATCAGGTCGGAATGGATGTAATGTTCGATGTTAGAGTATATATTGTAAATCAATATCAGTAAAAAATCTTTGCCTATTGAAATATTCAGTCATTAACATAACCTCCTTTTCTTCCTAGAACTCTCAATAATCTTATATATGGCACGCTTGTTTGATTCAAAATATGAGATCAATTCATATTTAACCTCTTCTCTTGAAGTCAATCTTAGCTATTCAAAAGATTCTGTAATCCCCTAAAACGTGATGATAACTAGGAACAATGTCAAGAAAATATGGAAGGTGAATCAATATTTCCCAAATGAGGGATCTTCACTCAACTGAGGTGTGTAAGGGCAGGCATCATGATGATGGAGGACAGCTGTGTCTCTGTTAACTAAGGTGGAAGTTTTATTTTGTTATCTTGACCTGTTTTAAAACGAAGAGGTAGATTGGAGTAGAAAATAGTAGTGATTGTTTGATCATTGTATAACAGTTTGTAATAGACGATTTCTTGAATACCCCACTATATACTAAACATGATGTTCTTTTCATGGAGTCCAACTCTTAGAGACTGAGCAGGCTTGACTCTTCGTCTGAGCCATTGACAACCACTTTAACGTTTTGATAAATGATCCACTTCTAATCACCAGTAACAAGCGCATCTAAAACAAAGTACATAACAATATCGTGTAAGCATTGACTCAGAAGTGACAAGTATATTATAGGAGGACATGGTTTATTCAAATCGTAAAACATGTCTAATGCGTCCTCTCTTTGGGACGAACGTAGAAGTGAATATCAAAGATTTCGATTAATATTCTTATAATCTGAAAGGAAAAAAAATATAAGTACTCATTGTATCTTTGCTTAACTACAAAAACTTCAATAAATGTTGACCTAATGACCTGGTTCCTGAGAGTTAGATCAAGCGTATCATACTAAAATTAGTGCACTGAAAGAGATGTTGAAATAAGTGATACAAAGAGACTATAATTTAATAAATGTTGTCCCGAATATTTATCAAGAAAATCGGACATTACATTCATTCCAATCTGATATATATATATATATATATATATATATATAAGTGTGTGTGTGCTCTAAGAAAAGGTGACCTCATTTTTCGTCAGTGTGTGTAGCACGTTCGACCCACGCTTGTGACTTCTGAAAGAAGACTGATACAGCCCTGAAGAGCTCAGCAACCCCAAGCTAATTACAACCTTCACACCAGGGTGTCAGATATCGCATATTCTATGAAACTTAGCCCACCGATCTGACTCTTAACCTAATCAAACGTCTCTATTCCGGCTGCTGGTATTTTCAATTAGCTATCAGTTCACGCCCTGCGATCACTCAGTTACAATATTTCTTCACATCGCATGGTTTTTCAGAACATGCTCAGTGGTTTTGAAGCGCAAGAGAAATTCGGAGGATCACCTGGTATAAGAAAATTAAAGAAGCTGCAGCAATATGACATACGTCTTGAATTTTGGCCTTTCATTGTGTATTCGTGTATTCATTGACTTAGAGTTCTTAGAATTATGGAAGTTTATGTGAAACGCAGTTTCTTCCAGGCAGCGGTCGTATCGATACTCCTGTATGGATGCACTACTTAGACGCTAACTAAACGGCTGGAGAATAAGCTAGACGGCAATTACAGTAGAATGTTTCGAGCAACATTGAGCAATTCCTGGCGGCAAAACCCAACAAGGAACCAACTATACGACCACCTGCCTCCCATCACGAAAACTATCCAATTTAGAGGAAGCAGACATGCAGGATACTGCTGGAGAAGCAGGGACGAGCTCATAAGTGATGTACTCTTATAGTGCCCAACATATGGCCGATAAAAAGCAGGACGACCAGCTCGAACATACATACAGCAGTAATGTGAGGATATGGGATGTAGCACTGAAGACCTACCGGAGGCAATTTACGATAGGGAGAAGTGGCGAGAGAGGGTCAGGGATATCCGTGCTAGCGGCACGACATGATGATGATGATGATGATGATGATGATGATGATGATGATTTGCAATAAAAGCAGGTGTTTGCAAGTAATTTTAATTCTCCTTGCCTTTGTTTATAAGAAATCGTTTCACTCATTAATGGAGTTTTTCTTTGAGATAGTAGGCACTAAATAGTCCCAGTCTGTTTTACTAACCAACTCACAGCTATTTGTTAACCCAGAGGTCTGTCCTATTTGACTCTTTTCCGCCAAATCCTTTAACATCCTGAGTATCGGAATCTTTTCTCAAGACAGAAAGCCGATTTTTCGGTCAGTACATATACATATTGCTATACCGAACACATAATCATGATGTTTTTAAATTCTCTCGCACACCCACCTGCCGAAGAGTGGGCTGGACATATAAAATATTGAAATAGAATAAAAAGTTAACTGATTAATCACAGGGTCACCTACGGATAACAAGCAGGTTTAGTGATATCCATAAACAAAGCCGAGCCCGTTAAAGCATCTTAAGAAACAAGTCGACTTGAACAGGATAGATGTCCATGCCACAACAACGTTACATTTTTCATTTGATAATAAATATGGATATTGTCATAGTCTAGCTGCCTTTTTTAAATCTTTCTACAACATATATATATATGTACCCACGCACAACATCTATATATATCATCATTATCATGTAGCGCCATCAGCATTGAAATGCCTGATAATATCTCGCCACTCCTCCCTGTCGTCCATTGCTTCCGGCAGGTCTTCAGGGCTACATCCCATATCGGCACAGAGCCACCATATGGAGGTTCGAGCAGGTCATCCTACCTTTGCTCGTCCATGTGAAGGGGTCCACATGAATACATCATTTATGAGCTCGTCCCTACTTCTCTAGTTGTGTCCATCATGTATGGTTCGTCTAATTTTGATAGCTTTCGTGATGGTTGGTAGGTGGCAATACAGTTGCTGCTTTGTGGGGTGCTGCCTCCGGGCCTTTTTAATATTACTTGCAGCATTCTTGTGTAGTTGCCGTCAAGCTTTTTCTCCATACGTTTTGTTAGCATTCATATAATGCATCCATATAGCAGTGTAAACACAGCCGCTGCTTGGAAGAAACTGCGTTTTATTTTATCGGTCAGCTCTGACTTCCATATGACCGATAGCCTATCGATAGCAGTCCTTGCCTTAGGTAGCCATGTGTTGATGTCAGTCTAGGTTGATGAGACACTGCTTCCTTGGTGGGTGAACTTGTCAATTAGTTTCAGAGAACTATCGTTTAGTGTGGAGATGTCGCCTGTTAGATTAACGCAGATATATTCCGTCTTGTGTGCATTGACATTGAGGCCAATGCATACAGCGGCTCGTTCCATACTATGTAGCAGTGTTTCGGCTTGGGCGGGTGCATTTGCAAGAAGCGCTATATCATCGGCGTAGTCGGTGTCGGTAATTGTTCTTGCAAGGTACTTTCTGCTTCTTTCCTTTGTTAGCTTGAAAAGTCCTTTCTCTGGATGGAGACAGACAACTTCGACATTGTAGCAGGTGTATTGCAAGGAGACACATTAGCCCTATACTTCTTTATCATCTCTCTTTTATCTATCTATCTATCTATCAATATACTCAGTTACACACCAAATGTATATATATATATATATATGTATATATAGGGTGCACAAGGAAAATATGGAATAATTTTTAAAACGTTTTTTATCGTCTGATTTTTTGAAAAAAACGCGATAAATCTAAATTTTCACGATTAGTTCTATTATTCAAGTATTCTTTTAAATTAAGATTCAGTCCAATATGTGCGAGCAAGAAAAGAAACAACAAATAATCTATGATTTGCTTAACGTCAAAACCAAGGTAAAGTTTCTTTGTCAACCGATTACAAAGCAAAGGATTTTTCTTACAGGAAATCAGGATTTTGAGGAAAAGGAAAAGTGGAGGATTAAATAAAGAAAGCTAAAAGAAGGCTTTTCAACTGCTCTTGCTACGGCGATTAAGAAGGAAACCGACAACCCCACGAAGAAAGCACGCTAATGAATTGAAAGTCTATGAGAAAAATGTGAGCAACGTAATTAAACAAGTTCTAAACCCAGACCTTAACCCTCTTGTTTACACTACGGCGGGCGTTTTAGAAACAAAAGATGCAACTTCCCATCCAAATATTGGTTTTCTTTAGACTACTATAGAGAAAGAATGAAACAAAATGTCTGTATAATTTTTTATAAACAGGCAAATTATTTTGAAGGCGTGTTGATACAATAATTGAAAAAATGGTGGCCATTCTTTGTAAATTTTCAGTTTTGTGTCTATCTTCATATTTTTTAAAAACATAATCTCATTCATAATGAAGTCATTTATTGTAAAACTAGATTACTCCTAATTTTACTTCTGCATCCAGTGTATATATATATATATATATATATATATAGAGAGAGAGAGAGAGAGAGAGATACTTTCCTCTTTTAAACATGTTCTGGCACTTTTTTGTGCTTATTTTATCTTTGATCAGTTCAAGTCTTCATGAGAGTCGTTTGATATCTGGGGTTCTATGGCTCTTTATATAAAGGTATATTACTCAGTATTGTATTTGTCGTTTCCTTATTTGGTCCTTCGATGTGGGCTCCCGTTCGGACTGAAAGAAGTTAAAAAAAATGCTGTGCTTTCCAGAAGCTATATTCTTGAGAAGGCAAACAACTCATACGAAGATTTGAACGGATTAAAAATAAAATAGAAACCAACAAAATGTCAGTACTATTGGATCAAACACTGACTTGGTTGGGGCCGTATAATACACCGACCGACTTCATCTAAGACCCCCAAATGAGTGTTCTGGATATGACACCAAACAATCTGATGGTGAGGTTATAGTGTTGTTGGAGCTTTGTGAGAATGCAGAGTACCCCTTCATTACCATCGCACCCAGGTTCACTCAGTCCCAGAGTGGAAGTACCAGTTAGCGTTTTGCTCAGTTGGCTGGGGGTCTTATAATACACCGACTGCATCTACGCAAAGAGTTAATATCCCCCCAGTGAGTGTCCTGGTTATGACAGTAAACAATCTAATGATGAGGTTTCTGTATTACAGGAGCTTTGGGGAATGCAGAATACCCCTTCATTGCCATTGCTCCCAGGTCCACTCTGACCCGGAGTGGTAGCACCTGATAGCGTTCTACCTAGCAGTCAAAAAGAACTTAACTGTAGTTTCGAGAGTTTACAGTTTTTGCATTTTAACAGCGTATTTATGCTAAACTGAAAAGATTTGACATTTAAAATACGTCTTATTCTAAATTGATTTGCTTGAAATAGAACAGTTTTTGACATTGAAGCTGTACTCTCGCTGAACCGAATTGTTTGAATTAAATCTTTTTGAATAAACTTAATTGCTTGAAATAGAAATGTTTTGACAATTAATCTGTGTTATTCGGCTAAACTGAATTGTTTGAAAATGAATTGATTATTTGTATAAAAATGGATTTGGCATTAAATAACCTACAGAGGTTGATTTGTCATAAAACCCAAACAAGCTATCAACCAAGAAACACACACACACATACACATAGGAAATCTACGTGGGGTAGTGGTTAACGTGTTTGACTGCAACCTCTTAGTAAGCGAATTCCACTCACGCTATGACATTCATTTTGGGGCTAATAGCCATGGGAAAGGCATGAAACTCAGTATCCTTTCCAGTTATGGGTTAAATGGTACCTTTACTGATTTGTCATTTTTACCGTTTCTTTTCATCTCTTCCTACTTTCTTCCTGATTCTTTCTCGTTCTATTCTAATTACTTTCTTGTGAATTTTATTTGTTAGAAAGCATTCTCTTAAACAGTTACGTGATATATTTTTTTAAACAAAAAAGCTGATTCCTTGATTTAGCGATTTCATCTATCTGTGTATATCTAATATTTCCTGCTTGTTTTGTATTTTTAAAACATCCTCCGGTGATTTAACATCGCTAGATTTCATTCTTCCTACACTTGATGATGGTCGAATAGAAGCGAAATGTCATTACGTTGACTTCCTTTAATATTAAATTTTTATTTTTAGATTACCTTCCTATTATATTTATATTGTCGGATTCATTCCCGTTTTTTTATTTCCAACTCACAATTATATATATATCAGCGTCATCGTGACGTGATTCTAGCATGGATTTCCTTTACTCTCTCTCTCTCTCTCTGTCTCTCTCACTCTCGCTCACCATTCGTCTCTATCATCCATCGATTCCGGCCGGTCTTTAAGACTACATCATTAGTGTTCGTACAGTGCTGTTTGAACGTATTTCTAACTTTTAAATATTGTTTTCTACCCACAAGCTAAAACACAAAAGCCATGGGAAGCAGCATGGTAGATAGGAAGTAAGGTGGATGTACCTAACGTCGAGTCAAAGACGGGCTTCACCTGATGCTCGGCGGAAAAACACCACAGGTCTACTGTCAGGATTAAATTGTTTAGTCTGTATATTCCTGCAAACTCATCTATAAGGGTGGGGTCTATTGATGAGATAAAAATATAGCCACCGAAAGATTACCATGACTCACGCTCAAATATATATATATATATATATATATAGATATATATTGATTTTGGTCAAATGACAGAAAAGAAAATACTTTAAAATGAAAGGTCCGCAAATGAATTTGGTAATTTTAGTTTTTATTATTTCATATATTTATGCTCGACACGTTTTTCAGACACTACACTCCTCGCGGAAGATTATTAATGGCTAAGGTTGGCTTTCTTTCTAGTTTTATAGGGAAGATTGTTCTGATAGAGGCGTATTTTTTCTCAATCCTGCATTGGTTTCTATAAATGTCTTGTTGGAACTAGATGTCTGTGAAATCGTTCAGCCTCCTCATATGTTGTTATTTTTTTCTTTTGATGTATGTATTTGCATGTATGTACTATGTAAGTGTATAATCCCATTCACACTCCTATATCCAGTTATTAATTAATACGTAAACCCAGTGGTTGATTTTTTCTTTTCTCTCTTTTCACCTGTGAGTTGAATATGTGGGAGAATGTATATTGACATCGAAGTTAAATATAGCATAATTAGAGGAGAAGGTATATGAAATCATAGGTAAAATTACAACTATATTATAAAAAGAAAATATATTTGATAATTGAAAATATATCGGGATGACTGTTTCGAAATTTGAATGACGCAACATGAAGGATTTACATAATTTAGTCCAAAACCAACAACCTAAAATGAAATTCACTCTGGAACTCTGCTTAAAAAAACAGCCATTTTCGACATCCTCATTTAATATCAAAATGGCTAATGTAGCACAGACATTTCCCACAAACCCACAGACACTCAGCAGTACTTCTATTTCCAAAGTCATCATCCAAAAACTGCATAAAATGTATCCATTGCACCCTCACACGTAGAATATATACCATAGTCACTAACCAAATCCTCAGAGAAACTCGCCAAGAACTACACGTAACCCTCAACCAGACAGCATATCCGGCAACGATAATAAATAAGGGTTTCGAATTAGCTGAAAAATTACTATTAAAAGATCTATGAACCCCATCTTAATGAAATAATAGTTGTAAAGTTCCCCTAGCATATTTCGCAAAATATAACAAAAACAACATAGAACTTGTAAAAAATAACAAATACTCAAGAACAACTTAATTAAATTGAGAGAATTAAAAATTACAAGGCACGACAAAAATTATTAAAAGCAATCGAAAAAAATACAAACTGAAAACACACACTCAACTGAGTGTGTTTTTAAGTTTAACATTGGGGATCACACAGCGTATGGAGCCTTAAAATTCAAAAAAAAGAGATGTGAAATGTGCGATATAATAATTGAAGAAAAACCCTATGCTTTCGGACACCCGGAAACAACATTCATAATAAATAAAAACCCAAACTGTAATTCAAAAAATGTAGCCAACATAATCGAATGTTGCAACAGTAAAAAAAAATATACACACAATCGACAAAAGCTCTGAAAAATAGAGTCCCTTTATATAAAGCAACAGTCTGGAGGAGAAACTTGACGACAACTACACAAGAATGTTGAGAGAAATATTGAAAAGTTCTGGCGACAACACCCCACGAGACGCCAACTGTACGGCCACTTGCCTCCCATCACGAAAACTATACAGGTTAGACGAGCCAGACACGCCGGACACTGCTGGAGAAGCAAGGACAAGCTCGTAAGGTACGTACTCCTATGGACCCCCACATATGGCCAAGCAAAAGCAGGACGACCAGCCCGAACTTACATACAGCAGCTATGCGAGGACACGGGATGTAACCCAGAAGACCTGCTGGAGGCGATGAATGATAGGGAGAAGTGGCGAGAGAGGGTCAGGGATATCCATGCTGGCGGCACGACATGATGATGATGATGATGACATTAACTGAAAATGAAATCAGTCCACACATCAAAACACCTTTATGAATGCAAAAATGGAAACTTAAATAATGCGAGTATACCAGACTGAAAACTTCTCTTTACTACAAATGAAATTTTTAAAAAAATCATTGATAAATTTAAACTTTCATTAAAAAGAACGAAACCTCACACTAACACATACACATACACACACACCCTCGAACGCAAACAGAACTGAACTTCCAACACACTCTTACTAATGCAAATATATGCACCCAAAGTATCTTAGAATATATCTGTGGAGTCTAATTCGTTCTCACACATATTCAACTCTGAGGGGAAGGGAGAAAAAACTGAAAAGACAACAATAACCGGATATACATGCATGTATGTTAATGTACACACACACATACAAAACACATACTTGTAAATACATGTATTAAAAAAGAACACTATCAGCAGCAACCAATGGATTTCAAGGACAGTTTACTCCGATTGAACATACACAGAGACAAATCCTGAAATGAAAAAAAAGAACTTCTATAAAAAGAATCTTTACTAACAAAGCTAAAAAAAAGCCGCCTCTAGCCATGATTAATCTCCTGATGAGGATCATAAAGTTTTAAAAACCTGTTGATGACTTATCTTTTTAGAATATATATATATATATATATATATATATATATATATATATATCCTTTTTTTATCCTTTGGATCTGAAGAAGTCCTGTTAAATTTTTTTCGTGTTTTTGAAATTTTCAAAAACGCGTAACTGGATGGAAATAAATTTTTAATCCTAATGTGACCGATTTGTTGATTTTCCTAAAGTATATATATATATATATATATATATATGCCTGTGTGTGTCTGTGTGTGTGTGCTATAGAATGAGTTTTCTGGATTTTCTCATTATGATTTTATGTTATTTAATAATCTAATCCTATTTTATTGCCTAGTCATCAGGGGGCTGTAGAATACATCGACTACCTCCAAAAGGGGACAATACCTCCTCCAACGAGAGTCCTGTATATGACACTAAACAATCTGATGATGAGGTTCCAGTAACATTAGAGCTTTGGGGAATGCTGAGTACCCCTTTATTGCCATCGCTCCCAGGTTTACAATGCCCCGGAGTGGTAGCACCTGATAAGGTCCAATCTATTGTTCAAATAGAACTAAACTGTGTACTTACGCTACACTGATTTGTTTTAAATTGAACGGTCTTAAATTAACTGTATGTAACAAAAACTATATTTATACAAAACTGAATTGTTTGAATTAGAACTCTTTGATTACACTGAATTGCTTGAAATAGAAGAGTTTTTGATAATTAAACTGTATACTTTTGCTAAACTGAATTGTTTGAAATAGAATTGTTTATTTGTATAAAATGGATTTGGCCGTAAAAAAACCTACAAAGGTTTATATGCTATAAAATACAAACAAACAAATCATTCCATTTTAAAGTTATTTTTTGCTTTATTTTAATTGCAGAATGTAAATGAGAGATAATTATTATTTATAATTTGCTCTTAATTTGGACTCTACATGTTGTCACTCGATTATCTTGATTGAATGAAAATAAGGCAGGTACGACTTAATGCACTTTATTCATTTACTTCGGGTCGGCATTTTTTGGGTGCTTTCCACTACAAGCAATTAAATCAAAGCCTCAAATCTTTCATCCATTTTCGACGCATAAGTTTCAGCCCGGGGTAGACTCTCACTGGTTTCTCCCTGTTTTTCTATCACGTTATCATGCACCTGTCATGCGATCTTTTCTCCAGAGTTCACACCCAACTTGCGGGCATGTTGACACCTATTTTACAACTTTGCAGGTGCACTCTCCATGACATCAGCACTTCATTTGGCTCAATAATCTGAGTAAAAAAAAAAAAAAAGAACTTTACGACTGCTGGCGTTTGTACTTAGAGAGTTGGTACGTCCATCATCTGATGCATAACTTTATTACATCCGAAAAAATAGCGATTTGTCCGAAAGAAATGCAACATGTAATAGTATCGAGTTCGAATTTTGAAGACCTAATTTTTAAAATATTTTGATTGATTTTAACGGCATGTCAACCTGTCTAGGGTTATTGTTTGCCTTGAGGATAGATAATTACATGTCATTATATGTTCTTGTTAATATTTTTTTTGTTTTCTTGCTTCCAAAGAGTTTTAGCAGAAAGTTACATGATACTAAGTATCCTCATCTAACACCAATAATCTATAAGCAATTAAAACAAAATTATAATCCTTAGCATCTAAATTTTGCTTGCATTAATAATTCTACTTAACAATCCTTGGTTTGCATAGAGTTATAAGGTTTCAAGCATTCTTATCCAACACTAATAATTTTCAAACAGGTCGGACCACTCCGGTTTACACTTAACCTGGGAGTATATGAAATGTCTGGAAATTCCATATTTCCTTCAGATGCAAAAATGGAGTCTCAAAGCCGGAAATATTTTTGTGACATAATCATGGCCCCCATTTTTGAAAGTGTTTTACTCTTCGCTGAGAATGCAGTCAAAATATTCATATCTTACTGCCTGGTTGGTTAATTTTCAAACTAATCATTAGCATCAACCAACATATAACTACTATATAACTATCACTATTGTTATTACAATGGTTAGAGTAATATAAGTAGTCTTTTAAAGTCTTAAAGACTATTACTATAGTCTAAAACGATGATCATTTTAAGTCTTTTAACCTTAATGACTATGATGATAGCCTTAAACGACTGGTACTTTTAAGTCTTTCAGCGTTAAAAGAATATAACTATTGTCTTAAAAGCTATTACTATAGTCTTAATAACTATAAGTATTGTCTTAAAAGAGTAGAACTTTTCCGACGTTCAGCCTTAAAATACTGTAACTACAATCTTAAAAGACTTGCAGTATAAGGGATTTCAGTCTTAAAAGACAATCACTATAATCTTATAAAAGGCTGGCACTTTTATTTCTTTCAGCCTTAAAAGGTCTATAACTATAGTCTTAAAAGACTATAAAAAGTATTTTAAGTATTTCTGCCATAAAAAAGAACTATAATTAGACTTTTACGACTGGAAACAGATATATATTAAAGGACTAAGTTCAACACTTGAATCCCAATATTAACTCCTTAAATCAAAGATCCCTTGATCATAAATCAAGTGTCGACGTATACAAGGGATCTACGGATAAAGAACGATATAAAGAGGGTTTTCCTCAGTAAATGGTTTTATAAGAAGTTTTCTTTTAAAAAAGGAAATCAAAAAAGTGAAAGGATGAGAGTGAATCAATGGAAATTAGATTGTAAAAGAAAAGCGACCTCATTTGTTTTTTCCCTGTCCTTGATGCACACACACACACACACACACACACACACACACACTGAAGCACAAAGACAAAGTAAGTTTCTTTTCATTTTTTCATTGTTATGTTATAGGAAATTTTTTGACTTCGAAGAAGTAATAAATTAAATATGGGACTGAGAGAAAAGCGGAAAAATTAATTGATGCATATGACTGAGGTTTCACCATTGGTTGTCTCACATTAATTTTTTCTCGCAACTAGCGTCACAGACACACACAGAGACGCAGACACACACAAACACACTCGAATATATTATATATATATATATAATATATATATATATATATATATATATATATTATATATATATATATATATATAAATGACTGTGCATTTCTCTGTATTTATATATACTTATATATATAATTAGAATTTGTGAAAAGTTGAATAAATCAAACTCTTAAAAGCGTTTTAGATGACACGATATTTCATTCTTTTAGTTCATTTTAAGAAATTTCTCAGGCTAAATAATTTTATGAGTTTTTCTATTTATAAGTAAATGAAGAACATGACAAAATAAGAGAGAGGATAAAGGTGTAGCTGGACGAAGGAGAGGGTTTTGAGTCAAATGTATCATTTTCATTAGAGATTTTTGAGGAAATAAAAGAACGAAATATCGCCTCTTCTAAACCGGTTTTAAGAGTTTGATTTATCCAGCTTTCCACATATTTCTACCATATTATCCGATTTAACCACAATCTATTATTTCAACACACACACACACACACACACACACACACACACACACACACACACACACACACACACATATAAACATATATATATATATATATATATATATATAATATATATATATATATTCAAAGAAGTCAAAAGAACCGAATTTTTGATTTGTATCCATATATAATTCTCTGATGACTGAAATACTAAAGGTCCACAATGTATTAGCTTCTATTCTCTGAAGTCAAAATATGTCCAAAATTGCTAGCGTCTGCTTTCACACACAGGCTCAACCATCTGGAAAATATCGCAGTTGATCATCCATTTTATATTTCATTCCTTAAATCACTCTTTCTCTGTCATACACACATTAAACCACGCAATGTCACATGCACTGTCTCTCTCTCACTCTTTCTTTTTCTCTATCTCTCTCTCCCTCTGTCTCTCACTCACTCTATCTTTCTCTAATCCGTCAATATTTAAATATTTATATATATATAAATGTAATCCGTCAATGTATAAAGAAAAATTGATAAGAGCGCACGTACCCGAGTGGATGACTAAAGGAAGGATCACATTGATACAAAAGGACCCAAACAAAGGAACCGCCCCCAACAATTACAGACCCATAACTTGCCTACCAATGAAGTGGAAAATATTAACAACACAAATAAGGGAAGAGATTTACCACTCTCTAACAAGCCGCGGATTGTTCCGACGAACAGAAAGGATGCTGCAAAGGATCCAGAGGCACAGCAGAATTACTCTACATAGATAAACACATCCTAGTGAGAGCAAGACAAGACGGAAAAATATAGCTATGGCCTGGATTGACCACAAGATGGCATATGATATGGTTCCGCATAGCTGGATAATAAACAGCCTAAAAATGTACAAAATATCAGACGAAGTCATAAACTTCATCGACAAAACTATAAAATCCTGGAGAGTCAAACTGACAGCAGGAGGAAGAAAATTAGCTGAAGCAAAGATCCGGAGAGGGATCTTCCAAGGAAATGCTCTATCACCCTTACTATTCATAATTGCCATGATGCCACTTAACCACATACTCAGAAAATTCACAGACGGATACAAACTCGGCAGATCTCAGGAAAAAGTTAATCATTCAATGTACATGGACGACATCAAACTTTTTGCAAAAAATGAAAAAGAACTGGAAACCCTAATACACTCAGTTAGAATATACAGCCGGGACATAGGAATGGAATTTGGCATAGAAAAATGTGCAATGCTTGTAATTAAAAGTGGCAAACGACATCTAACTGACGGGATGGAACTACCAAACAAGGATAAGATAAAAACACTCGCAGAAAACGAAACCTACAAATACTTGGGCATCTTGGAGGCTGACACCATCAAACAAGCAGAAATTAAAGAAAAATCCTGAAAGAATACCTAAGAAGAACTAGAAAACTACTCGAGACAAAACTCAATAGCAGAAACCTCATCAAAGGAATAAATACTTGGGCTGTTTCTCTCGTTAGATATTCCGGGCCCTTTCTCAA
>OY757924.1:40945231-41022731 GCA_963585895.1 Sepioteuthis lessoniana
AGCGTAGCTTATTCGTTCATTAAAAAGGTTTGCTGTCTTCCTATAATTTATTACCATAAAGCCATCTGGAATTTTAAACTTTGGTTTAAAGAAACTTCTTTGTTTTACCGAAATATATTTCTTGAAAAAAAAACAACAACATTCTGGCATTGTGTTTCCAAAATAATCAGCAAATACTTGTATACAAGAAGTAATATAGGATTTATAACAGATATAAATCCAGTTAACCGAAAGACAGTCCACTCGTATATTTATATAATGATTTGTTTCAGCTGGGGTTCCACCTTGTTGAAATATTTTTCCCTAAATATAATTCATTCTTTCACTTCATGATTTTCTCATTTTAGTGAAGACATTTTCAATGTCCGATGAAAGTCTTTTATCTTTAATTAATAGTACGGTATAGATTATTAGAAATATAAGCTCAGACACATGTCAACATTCTTACAAAGATAACATTAAAAAATAATTATTTCAGTCCTTTTCAGTTTTTCACACCATCTTTGGCGGGGAATTTTCACAGGAGTCTGGGTAACAGACTCCGGTGAAAATTTAATATTTAAGCCGATCTCAATAAAGGTCAGAGGTCTCAACTCTTCCTCTGATATTCAATTTCCTCAGTCTCTTCTCAAAGCTTTTGGGGACTGCTTCTCTTGAACCGACTATATTTGGTATCAATATAACCTCTGTGTTACATCACTTTTTCTGCTCTCTATCAAGATCCATCTATTTGTTTATATTTTCGTTTTCTTTCATTTTCTGGTTCGCTAAAACAGCATAATCCACCAGATGATGAATTATTTTTTCTTGTCAATTAAGAATAAGTATGGAATTCTGGTAGAGGTTAAGGGATCTGTTTGTATCTCAAAATCCCAGAAAGATAATGGATCTCGTTTTCTTGGACAGATTCTTGTTTATTCAAATACCAAATAGTTTGGTCAGATTTAAATCTCTTGCACAATTTCCTGTGGATTACTTTATCTGCTGCATTTGGTTATCATGAGACCAACCGTTTCATCTTTGTCTTTACATAATCTAGTGTTGCTAAATTTGTTGCGTGTTATCCATTTTCGTTCTAATATAATTGATGGTAATAGTATTATTTTGTGTTACTCTTCATGGAGATTCAGTTTCTTTCTTTATGTTTCCTCTTCTTAGCCATGTGCTGGTCGTCTAGAGTGTAATTTCGTTAGACTTCTGTTTGAATGATCCAAGTTTTTGTATACTGTTTTTTTTTTTTTTTTTTTTTTTTTTGTCTTATTTTTCTGTTTGTCCTTGTTTTGATAATGATGTTACTATCTACTACAATTAGTCTTTCTTTGCACTTTTTATTATATTTTTCGAATACTTTTTCTTCTGCATTAACTCAATGACAGCGATTACTTTTCTAAAATATTTTCTTAGCATATACATCCTGTCTTTTTTTCATCTATCAGATGTAAGAATTAATGAATCGTCATCTATTACTTCATTCTTACTTCCACTTACTGGTCTGAGTTCCTTTCCTGTCCATTTTATGATTGACGGAGAATCTTACGGGTGGAAATTATTGGGCATTTATTTCTTTAATGGGATTTTTAATTCAGAGTTTAGTTTCGGTAATTTTTTTTGTGTTCAGAGATACATTTTTTAAATCTTTGTCTGAATAATCGTATCTGATTCCAAACTTCCTGAGTATGTATAATTTTCCTTCTCCTCAAGTGTCCTGATTATTATGATTATCATTATTTTATTCATTATAAATTCTTTGCACCAGCGTTAGTTGGTGGTATATCACGGGAGTCTGAGTGACAGCATGTCTACTCAGTTTCCAGAAAACTTCTCATTATTCTGGACAATCTTAAAAATGATCTAGTCTGGATAGTGTCGACTCATCCTCCGATTTCCAGTTATTTTAGCTCTCTTTCGAACTACTTGGAGATCGTTCAAAGTGGGCTAGTCATAATCGGAATCACCGTCACCCTTATTCTGCCCAACTTTCCCAGTTCTCTCAAAGGGTCTAAGTATTTGTCTCTCTTTTCCCTCTCTGTTTTGTGCTGCTATTAGAAAAGATTCTGTTGTTTCTCTTCCTTAGCTATGTCCAAGTTTTGGTGTGAAATTTTGCTTATTTTTCGTTGGCAGTATCCATACAGTTATTTTCTTCCCATTATTGTTTTCTAGTTATATTAGTTATGTTCATACTCGTGTTATCTGTATTGCTTTAGTCTACCTCCGCACATTTCATGTAATCTTCAAGTCATTGTATTGTTGCATCAACTCTATCTTCAATACTGGCAAGTTCTTTTCATCCTTCTTTTCTTGACATACATAATATGTCAACGTCACCGCTGGGTTGTAAGACCTTATGTCTCGTCGTTAGTTTTCTTATTTCCGGGTCCATTTGTTTAAGTTCTTCTGTCGTCCACTTCAAGAAGGGTCCCGAATATCTTACGAGAATAACCCAGGTGTTTATTCCTCTAATGATGTTCCTCTTAAATAGTTGGGTTTTGAGTAGTTTTCTCGTTCGCCAGAGATAGATTTTCAAAAAAATCTTTCGTTTCCACTTGTTTGATGGTATCCAATTCCAATATTGCCAGATACTTTTTTAAAGTTTCTGTAATATAATAGCCGAGGGATTTCGGTTCATGCCCTTGAGTTTAGTTAGGCTGAGAACCTTTCGGCTCAGCACATGGGTTAGTTGGGTGCAACATTGAGGCAGGTGTTAACGCGGGCGCGCACGGGCGGATGGAGGTGTCACTCAGATGTCACAATAGTCCGAGACAAAACGGGTGACGGAGTGCGAATGACGTCACGCACCGGAAGCGCGCAGAGATTGGTGGAGATTTGAAGAAAGTTAGAGAGTTGAGATTAGACACTGGACGAAGACGGTCGACTTTTAGAGCTCGCAGACGCGAGACGAACTTGCGCCCTATGGGGGCTGCTCGAGACCGGGGCCACTCGAGACGGGGGCCAAGCATAGAAGATTGTGTCTCTCCTCCTTACGTCGAAAAAAAATGTTTCGTTCCTGAACAAGAAGTCGTTACGTGTTTTCGAATTCCAAGATTCCTATGTTCTTTATATGTTCTATCGTTATGAACATTATATGTCCATTTCGCACTTAGCGTTAATTGTGAATATGGTACATTTCCTTTTCTCCAGGTGTTCCGATTTTTTCTGGATTTGGTAGTTCTATTTCTTCCGTCATGTGTTGTTTCCTACTTTTCATAATTAGCATTATGTATTTATGTCCTAACTACATATCATCAATGTCTAAATTAGGGTTTCCATTTTTTTTTTTCATTTTTGGCAAATAGTTTGATGTCATCCATGTACCTTAGGGGATTTTTCTTTTCCTGTGATTTATTAAATATGCATCCATCTGTGCATTTCCTGATTATGTGGTTGAGTGGCATCATACCTCTAACAAATAGTTATGAAGTTAATTTATCTCCCTGTATTTTAACCTCAAAAAACTTTTTCCTTTCGCTGCCAATTCCACTATCCAGTTTTCCATGGTTTTATCGATAAACTTTATCTCTTCGTCGGATATTTGTACATTTTGAGACAGTCTGTTGTCCACCTCTGGAGGGCCACGTTGCAAGACTTTTTGTAGTCAATCCACGCACGTGGTAAATTTTTCCACCTCATTTTTCTCTCGCTGAGGATGTATTGATCAACATATAGCAGTTCTATAGTTGCTTTGGTTCACTTGCGGCACCCTTTTTTTTTACTTGGGAGATTGTTCGCAGCTTATAGTTATCAATTTGGACACTGAGGATAGTCTGATTCATATTATATTCACACACACACACACACACACACACACACACACACACACACACACACACACACTCTCTCTCTCTCTCTCTCTCTCTCTATATATATATATATATATATAATTCACTTTCTTTCTCTCTCTCTCTCTTTCTCTCTCTCTATCCCTTTTTTTCCCTCGCAAACCAGCAAAAATAGACGAAAATTCGGGTCAAGGTCACAGGCTGACTGATTGATGGTCAATTTTCCCTAATATGGTTGTATGAACTGGCAAGGAACCCCTAGCGACAAGCTACCTATTTAAAGGTTGAATGCCGACTGGCCAAGAAGCCTACAGAATACAAGGCAGCGGTAAAGTTCAATTTGCTGAGAGGAAAAATCAGACAAGTCAGTTTCCCGAAAGATCCCATAAAAGGCAGACGTGTCTGTGGTGAAGGGAGTAAACTTTCTTCCCAGAGGCAGCCCATATGGGAAGATTAAATTGCCGCCAGGAAAAGATAATAAATGTATGACTATTTTGTTCGTCGATTGACAACGAGAAAAATGAAAGAACAAGAAATGATTTGAATATATACTAAGAAAGAAAGAAAGACAAATAAACGGTTGGTGAAATGCGACACCAGAAAAAAAAAAAACAGAAAGGAAAATTAACGGTCAGTGAAATGCGACACCAGAAAAAAAAAATATATATATATATAAGATAAGATAAGATAAAGAAAAGGAGACAGACAGACAGACAGACAGGTAAGATAAGCTTCATTTTAATGTTGTTTCATTTTTTTTATTACTCTGTTCTTACCGCACACAAAACACATCAAAAGAAAAAAGATATTGCACACATCATCAACAGAAAAAATATAGTTTAATTGCCCCCAAGTTATTGAAATATAAATATTCTTATTATTGTCGCTTAGACAACCTTACGTTGCACACATGGGTTTTTTCGGGTGTCGGGGTGATAATAAAGTAATTAGTATATGAAATTCTGCATGTTGTTCAGTCTTCATTTTCGGCTTGTTCGAAAAACTCGGTCATAGTTTTCCCTGTTTGCTTATGGTTGAATGATATCCCGAAATAAAATATTGTCCGGCCTAATAATAGCAAAACGGTTGGCACTGTACGAGTGATAGGCATAGGTAAAAGGGTTGAGACTAAAACCATCTCCGCTTCGCCGTCAGTAAACCAGTCGGAGAAGTTTCGTGACATTATTTATTAATAAATATTAAATCCCCCCCCCGGATTAGTACCATTAGTATTTTCCACATACCGGTAGGCACGTTATGGCTCTATAGTTGTAAGGGATAATTCCATTTGTTGGGTCTTTCTGTATCAGGAAGGTCTTTCGTTTGGATATCCATTCGGCTATCTTTGCTTCTTGTTGATAACTAATCATATCTTTTGCCAGTCTGTCGTGGATGGAAGTGAATTTTTTAAACCAGAATCAGTGTATGCTATCATTGCCTGGAATTTTCCAGTTTCTTATTTTTTGTGAAGTTTTGAACGAATTGAGGTGTATTTCCAATTAAGGGCCTTCTTCGAGTATTTGCAACTTTTTCCATGTGTTTTTCTTTGTTATGACCTCAGTTTCCATATTTTGCTCATAAATCTCTTTGTCTCCCTTGCAACCAGTTGTTTGTATGTCTTCGTCCATTCTCTCAGTTGTTTGTATGTCTTCGTCCATTCTACTTGCTAGTAGAATTTTCTTCATTTTTTAGAACATCCTGTTTTGTATGTGTTCTTTTATTTTGTCTCGATATTTTTTAGTCTTACTTCTTTCGCCAGCACCTCCTGATATATCCCTCCGATTTGTATCCTTTGTTCTAATCGTGTTGATTTTCTCTGCTCGTCCGAACAAATTCTTATCTTTTTCCTTTGTCTAAGCTTTTTTGCTTGTTGTAGGTTTCTTACTTATGTTTCCTATCTAATTTCCCATCAGGATTTTCACTCTCTACTCATGTTCTTCAAGGAAACTCCGATTTTCCAGATACTATTTTCGCTCTTGTATAGATTAGATCGTTTTACTCCGTGATGTTATTCGTTGGGATATTTGTTAATAAGTTGTTTATTTTTTTCAGTTTCTGCTTTGAATGTTTTTCAGTCTTGTTTCCTGAGAGAATGCAATGCAGTTTTCTTTTCAGACGTAATTCTATTCACTGCCTCTACATTATTTTTTTTTCTTCTTATGTAAGTATTTGTATTGTATTTGGTTTTGTAGTGTTTAATCACTATAACTTTGTGTTTTCGTTTGGTTAAAATGTTTCTGCTTTTTCTGCATTGAGTGTCTCGGTTACTGTATTGATAGACTGTTGATATGTTTCCCTATATATTCATTCGTGCAATTGCAACATTTCAAGGTAAAAAAACAACCTTTCTTTATTATAGTCCTAACCTGCTCAGCGACTCTTTAGTTTGTTGTAAATCTAGCAAAGTCTTTCCAAATTTCTATCTTTGTTTATCTATCCAATATTTGTGTCGAGTTGCTCCTAAAATAGAGTTCAAGTTGGTCATCTTCCCGAGTCCATTATCTGTGCTGTGGTCTCTGATTTGAGTGGTTAATGTGTTAATCATTTGAGCACATGATAAAAGAGTTACCAGCATTCACAGAATGCCGTTGTGTTCCCCAGGTTGGCCATCAAGAGCGGACCTGCTGACCATGACACCAAACCTATTGGTTGGGTCCTACATTGAGTTATATTTCGATTTGTCATTTTTCTTGTGTAGTATATGTTGGCTATCACCCACCTTTTTCCACACAATGAACTAGTCCATCTGACATGTATAGCAGTAGCTACTAATACCAGGGCAGACAAGAAGGTGACGAGCAGCTTCTTATAGGAATAGTATTTCACCTTACTTGCTACTGTAATAACGGAAGCCAATACTAGCGTTGGACTATATCTTTATTCTGTATTCACTAATCCTATGTTCTTGTCTACTAATAGTCTCTCTATTGTATATACTTTTTCGTGAGAATATATCTCTATTTCCTCTCATATCGTGTTTTTTCCTTTATCTAATATTACAAGCGTTCACTAACTAGAACGCAACAGTTGGCGACGAGGAATCGAACACCCGCAGCAACAAAATACGTTCGCCCTGCAACAGTTGGCGACGAAGAACCGAACACAGCAACAAAAATTCATTCGCTCTGCAGCAGTTTGGCCACAAGGAACCGAACTCAGCACACGAAAGTATATTTTGGCTATACCAGACCCATGAGTTGTTTATTATTTGCTCTCCTGACACAGATGTGACTAAGAACCTTAATGATAATGGGAGCTTTACAGAGGATCAAAAAAATTTAAAATTCAAATTGGTTTAGTTTTAACTTAGGTAAAGTCCACAGTAAAGATATTTTTGCAATCTATTTTATTTTAACTTTTCTTAGTTTTTCAGACCAGCATTAGCTGCTCGTCTTTCCCATAATTATTTTGGACAACAAGTCTCGAAAGGTTTCTAGTATTATTTTTATTGTTTTAGGTTTGGGTGTGGGATTTAGCTTCACCTTAAGATAATTCATTAGTTTTAGCAGTTTTTCATTTTTTTTAATAACTGTAGTAAGGGCTAATATTGAAACCTACTTATTAAAGAAAACATGATAAAAAAAAGGTATACGTAAACCACTAGTTATCAAAAGATGAATCTTATTTTACGGTCTCAACTTCGGGAGATTGACGGAAAGCAAAGATTCACTTAACTATTTCAAATATGTAATCAATTACCCATATCTAAAACTTACAAAAAATCATTTGTTCAAACTAATATCTATCTATCTATCATAAAAGGAGCATTTTATCAATGAAAGTCGCGAAATGTCTTAAAAGTTATGAAAACTTCGAATTTAGCCAAACCGATTCTTGGCCATAGTTATTGCCCAAGATAAAAGACAGGTTGAGGATAGAATTACTAGAACACGGGGCAAATCTTTACAAATATCACGAAAGTGGCAATCATTCAACTGTTGCAATGAAATTCGTAGTCACGAAAATAAAATCCGGTTGTTCGTGTAATGGATTATTAAAATTGGTTAGTACTTTTCGTTATTATCCTATTTTTCGGAATAAATGTGACTGAGCGTCAGTGGGAAACATCATCATCATAAACATCATAGTATACCAATAACACGGATTCTTTAACTCTTTCTCGCCATCTGTCTTTGAAATTTTTCTTTGACGCGATCCAGTGTCCACACAGTAACAACCCCTATAGTTGTTTGCCACGACAACCAACATTGAGTCTTTACGTAGAAGTTCATTGTTGAACATAGCTTAGGACTTCGTTACCACTTCTCCAGCGGTGTCTAGCACCTTTTGTTAGTCTTACTTTTGTGTGATGGGAGATGAGTGGCCGTACAACTGTTGTTTTTTGAGAGCTGCTTCCAGGATTTGTACAAAGGATCTTTTAACATATTAATGTATTTTCTATATAGATTCCTTCGAATCGTTTTGTTAGAATCTAAGTGGTGCAACTATACAAGAGTACTGAAATGGATATAGTTTTAAAGTATTTCCATTCAATTTTATCAGACGTATGTGTTCAATAGTGTATCAAGAGCCACTCATGATTCATCTAAGCGTATACTGACATCGTTTTCTGAAGATGAGAAATAACAACCGAGATATATGAACTGTTCTTCTAACTTCAAGTACTTTTCAGTTAATAAGAGGATCGCATCACCTTGATTTAAACAAATGAACTATGTTTTTTTATTAGTTCACAAAAGAACGAATACCTCTTGTTGCTTGTTTAAGGATAGGTTGCAGGGTTTCGCTAAAAGTAGATCCATTTCCGAGAAGCACTAGGTCATCTGCGTAGTCTTCAACTGTGATAATTTCCACAGAATATTTTCTTCATGCACTTTTTAATCTGAAGACATCTTCCCTAATAAGATATAGTGATATTCCTAATAGGTATTTAAAGATTATGAATAGAAATTATGTTAATATATCTACTTTCAGTTTTTACTCTGAAAAAGGAAAAAAAAAGCCAAACTTAAAATTGCGTTATTTATTTAAACTAAGAAAAAACTTAATGAAAAAAAAATTTCTCGATTAAAAGTAACGAAAAAAATCTTCAAGGTTTCTCTCATGAAAACTGCTAACTTATCTAAACCAAATCATAACCATAGTTTCTTCGAGGCTTGTCGTTTCAAATAGATTAATATTGTGCA
Organism: Sepioteuthis lessoniana; assembly: GCA_963585895.1. Classification (NCBI taxonomy): domain Eukaryota; kingdom Metazoa; phylum Mollusca; class Cephalopoda; order Myopsida; family Loliginidae; genus Sepioteuthis; species Sepioteuthis lessoniana. The sequence goes on from OY757924.1 coordinate 40,954,155, forward strand.
GTGAATATAATGATCATTTTTTGCTCCTAATACGAAGCTTTAAATCATTAGATTATTTCTAGAAATGTCTGATTGCTGTCCTCCTCTGATCCTCTTCTGCTGTACCTCAAATATTTTCTAATATTCTCCATTCGAAGTGCGTAACGAAGTTATCTCGATATAATGATGTTAGTTTTGTGTGCCGATGTCAGCGAATACGAAATTGCCTAAGAGGCATGTCTGCAAAGAAGTATATGTAGGTTCGTGTTTAATTTATTTTTGATCTTGAATTGCGTCAACAATCAATTTTACGTGAGGGTAACGATATTCCGGATCGATGTCAGCTTTCAATATCATTGTTACGTGTTGAGATTGTGGCAGATAGTAACCCTGATTGTGCCTTTTCCACTACTGACTGTTCAGGTCATCTAGATGAAGAGGAAACAATATGATATGGAAATCTATTTGTGATATCCCAGATCGATAAATGTGTATCCCACCTTGACAGTCATATCTTATAGCAATATCCAAATCACTTTCCAAATTGGTATGGAAGTATCACAATGTCTTGAAGAGTAAAAGAACGGGATGTTCTCTGTATATACATTCTTATATAGCGGTCATATTCTATCACCTGTGATCCTGATGCACAGCAGTATGCCCATCAATGAAATTCCAATCATTCGGTGTTGGTACAAAAGACAGTCAAATGCATGACTTAAAGATTTTTGAAAATTTAGTCATCGACTGAGCGAAAAGTGATGACTTAAATTTCAGCAAAATTACACCCCATTGTACGCAAACCACGATTTTTCAAAGAATATACCTTTCCTTGCGCAACTTGAAAATATCTCATGTCTTTTTTTGCTTTTGAGAAAGGTCTAGAGGGAAGTTGTAACATCGGCTATAAAGTGAGTGGGATTTTTCTGTGATCGGATCTGATATATCCGTTCCTCATATGAACAAGCGCATATCGTCTTTATCTCTTCCTATTAGTTTGGTCTCTTCGTCTCCACCGACTTTCGCCGAGATGCTTGCAGCACTAACAATATATCAAAAGCAATTTAGGATTATATAAGCAAGCGAAAGAGTTGAGAAAAAATAAGCAAACGGTAAGATTAATCAAAGATTTTAAATTCTGATTGAATCGTAAAAGTTGTATATCGAGAATTAAAACTAAGACAGAAAAAGATGCTTATAGCATGAAAGCAACACAATAGCAGGTTGTATTAATTTAAACTAAAACAATAGAGACTATTCCAGTGAAACTTGATCGAGATATTAGTAGGTCGTGTACACTCAGCGCATTTTATTGGTTCAAGTATTATTAAGAATTAGATTAAGAAATTTCTCAAGAATGCTTGACAGTCTCAATTACTTTAGAAGACGATAACTGCCTTTGCCAGTGGAATTCTCTTAAATTTCTAATAAAATACACGTGACATAATGAAATCACTTTCTTGGAGTGACGTGCACTTCGAGACCCTTGAGGTCTCATCGGTTAACCGACAACCCACGCATTGCATTTGCGTTTTGAAAAAAAGATGGCTTCCGGCGTTGGTCTAAAATTTAGAAGCTACAGGTCAGTTCCTCAAAAGAAAAGAAGGAAATTAAGTCGATGATTAAAAATTGTAATTTACAGTCGCTTAAAGCCATTCTAGATCACATCCTTACGCAGGTTTGCCTCGTTTAGTAACTAAAGTGAGTTTGCTGCGTTTAGGTGAGTTTGCTGCATTTTTTCTAGGTGAGTTTGCTGCATTTTTATTCGGTGTTTGGCTGTCTCATCTCTAGCTCTCTCTCTCTCTATATATATATATATATATATATATATATATCTGTTCATTAATCTATCTTTCCACCAACCTATACTTGCTGTTTTCCTGAGTTATATTGGTTCTAAGTTTTATAAAAGTAAATCTTATGGCGATATTTTTTTCGTTTCAATTGCCTATATCTAGATCATTTATTGTTTTTCTTTTTATTTGTGTTTTTTTAATTACATAATTCAAGTAATTTTTTTGTCCAAGTGTTATTTTGGTTGCATTGCTATTGATAGCTGTTCTTTCAGCTCTCTCAGATCAATGTTTAAGACTGTATTTCTCAGTTGAAATGATAACTGTTTTGAAATGATAGTCATTTATTTACAAGAAATTATCTACTGGAAGCTAAAAAACGTTTTAACAAATATAAATTATTTGAAAAAGACTGATATCTACATTAGATAAGGCTGATTAGCAATTATGTAGCTTAAAATCAAGCAAGCGGTCATCTTATCTACGCGTTGCTAATCTTATGTATTTCATTCCGTGGTTTGGTTTCATTAGAAAGTTTGAATAACTTGTCATTTGCTTCTATCGTATTAGTCAACACCAAAATTTATAGCTGGGACCGATGGCTAGAGGGATCCTATAAAGGGAAACCATTCAAATTAGCACGATTTATGATGAAGATGATGTTGATCATAATGAAACATCCTGAGGTGCTGGGCAAAAAAAAAAAAAAAAAGAAAACGTGTCATTTTCTTCTATCATATTAGTCAACACCAAAATTTATAGCCGATGTTACCTCTTCCTTCTGGACCTTTCTCAAAAACAGAATCACATGAAGTATTTTCAAGTTGCTCAAGGAAAGTTATATTCTTTGACAAATCGTGGTGTGCGCACAATGGGGTGTAGTTTTACTAAGCCCTGAAGTTTAGGTCGTCACTTGTCACTCTGTCGATAACTAACTTTTCAAAAATCCGCTATTTTTATAGAGCTGATTTTGAAAATGCAGTCTATCATTTTAGATGTTGTACCCTTTTTTCAGTGACGGTAATAATATAATTTTGCTAAAATTAGAGTAGTGATGAAATTATATTCAGATATCCAGAGCATTGTTTCTTCATGATTACATAAGGAAATGAAATGCAATGTCATTGTTTAAATTTGAGAATAAATACTTACTTTTATGGTGTGCAAGATTTTCCGTCTTGATTTGATAATTAATTGTGTTACCAAGAATTCAATAATCTTGTATGGTACAATGATATTTCCGATGTGAAAATGGAGTTGGTCTTTGTTGTAACTGTTTCTACTTATAAGAATTCTATAAACTTTAGTTCAATCTGTTGACAGGAAAGCCAGTTAAAAATTCAGTCCGACATTTATCAAAATTTGTGAATTTGTTGAAAGATTTTCTAGAACTTTTTGTCGGAAATACAAAATCTTTTTTGAAATTTTATACAATTTTAAGAAATGTTGAAATTTCTTAAAATTATTAAATGTATGGAAATGCCTAATAAAGTTTTTTTTTTCTCTCAATTATGTTTTTGGCAAGAAGAGCTTTTATCTAACTAACAAGATTCACAGAAAATTTAGTATGCATATATTAATCCATCATATAATTCATAATTTCAGAAACAACGACGAAACATCATTGATTTGGTGAAAGTTATATTTTCTGCGGAGTGAATATATATTTTTCAAGACATTATGGCTTTTAGAGAAAAGAATTATGAGATGCAAACTTCGCAGACGATTAAGTGCTTTTTGCAAATACACCTGCTTTAGCCGAATGCCTGCTGCATAGCCTGGAGCGAGCAGAAAGTCTCATTGGTCACGATATGAACGCCAATAAAAGATTATTCATGTGCTTAAAAAAAGAAGAAGCTATATTCACTTTAAGTGGCAATCTTCTGAAATTACTAAAAAAAAATATCTCAACAACTGAAAGCGAGGGAAGACATCGGTTGCTATTGTCAGGTTGTAGATCATAAAGAATTATGATTTTTCGAGTAAAAGTGTTGGGTATCACCCATCTTTTTTCACACAATGAACTAGTCCATCTGCCATATATAGCAGTAGCTACTAATACCAGGGCAGACTAGAAGGTGAAGAGCAGCTTCTATAGGAATAGTATTAGGGTGTTGGAGACTGGAGATATCACGAGATCACCTTACTTGCTACCGTAATAACGGAAGCCAATACTATTGTTGGACTATATATTTATTCTGTATTCACTAATCCTATGTTCTTGTCTACTAATAGTCTCTCTATTGTATATACTTTTTCGTGAGAATATGTCTCTATTTCCTCTCATATCGTGGTTTATCCTTTATTTAATATTACAAACGTTCAGTAACCAGAACGCAACAAAAAGAAAAGGATATTTCTTCCCACTGTGGATGTGTATGTTCTCTTCTATTGTCACTACAGTTGAAATCTAACGAGACACTTGGAGGAAAAAAAATAGATGCTACTAACACAAAAATTCTAAGTGCTGTTTTGAACAGAAGCATCAATATCAAAACTGCATCTGTACTGCCACTTGCCTCCCATCTTACAAATCATCCAAGTAAGACGAACAAGACATGCTGAGCATTGCGGGGAAAATAAGGAGGACTTTACAAGCGACGTTTCCCTAAGGATTTCTACTGATGGACTAACCGGTACTGGCCAACCAGCAAATACTTACAAGCTTCAGCTATATATGAACCCTGGATGCAGTCTTGATAATCTACTTAGAGCGATTGACAGATGGATCGTTTAAACGGAAGCAATTCAGCTTAGCACAATTGATGATGAAGATGATGATGACAGTAAATAAACATCCTGATTTGCTGAGCAAAAAATTGATTTTTTAAACCATCATCTCGCAATTATTACGAATGCGTAATAACTTTATTATTATTTTTTTTTATAAATTAGAGTAATCATGTTGAAATTCCTGTAGCCATCTTGTTTATAGTTGTGTGATACAAAAGATACTTGTAAGTAACAAGGCTGCATTAATTATAGACTTTGCAATTTGCCATTGTTCATATAGGCTTTAGTCATCGCTGATTGTTTAATCTACTGCTCCTACTTATAGGCAAGTCTATTAATCTTTGCCAGTAATTTGTAGACGGCTGATTGCCATCTGGGTCCCCGAAACAATCCGACAAATAATTCTAAGATAATTTATTTCTAAGAGATCATGTAAAGAAACTACACTGGAAAGTTAAAGATTGAAGTATTATTGCAAAAATAAATAGCTTACTTCAGAAAAAAAAATCATAGTACAATTCATCGATAAAAGGAACACTTTTAATTCATTTTAAAACCCTACATAAATTACTAAACATCATATTTCTATAAAACATTTATCCATGAAGTTGTTGATCTCTATTTTATGCGACAAGGTTTTATTTTGTAAAAAGGGATTTTTAGTCGGATTTTGCAGATCTCGTGCGAATCAACTAAGAAGAGATTATCACCCGTCAATTCGACAAAATATTTTCGTGATGCTCTGAATTTAAACAAGAAGAATCCCAGATCTTTTCTAAGTTCAAAGCTTAAAAAATGGATTTCGTTGAAAGAAATGGATACGACTTTTTTTATCAGCTATAATCTGTCAGAAATCTTCTAATGGTCACGGGTGTTCATCATGTGCTGTAATCATCTTAAAAGAATTGGTTATATCCAATATTTGCACTGACATTCCTGCTGATTTCTATAAAGAATAATATATATATATATATATATATATATATATATATATATATATATATATATTACTCTTTATATATATATATATATATATATAACGCTCCCGCATGGGGGTTGAGCACTCTGGCGAAGGAATTGCCGGCCGCCGCTAACATAATGCAAAGCTCTTCGAAAGAATTGAGCACTCTGGTAACCGATAGAGTATACAAAATGTAAACAAACGGCGGCTGCTGCTGTTGCTAAATAAATACCTTAAAAATCCCCTTAGCCAACGTGGTCCGCTTGGTGGCCGAGACGCCTGAGACTTAGTCTAACGTAAAGTTGGACGAAATTCGATCCCGGCTTCGAGCGTCCTGCGTGTCTAGCCACACTGAAGAGTACTGATAGAACAAAACAGTCTATCTGTGGATGACTATATATATATATTCATTGAAGATGATTCGTCGGAAGAAGAAGAATGAATCTGATCAAGTCATAATGATGATAAATATTTTTAAAAAGTGTACGGATTTTGAAAGTTGAACGGATAATAGAATTTTGATATAATAACTAGAACGGATTAAAACATACTAAAGAAGAAAAGCAGAATTTTTTTTTTATTATTATACACGTTTCAAGATTAGGGTCATTAGGAAAACTCTGTTAGAAAGATTTTTTCGACAAAGGGATACATTCAGGTATGTATAGTATGTGTATAGCTGGGGAACAAACAAAATAAACTGCTAACAATTAAGCAGTCATGTATGTCTGCCGACCAGGTGTTTTATGTAAGTCACAGTCTAGTTACATTTTTGAGAACGGCTCACTTTTTAATAAAAAAATCAACAATCATTAATTTCTACAAGAATCATGGGAAAAAAACATTTGTAAAACTTGGAGGTGTCCGTGGTGTAATGATTATCGTCGTAGGAAATGGACACGGCGACACGAGTTCAAATCCTGAACGAGACTGATTGCATTTCACATAGCACTAATACCCTTGGGAAAGGTATGAATCCAATTATTCTCCCTCCAGCTATGGGTAAATAGTAGGGAAGACTGTTTTCTTCAGCCTTGGTGAGGCAACTAGTCTAGGAGAAGGAAAACTCTGAATTCAAACCTGTTAAATTCCGCTTAAAAATTGACCTTGTGTCATATCCTGCCTGAGCGGAAGGGTTGGTAAATATGGTATATGGTAAAACTGCGATCCATGGGTAAATTTATTTTAATTCTTTTGAAGCAAAATATAGTATTTGTGGTTCAGCTTCAATGTGTGCAAGTTTGTGTGTTTATAAGTAACGTAATATTTTCCCACAACTAAAACTGATTGACTAGTAAATCATAAAGATATTAAGCTCTGTCGGCAAGTCTTACATTATTATGACTGTATCACTGACTGTACCTATAGCTGTATCGCAAGAAAAAGAGACGTCCTAGTTTTGATACTTAACTATATCTATTGGCGTGGCCCCGATTCTGGAGATCCGGCGATTGTGAAGTGACTCTTTATTGTCCATACTCCAAGTCTTCTCGGAGCAGAAGTGGTAGTCACTGACCCATCTATACGTTGACAGGATATATTCAACATTCTTCGTATTCAATAGAAGCGAGGATATAAATTAAGAACCGTCAACACGAAATATATAAATATAAACGATCATTGAACATGGTTCCCTAAACTCTAGATGACCAGTCACCTGGGGCTGTTGAATACATCGACTGCATCTCTGTAAATGGGTAAGACCCCACTCGATGACTTTCTTGGATATGACATTAAACCATTTGATTGCGAGGTTCAGACCTTGGACATTTCGGGATGTGAAATGCACCAATTGCTACCAATTCCCCTCTGATCAGGAGAAGTAAAACCTGATTTGGGTCCTTCCTACCTATGGGTCAAACTGAAGAAACTACGTGTGCAAACAAATCGCTGATGTTCAATTATGACTCTTATATAGCAATACTTGAAACCATTTAACTGTGTGTAAGGAAAACCTCAGGTTCATTAAAGAATGTTTTTTACAAAATATGTCTACAAGTTATATATATATATATATATATATATATATATATATATATATATATAACTTGTAAACACACACACACACACACACACACACATATATATATATATATATATATATATATATATATATATATATATATATCGATTTGCTATTGAATAATCTACAATGCTTCACATTCCATAAAACCCAACAATACCAAACTTGAACTCTAGAAATAAAATGACAAACCAATCAATAAGTATTATAAAGACTTAAAACGGCTCATTGGCCCGGTGGGTAGAGTTCAATCCCAGGTCGCGTCATACCAAAGACTTTAAAAATGTTACTAGATACCTCCTTGCTTAACACTCAGTAATATAAGGTACGTATCGAGGGTTAAGTGGAGCAATCCAGGGAAAGGTGTAGCGCCTTCCACTACACATCGGTGAAGTAGCTATTTAAAAGGGAGTCTTCTAGTTGCCTTCGACTACAGCCACTAACATTACTTACTTTTTATTTGCAAGTCACTCCAAGATTATTTTTCTTCTATTTTCGTTAATCGAAGTGGTTTAGAAAATTCTTTACATTGTGATTCAGATGCAGCTTTTTAACACCAACGAAACCAAAAATAGAAATAAAATAAAATAAAATAAAAACTATTAAATAAATAGATAAAGGAAGATACATTTCTTGGAGTAAATTAGGAGCTCCAAGTCGTACACTGTCTGGTCACGTGTGGCGGTCGCCGAGCAATCCTCAAATTGGGCTGTATCTGCGGTTGTCTAAGTTAGGAAGCTTAAAAAACATATATATATATATATATATATATATATATATATATATATATATATATATATATATATATATAAAGAAAATCAATAGTACAAATCGGAACGTTATTACAAGTCACATCTGCGAACTGACAGAAGTAGACCTGTGGGCTGAATACATTAAGAAATATGGAAAGCAGAAAAAAGAGGAAGGTAAGGTAAAAAAATGTGAAGAGAAGTAATTTATCTTATGGCTATAAATTTTGTCGACATTGTCTTGTTACTTTACGTGACTCATTTTCTGTGAGGATGTTGAAAGAAGAGAAAAAATAATAGGGAAAAAAGGTGGCAACAAATTAGAGACATTGTGAATTGAAATCATTAAAAGAAGGATAAATTGGAAGAGGAAGAACAAAAGAAAGATAGCGCAAACGGAAGTAAGAGAGAGAGAGAGAGAGAGAGAGAGAGAGAGAGAGAGAAAGTGTGTGTGTGTGTGTATGTGTGTGTGTGTGTGTGTGTGTGTGTGTGTGTGTGTGTGTGTGCGGAATGATAAAATGAAGAGAAAAAAGATGGTATACAAAAGAGACCAAACGGGAGTTAGTAAATACACAGGGTGAAAAAGGAACGTTGGAATGAATTTATGAATAGAATAAGAAAGAAAGAAAGAATGAATGAAGAAAATAAAGGATAGGACGTGAGAAAGACAGATAAAAGACATACACGTAATTTTTGAAAAGAAAAAAAAAGTTTATGCTTTTTTGGGTTGGATTAAATAGCATATCAACCATTGTAAGTTATTTTATGCCAAATCTCTCTCTCTCTCTCTCACTCTCTCTCTCTCTCTCTCTCTCACACACACACACACACATGTATATATATATTTATATATATATATATATATATATATATATATATATATATATGATTTCTAAATATAGTTTGTGAATAACATTTTAAAATAAAGCTGAGTTTACTTTTTGCACCCTTTTAAGTGGTTTCAAGTATTTCTATCTAACACGATTAATTATATTTACAATTAATCACTTTTAGCATATAGTTAAATGGTTTCATTTAGTGATAATTAATTTTCTTATTGATATTAATCATTTGTAAAGTGATTACAATTATTGCAATTGTACACTATTCTAATCAAATCTATTCAAGTAAACTGCTTCCAAGTATTGCAGTGTTCTACCAATAATTCAATTAAGGCACACAGTTAAAGAATTTCTTGTATAGCTATTTATCACTAATGATTCTATTGAACATTATTCATTCGTTTAAGCACAGTTAAATAGTCAATCATGTGTCTAACAATTCAATTTAACAGAAGTGATTTATTTGCACAGAGTTTATCTATAAAAATTTATATTGGAACCATAGATATGACACTATCAGGCTCTTACACTCTGGGTCAGAGTAGACCTGGGAAAGATGGCAATGAAGGAGTACTCCACAGTCTCAAAATCTCCAAGTTTTGAGCCTCAACATCGGAGGTTTAATGTTATATCCACGACACTCGTTTGGACGGGGTCATACCCCTCGGTAGAGATGAACTCAGTGTATTCAACAGCTCCAGGCAACTGTGCTGAGAAAAGAAGGATAACATAATTAAAATTATACAAATTGAGGGAAAATAAGAAAGAAAGAGGAAAGATATCTAAAATAGAAAAGGAAAAGAAAAGAGAATATGAATGGAATGAATTGAAAACAATGTAAGCATTACAATAACATAAAAACCTACATACTTAGATACATATATGGATACATGCGTATATATATATATATATATATATATATATATATATATATATATATATATATATGTGTGTGTGTGTGTGTGTGTGTAGAGTTTTTTATTGGAATATAATATAAATATTATCATCTGTCGATCTCAATTTTACAAGGAAACTCCAAAGAGTCATGCAACTTGTCATAACGAACATGAATACAATGTCCGTTTGGCTTTTGGAGCTAAAGGATTTCTCTTCAGGGCTTTTTTTCCGAACTGATTACCCTGCTGAAGATAAGGAACCAAATATTCTCACATTCACTCTCTTTCTCTATCTTTCTCCGCTCTTACTCAGCATCTTTTACTATCTCTCCCCCTCTCTCTTTCTCTCTGTCTGTCTCTCACTGTCTTATACCCGTCTATCTCTCCATATATATATATATATATATATATATATATATTCTTTAAAGAAAAAAAAACGGTTATTTTAGGATTATAAATTTATTTCCATCCTGTTTTGTGTTTCTTATGTAAACCAAAATCATGAAGGAAAATATAACAGAACTTCTTCAGATCTTATGGATAAAATAAAACAGAATGTACACGGTGGGGAGAGGAAGAGAGGTGAAGAGTTATATCCTCGTTTTATTAAACTTCCGTTTTTTTTATTTACTTATTTATTTTATTTATTTTTCTAATTTTACCGTCGGTTGGAATTATGGTAATTTAACTTTTTTATTTATTTTCTTTTTTTGTTAAGATCGATGATTAACTTCTATATGTTTTATTTATATAATAAATTTTTGTAAGGTAATATTAATACTTATATTAATTTCGAGTCTATTTTCTCAGTTACCTATTTTTTTCATGTACGAATATTGGATACGTTTTTTATTTTCATTTTATTTTATTTTCGTTCATTTACCTTGTTTCTTAAATTATCTCTAGTTTTTTTTTTTTTTTTGGATAATTAGTCTATTGTTTAAATTTAGCCTTATGTCTACATCTTGCTATTAATTCTTATTTGATAACATTTCAGGCACTGAATACGTCATTATTTGTATTTTCTGTTGTAAGCAAAAACTGCATCTACCGTCAAAACTTTTTGGAGTATTTGGTTTTTTCGATGTAGACCAATGAATCTCAGGGGTTAACCCTTTGTTTTTCAAACTCCAGAATTGCTTAGATAGTGCTGTTTGGTGTTTTAGATATTCGTGGGAGAAAGAATATTTGTGATTTGCGTACCTCTCCTTCCATTTCGTGGAGGAAATTCCGATATAAGCTTTTCTATCTGTTATATTCTTTTTGGGTAAATTATTCCTTGATATACTACATTATTTAAGTTACATAATCCATTCATAGGACAATTGTCTCGAGATTTACAATTACATTCTTTTTTTATACTATTATTATTATTATTATTATTATTATTATTATTATTATTATTATTATTATTTATTCGGTTCTGAAAGTCTAAGCTGAGCAGGCTCGTTACATTATATATATATATATATATATATATATATATATATATATTGTAACGAACCTGCTCAGCTTAGAGTTCGAATAATAAGAAATTATACATTTTCTTCATGCAATCTTAATAGAATAAGAGGCAAATAAATGCAGCAAATTGATCATTTTTATAAAAAAAAGGATATCCATAAAACTACGAAATAAACATACGAAGTTCATGATAAATTCTATTACAACAAGTACAAAAACATGGGAAGACAAAATAAGTCAGAATAATCATTTCTTTAAACAATTTATTTCAACTTACAAGAAAAAAGTAGAAGTTAACAATAACATACAAATCCCTAAATATTTTCAGGAAAATACCATTCTTTCTCCGGAAAAAAACGTCAGTCTTCAATTCTTGCAGCAAACGACTGCTTTTTATAAAACTCACTAAAGAAACAACAAAAATATAAATATTAAACATCAGAAGAATGTTCTTTTTCGTTCCGAAAGAGGTAACCATAAATACCATTTTCTTATTTCTACTACGAAATAGTTTCTGCTTCGAGATATTTTACTGTCTCGGCATTTTTCCCGATCCAATATTCTTAAAACTCTTTCACTGACTAACTCCTTTGTTAAAAATTTCTCGTCTGCCAAAATTTTCGTTTTCCTTCAATTAAATCCTTTCTCAACGGTAATTGGCTGACTCCTGATTCAAGAGACATAACTTGGGCTTTACAAAAAATTAACAATTTATGCAAAAGCAAACAGATATTTATAATTATGTTATTTTTCCATTTTCAACTTTTAACATTTCCTAAACATATTAATTCTTTTAATTCTTTTTAAAAAATAAATATGATGTTGCATTTCACCATGTTAGGCAATACGTCAAAAGGATTTCTCATTTTTCTTAAATAAGTTTTGACATATATATATATATATATATATATATATATATATATATATATAAGAAAATGTAAGAATCTGAAAAAAGGTCTTCTCGGGATGTTTTATCTATTGCCTACGTAAAATATTATCGGTTTTTAAACGTGAAAACATTCAATTTTAGAAATGGAAAACATTAAATCTTCATCAAGGCGTGTGAATTTAAAATTGTAAAAGGTCGCCCTTATGAAGTTTTAATGTTTTCATATACAGAAGTTGAACGTCTTCCTACTTAAAAGCTGAAATATTTTACGTCGGTAGTAAATAAAATCATCCTCAGAAGACCATGTTTTTATACATTTTACCTTTTCATACTCTTGGATTTAACTGAAACTCCCATATATATATTTATATATATATATATATTGAAGAGTGTATATTTAGACACCAAGTTATTATTCGAGAAAGTTTTCTTAAATACTTTTGGTCTTCATCACGGGTAGTGTAGTATTGAGTTGATTGTTTCGTTTTTATTGTTCTTGGGCAGAAGATATGAGATAATTCCTTACCATCAAAATCCTGACACAAGGAAAATAACTAGGAGCTTTGAAAAAATATAAAATATAATAAACAGTGTTCCATCATCTTTAACAGGTCTTGCATATATATATATATATATATATATATATATATATATATATATATATATATATGTGTGTGTGTGTGTGTGTGTGTGTGTGTGTGTGTGTGTGTGTGTGTGTGCTAATTGAAAAGAAATTGCTTATTTTAAAATACTTACGATTTATTTGCATATAGAATTATAGATAAAAAATAAGCTATAAGAGTTTAGAAATTAAACGTACTTTTTAGTCAGGCATATACACATTCGTACACACATTCCATACAACATTATATATATATATATATATATATATATATGTGTGTGTGTGTGTGTGTGTGTGTGTGTGTGTGTGTGTGTGTGTATTTATTGTTTAGATTAAAACATGATTTATCATTGCTCTTATTTATTAGATTCTAATTGGAAAATGGTAAAACCTGTAGTTATTTTAATACGAAACATTCTCTATGCCAGTTGAACCCACTCACCACATAAAATGATGTCCAAAATTATAATTAAAGATGCTTTATAATTATAATTAATCATAATTAATTGTTGTAATCTAACAAAAGGTTACTGAATAATAAAATAAACAAAACGAAGTTTGGAAATGAAATGGAAATATTTATATCATTAACATAATACAATAGACGCCAGTGGCGTGAAGAATGTAAACCACAGCATATCAACGTATTTACCGTCCTCCCCACTAACTGGAAAAGTAAGGGACTTGGCCTTTTCATGGTTTGTCCAGGCGCACAGCCGTATCCCAGATATGCACGGTGGCTCCAAACAAGCCTCAGGCCTAGTCAGCATTCCTGTAAAATGGGCGCGTCAGGCTCCAGGCGATAAGCATAGGCCATCCGGAAATTTTTGGAGCCTGGGGCTCGAAAAGAGCTGGTGTTAGTGCACATGACATGAATGCTAGATTCCCGGCATCCAGACAGGCGGCTTGATTAGATTATTAACCACGCCTCACAAAAGTGTCCAAAGTATTTTTGACATAACCAATAATGTTCATTGGCACGGTATATAACTTAAATGTTAAAAAAATATTTCCAGTAGGATGTACTGCAAAGTTCTCAGCATAAAAAAAGAAGGAAATAGCTGAATTTATCTTTTTAGAGGTTTAAAGTAAGTTGTTAAATAATATATATTTATGTGAAATGGCCTAAGATTTGTTTTCTGGGCTAAACCGAGAAAACTTCTGTACTTCGCTATATATATATATATATATATATATATATATATATATATATATATATATATATATATATTATTAAGATATCATCTGATAGAAATTTTACCGATGATAACTCGTAAATAAATAAAAAATAATACCTGGGTTATTTCTTTACTGGCCAATAACATTTTTGTGGGCTATTTGATACTGAAATGTGATTCATTTTACTGTAAACAAAACTATATTTTCAATAACCCACTGCATTTTTTAATATAATCATTTTTTTATTCGTCCGTAATAATTTGTTTATATTAAGTTATAATTCCAATCTAATAATAATAATTACCGAAAATATCTATCTAACCTTTTGATGTAATCCCAACTTACTGCTTCATACTGAAAACAATTATGAAGGTCGTTTAAAAAGTTCTAAGTATTACCAAGATTGAAAAATTTGTCACACACCTCCCACGTTTTTATGGTTCTCGTCTGCACAGAAATTAAGATAGAAATCTCAATTATTTTTCTAGTTTCATTTGAAGTTATAATCTTTTCCCACCACAAAAAATGATCTGCTATGGTTTTTGTTTCTGGGTGATGCTTACAATTGTTTTCATATATAATCTAAAGCAATCCTATCTTATAATCATTTCTTTGCTCATATTCACGTAGTTTCAATTATTCCGGTATAATGGTACTAATTTACGAATATATCAATTGAACACTTTCACGAGATTCCAATCTAATGTCTGGTATGAATATTGTTTCCCAACGTTTTCATCAGGGAATACCTTCATATTTTTGATGATATCCTGTCATAAGTTTCGAAGTAAATATCTATATCATTAACATAATACAATAGACGCCAGTGGCGTGAAGAATGTAGACCACAGCATATCAACGTATTTGCCGTGCTCTCCACCAACCGGACAAGTCCGGGACAAGGCCTTTTTATGGTTTGTCCAGGCGCACAGCCGTATCCCAGATATGCTCGGTGGATCCAAACATGCCTCAGGCCTAGTCAGTATTCCCTTAAAATGGGCGCGTTAGGCTACAGGCGATAAGCATATGCCATCCGGAGAGGTTTACTGTTCAAATTATCAATCATATCTATTTGACCCTGAGACGAATCCATAAGGGATATAAACATTTTGGGTCTGAGAGGATCTGGAAGTAATCACAATAGACGGGTGACTCCATATTTCCAAGAGATCCAGAACCGGAGCTTCACCACCAGATGCTGTTTAATGTCATTTATAGGACAACATTTTGAGGTGGGAGTCTGCAAAAGATGCAATTGATGAATTCAAAGCCCGACAACTGAGTGAGAATGAATGTGCCTAGATTTTGATATATATGTACAGGGTGGGACAAAATGATCTGAAACTTTTATAGGTTTGATAAAATCAAATTAGAATAAATAATGAAAAAAGTGGTTTTATTATCCAAATGTATATATCATGCCATTTCGTTTTATTTCGTTTCTGGTTACATGTATGGATTAGATCGGCCTTTGATCGTGGAAACGAGTCAGTAACTGCAACGTAAAGAGTTTTCCGTTTGCACTTTAGGCTTGGAAGACATGATCCCGTAGCAACTCGAAACACGATTTTATTAGGAGTTACTAACTTAAAAAATACTGAATCAGCATTGAAACGAAATTGTTGTTATTCCACATGAAAAGATCCGTCAAGTTATTGACAAATTTCTTGAACGCATTTGTCATTGTGTTGAAAATAACGGCAAACATTTGACTGATGCAATTTTTAAAATGAAATAAAACAAAATGTCATCAAGTCAATATTTGGAAAATAAAACCACTTTTTTCATTATTTATTCTGATTTGATTTTATTAAACCTACAAATGAGTCAAATCATTTTAACCCACCCTATATATATATATATATATATATATATATATATATATATATATATACTTAACTCATGGAATTTACACTGCGACCCCTGGGTTTCATAGAGTTTTTTTTGCAAAACAACAATCTTCAGTTTTCTTAACTGCCTGATGATGATTATTATTAGATAATAGCTCTATCCTAGATATTGAGCACTCTCCATATTATATTGCACTTGGTTCGACACAAAACCACAAAGTGATTAAGTGACAACCAACACTGTTATAATATATACATACATACATACATATATATATATATATATATATATATATATATATATATATATATATATATATATATATATATATCAGCATCAGTTATAGAGTATGTGTGCTTAGATATAACAATAGCGTTTTTTTATGATATTGTGGGATATTGAAGATACCGATACAACGACACTGGGTGACTGTCAATTTATTGTCTATGCTATGATCGGACCAACAGTTTCTCACGCTGTCACAATCTTATATGTTTATACTCGATGACAACAAACTGACAGCCATCGTACACCGTTGACACTGTGTCTCTGCCATCCTAGCAGATATACTTGCTCTAACACATATATTGAACACTATATATAAGATATATGAATTATATAGTATATATGAAGAACTATTGGGTAAAATCAGTCCCTTATAACTAGCACCGTTTCTGTTTGCACATGTGCGTGCTGTGATAAGCCAAAATACATCCATATTGATCTAGGAGCTCACATCTATTCAATGACTGATTCATCAGTCATGAATTATATTTACGAAACTAGATCCACAACTGTCATAACATTGGTGGCAAGCAAAAGAGATCATAGTTATGCGATATCTCTTCACAGCACCCTCGCAGTGTCAAACGCGGAAACGCACAAGATTTATCGCAGTCGCTTAGGATTTATACGACGAAAAGTTTCGGAAATTCAAACCATGATTGGCGTAATGAAAGCCCGACACTTCACCCATTGTATTCCCAAAGTAGATATTCATATTTCCTCGGGACTGGATATTTGAAGAAGAATGCGTCTAGCATTGACGGGTGTTGATACTGAATGTAAACACTCGGGCGTTGCGATTTATTTTGTTAATGAAAGATGGAGTAGAAAAAACATGCATGGTCATTAATTTATCACACTTGTGCCCGTTTCGGAAAGAGTTAAGATTACTTATAAAGAAAGTCAGTTTCAGTTATTGCGCTGCTTTTATTTGCCTTAGAACTAAACAAACACACGTACACACACACTCACAAACATACACACACAGCATACGGGTTGCCCAGTCAGCTGGGGCAGTAGAATATACTAACTGCACCTCTGCAGAGGGGTGAGACCCCCCCAACGAGTGTCCTGGAGATGACACTAAACAATCTGACGGTGAGGTTCCAGCATTGCTGATGCTTTGGGGAATGCGGAGTACCCCTTCATTGCCATCGCTCACAGGTCCACTCTGGCCCGGAGTGGTAGCACCTGATAGGGCCCTATCTATGGGTTAAATAGAACTAACAGCATACTTATGGTAATTGAGTAAACTGAATAGCTTCAAATAGAAACGTTTTTGACAATTAAACCGTACTTACACTTAAACTGCGTGCTTATGCTTAACTGAATTATTTCAAATAGAACTGTTTTTCGACATTAAAACTGTATTTACACTTAACTGAATTATTACATATAACTGCTTGAATAATTTGAAATGGAGATGTTTTTGACAATTAAACTGTGTACTTATGCTAAACTGAACTGTTTTCAATAGAACAGATTATTTACATAAAAATGGATTTGGCGTTAAATAACCTACAAAGGTTGATGTGCCATAAAACGAAACAAACCAAACCAAACAGCATACGCTCATTATCATTGTCATCATGAGATGCTGACAACACGGATTCCCTCGATACTTTATCGTCATCTGTACCTATTGGTCATTGCTCTAGGTAAGTCTTTGAGACAGAAGTCAGATTTCGCACAGAGTTGATGAATATAAGCATTTGCTGGTCAACAAACAATGGTGCGTAGAAGTCCATAAAAGAACCTCACAGTTAATTTCGTCCTAAATTCCTCAACAACGTCAATCATAGACTGGTCGGGGAGATGCAATGTAAGTTGTTGTACAGCTGTTGTTTTTCCATGATCTTATTGCCTAAATAGCACTAATCATCAGGGATTAGTTGCTACATATCTTTTTTTCATGGCTTTCCGTTAAAGTCAAAGTGTTATAGCCATAGAATAGAGAGGACACGGCAACATTTGGGAAGAATATTCGTTCTTTTTAATTTTTTTGAGAAATCAAATTTCATTATGTTCGTTAACCTCTCAAATTGATCTACTAAAAGTGATGTCAGCATCCACATTAGTACCCGACATATATATATATATATATATATATATATATATATATATATATATATATATATATATATTATTTTGAAATTACAATCCTGCCATAGTTATCGCGTTACTCGAAGTTTCACGCATAGATTTGATCAGATAAACTTCCGAGGAACGAGATGTGTTTGGTCGGATTGTAATTTCTAAGTTCTGCCCTGAAAACATTGAGCCCCATCTAACCCATATTTTTATACGATTATTATTATTATTATTATTATTTGCTTGGTTGTTTGGGTGTTTGGTTGGTTATCTTTAACCACATATCAACCCTTGTAAGTTATTTAATGCCGAATCCTGTTTATGCATACATATTAAATATATAAAAATTGTAAACGAATGGTTTGTAGGAAACAATTTTTAAACGTGGCAGTTGAACAAATTCAGTTTTTGCTATCTCGCACAAATATATTTTATTTACATTCAATTAAATGTTTCCGAGTCTTTCTGTGTAATAATAATAATTCAAGATTAGTCATTTCTTTGCACACAGTCAAATAGTTTCTAGTATAAAAATGAAGATATATTTCTATTTGACCAATAGACGAGGCCTTAATTGTTACAACTACTCCATGTCCAAGTGGACCTGGGAGTAGTGGCTCTGAAGATAAAATCCACATTTCTCAAAGCTGCAAGAATGAAGCCTCACCATCAGATATTGTGTAGTGTTATAAACAGGACAACCGTGGAGTGGGTAGATATCTTACTTCTCAGCAAAGATACAGTTAGCGTATTCTACAACCTCAGCGGACTGGGCTGTATTATTATTATTATTATTATTATTATTATTTAGTCACACACACACACACACGCATATATATATATATATATATATATATATATATATATATATATATATATATATATATATATATATATATATATCATAACAATTCAGCTCTATAGAGTTTTTAATCAGTAAAATGTTTTTAAAGTCCTTTTCAAAACAATAGTGAACAATATCACAATATTTTCAACGATGAAATTATCCACATTCAAGTCCTAATGATAGCATAAGGGTCCCTGTCTTGCTTTTATCATCCTTCCCTATCATCCATCGCTCTCTTGCTGGTCTACTGAACAGTATATACTGTCCGCACGGAGCCGATATGTGTAAATCCTCACTGGTCAGTTAACAAACTCTATGTGAAAGATTTCAAAATAGAAACGTGGCTTCTGAGTTCCTTTTTACTGCTCCAACAGTGCTCCACTTAGGTGCCCCTTTCATATGACTTTGTGCCACATCTAAGCAAAAAACGTTTGGCAAATTACAACAGTGCTCCACTTGTCTTGTTCTTCTTACTTAGATGGTTTTTGAGAAGGGAGGTAAGTGACCGTGAAACCGTTGTCTTATGGGTTGCAGCTTCAGGATTCTTTAACAATTTCATGTACGGTTCTTGTGCTGTACACATCTAAATTTTTCTCCATCCCTCGTAAATGTCAAATCAATACATCAATACTATAGAACTGATACAGCCACAGCTGGGAAGAAATTGGTTCTATTTAATCTGAGAGATCAGATTTTAGGATAAAATAAAACTCACGAAGTCGAATTTCCCCAGTTGATCAACAGGTGAGCCTCTAGTGTCAGTATGAGACCTGTCAATACTGTAGTCCCGAAAGATAGACAGCGTGAAATGCAGGTTGTTAAAACTATCGTGTATATATATATATATATATATGTGTGTGTGTGTGTGTGTGTGTGTACGATGATATAACCTATAATACAGAATGATGATAAAAGCAAGGTAGAGGTTACTTGAAGTTTCACGCATAAATTTGATCAGATAAAACTCCGAGGAACAAGATGTGTTTGGTCGGATTGTAATTTCTAAATTTAAATTTAAACCAACTCTGACATGAAAACATTAAGCCCCATCTAACCCATATTTTTATACAATTTGCTATTATTATTATTATTATTATTATTATTATTATTATTATTATTTGCTTGGTTGTTTGGGTGTTTGGTTGGTTATCTTTAACCACATATCAACCCTTGTAAGTCATTTAATGCTTGATCCTGTTTATTCATATATATTTGAAATATACAAGTTGTAAACGAATGGTTTGATTATATATATATATATATATATATATATATATATATATATATATATATGTGTGTGTGTGTGTGTGTGTATGTGTGTGTATGCGAGAGAGAGAGACACACACACAGAGACAGAGACAGAGATACAGTTGGTGGCTGAATAAGTTATGGAACAGTCTTTTATTTAGGCATGTTTGATTAAATAATATAGACACATTTTGTCTATATATATTTATTAAGAACTTTTCGATTTTCCTGATAAGTGTCTTGGTTTCAGGTTGGAGTTCATGCATGAATTTACAAAAATTCTCCGGAACATTTTTGGACCTCTCATAGGCCATCATCAGGGATTGCTTGCATGCTTAAAGAGTATTTTTTTAAAGCGTTATTTCCGTTGATAGCATTCTGTTTTTTTTAAAATTCAACAGCATTTTTGGATTATCCAACTTTGCGTTTACGTAATTTTATGTAATAAAGAACCTATATATATATTTTTAAATCTTTATAAACGCTTTTTATACATGCAAGTGGTGCTTGATGATTGCCTATGAAAGGTTCGAAAGCGTCCCGGACAATTTGGTAAATTAATTCACCAATTCAGAGCTGAAACCGCTTATCAGGAAACTTGAAAGGATCTTAATAAAATTACATAGACAAACAAACTCATTATGATTCAATCAACATTCTTATATATATATATATATATATATATATATATATTCAGAGGAAAAAGAATTCAGTTTGGTAATTCCGTTATAAATTTAGTAATTCGACATCGTAAGTTTCGATATATATTTAAACTGAAATTATTAATATATTTGATAGTCGCTGGCATTGAGCACGCCGTTGGATATTCTACATTCTCCTTGGGTCACTACTTTTTGTCTATTCCTTTGACTGTATTCCTTGGATTATATATCTATATATATATATATAGAGAGAGAGAGAGAGAATTCATAAAATAAGTATATTTTAACCAGCTTAATTTATTTCTAGGTCTGGATTTTTCCCCATTTGTAGCAAAGCAATATACTGTCAAAGTTGATTGTATTATTTGTTTATTACCCAACCCAACAGTATATCCTCCGGACAGTATACCACCGTTCAATTCTGCCATGTTGGCTGCTAATTGTTTTTATTATTTACGTTGAGTACATTCCAGAAGCAATGTGACTGCTACATATAAGCAGTTCAATTTTGCCATGCCTGCTAATCAATAACATCTAATAATATCGGTTTTGACTAGTATAAATAAAAAGAAAATCGTGGTAACTTTATTTTAAAAGATACTGTCACGTGATAGCCCACGGAGACGATAGAGGTAAGATTAATACTATCCTCCCGTTGGAATGAACAGTGGAAACCCATCAAAAAAGTGACCGCTAAGAGAGAATGTGGGTCACATCAACAGGTGTTGGTACTTAGTAACCTCAGGTCGCTGGACACCGCAAGGGGAGGGAGAGAGAAGCCAAATGATTGGCTGGGACCCCAAAACGGAAGTGGGGACTCCCCCCCGTCAGCGGAAATAGATAGTAAGAAAGGGAGTTTTTGAGCAAGGCTCGTTGCAGACGAACCATAGCCATTTTACTCCGGGTTGAAGACAAAAGAATAACTGAGACACGAGGGACCCCAGGTTCTTCAAGCCAGTGTAAAAAATAGAACAAAGTCTATTAGCCCGTGAAAGAAGAAAGATTCTCCAGTGGAACACCATCGAAAAATAAGATAAGTAACTTTGGGGCCATTTTCCTTTATACCCAAATTTTGTCTACCACTCTCTCTCTCTTTCAATTTGAAGAAAAACAAAAGTCAAGAAAAGGCATTTATATTCGTGGACTGTCCAATTATTATATGTTTTGACACTTTGAAAGTGTATATAACTGTAGTAAAGGAATCATATATTTTTATGTTACCACGTGGTCTATGTTTTTACTTCATTCTTCCTTTTCAGCTTCTACTCGCCTTATGTTATCTTGCTTAGAATTGTCCTATTAATTCCTTAGAAATATCACACGGGAAACCGGAGTTGCCGACTACTACAATATAATATTATTCCGATAAAAACCTATAGGTCCATATTCTTCTGTTGTCTAGGGAGAAAAAGTTTAGCGGCCTGGTGGGTGTGTGATAGTGTGAAATTTGGAACCCCTTTGCCAGCGGCGGTCAGTCTGGCCCTAAATTAATCCCTCACGTAATATGCCAGTTCTTATATGCCTGAGAGAAAAACTCTGAACGAGGACTTATTCTAAAGGGGATCAAGTGCCAACCTGCCCCGTCTTCACACGTGCGAAAATAAAGTCCCGTTTTGGGATTTTAGTCAATTTGCCGTCACAATACTTATTTTAACCAACAAAAGAGTCACTTGATGTGTCTTTTTTCATGGGGAGTCTTATTCTCTTTCTCTCTCTTTCTTTCTCTCTCTCTCTCTTTCTTTCTCTCTCTCTCTATATATAGATATATGTGTGTGTATGTGTGTGTGTGTGCATGTGTGTGTGTGTGTGTGATTGTAATTTGCCTCAAAATTATGTAAATAAAGTAGGCGTCTACTGTCGAGGGTGACCCGAGGGCTCCTTTTTGAATTGCTACAACACCGAGATGTAGGTGTAGGCGCTTTACCATTGATCCTGACCTAAAAAGGCTCAGTGTTAAGCCTGGCAGCATCAAGTATCCTTTATTTTTGTCTATGGTATGCCGCGACCTGAGATTGAACCCTGATCTCCCTGCCGATTGGCGAACACTCTCCTGATTTTTCTCGAAACAACCGGAGTTCATAATATCTGTTGTACAGAGTTAGTTTTATTTCATATTCTTTCTCTGAAAAAATATTAATATTACAAAATAATTATTACATTTTACGTATTTGTTTAATCATTCTGATGCTTTTGATCATCTAATTTTTTTCAAATGTTATATAATTGTTTTTACAAATTTATCAAAATAAGTTTATTCAGCGTTTATATTTTGAAATTATATAATTTCCCTTTATATCCTTATTTTTCCAAGATAAAATGTTCTGTGTGTGTTCTTTAAAATAAAAAAAAAAGTGTTTTCGCATTTAGACGTTTTCTTAACATCAGTCTGATCTTTATGCTCGCTACTGCATTGATAAACATCCAATGTCTGTGTTTTCACCCGGTGAGTGAACTACTGAAAATTACGACATTAAGCAACTGTTATCGGTGAGTCATCGATCATAGGGAAATCAATCTTATCCGATAAATTAACAACGCAATTTTTTCCAAGCAGTTTTGGTGGCAATGCTACTAAATGGATGGACTACATGGACGCTGTCTTAGCGTATAGAGAAAAAGCTAGACGGGGATTGCTCAAGAATACTACAAGTGATACTGAACAAATGCTGGAAGTAACAACCTACAAAACAGTCGATGTACTGCAACTTACCCCCCCACATCTCTAAAACGATCAAAATGAGACGAAAAAGACGAGCGGGGCACTGCTAGAGAAGTAACAATGGACTCATAAGTGACGTTGGACGACCAACTGAAACTAATCTATGACAGTTCTGTACGGACATAAGATATCATCTTGTAGACCTGCTGGAAGCGATGGATGATAGAGACGAATGGCGATAGAGGATCAGGGAAATCTCTGTTAGCGGTACGACATGATGATGATGGTGTTGATGATGATGATGATGATGATGATGATTTTTATATATATTTCTTTCCGCATGTGAATGACAGTGATTCTTTTTATCCAATCCCTTCGAATGAGGGAAATTTTCAAACGGATTTTCCCTTCCAGACCGGTTTTCATACCAAACTACAATTTGCCTACAATTAGAGGAAAGAAAATCTGATTCATGCCTTTCTCTTTGTGTAATACAAACAGCCGCGTCTTGGATGTGATCTTAGTTTGACGTGTTCATTTCCTATGACGATAACCGTTACACTGCAATGACAACAAATTGCCAATAAAAGAATTGAAAATAAATTTGGCACTATGATACATACGTAGCCAATTGAGAAACGGGTTATTAAGATAAAACAACCAAACATATTTTAAATAGTTTCTTGCATAACCGTATTGCTTCCAAGATAAAACTTGACGGCTTTTACAAAAATAAAAATTCCAGACACCTATGATAGTTTCGTTGCAAAATATCAGTTGGTTCGTTTGGTACATTTCAATAAAACAAATTCAAGTCAGATTGAATCTTAGAATTTGTGTACTTTTTGTTGTTTGCTAATGTTTTCTCGAAATTTGCACACTTGAAACAAAGAGAGAAAATACAAGAATTACAAAAAATGTGAACACTAAGAGATGTCGGTCTCAACGATTCAAAAGAACAGCTTTGAACACAAAACTCATTAAACAAATTCGATGTATTGATTTCCAATTATTTATCTCTCAATCTTTTATGTCTTTATTTGGCTTTTTACGTTTCGTTTCTCGAAGTATTTTCTCCTTTCACTGAAGACGTCCGCTTTAGAAATTGAGACTTTTCAAATATGCCATAAATCCTAAAAGGAAAAGTTTGTTTTGAGTTGCTTCTAGCAGAGCTAAATTTCTCTCTTTTCAAAAGTAACTTTTCACATAAACAAAATATGTTTCGAATAGAGATAATTTGGCGCCATTTTCATTTATTTTGTTCTCATTAATCTCTGATGTTATCAAGCTCTATATTCTAAAAGAAAGATGGATGCACCATTTTATCAATAATTAGCATAATATGATATATATGTATATATATATATAAATTAAATTGTAAATGTTGGGTATCACCCACCTTTTTTCACACAAGGAACTAGTCCATCTGCCAAATAGAGCTGTAGCTACTAGTACCAGGGCAGACTAGAAGGTGAAGAGCAGCTTCTTATAGGAGCAGCTATTTGCTGATTCAGTTGTCGGGTTGCATTTCGGTCGGCCGTGCTGGCTGCGGCGTGGATCTGGCCGGGTGCGTCTCGGTAGCTGGATTTTTCCAATGGCCTCAGGGGATCTTCCCCCCCAGGCTATAACCCCCTTTGGGGGGTGATCGCCCGGCGCCTGAGGCGCCCCTAATAAGGGGAATGCCGAGGGGCCGTAGGCATTTTTGGGAAATGCCGGGCGCGTGTGGGCTACGGTCCTTCGCCCGGACCCACCAAAAAAAAGCATTGTGCCACACTTTCACATCGGTGGGGCGTGGAACAAATACCGCTGCTTCTTATAGAAGCAGCTTTTTGCTGATTCAGTTGCCGGGTCGCATTTCGGCCAGCCGTGCTGGCTGCGGCGCGGATCTGGCTGGCTGTGTCTCGGTAGCTCTATTGTTCCTACGGCCTCAGGGGGCCTTCCCCACAGGCTATTACCTCCTTCGGGAGGTTTAGGTTGATCGCCAGGCGCCTGAGGCGCCCCTAATAAGGCGAATGCCGACGGGGTCGTAGGCATTTTTGGGAAATGCCGGGCGCGTGTGGGCTACGGCCCCGCGCCCGGACCCACCAAAAAAAGCCTTGTGCCACACTTTCACGTTCGGTGGGGCGTGGAACAAATACTGCAGCTTCTTATAGGAATAGGATTAGAGCGTTGGAGACTGGAGATCGCACTAGATCACCTTACTTGCTACCGTTATAACGGAAGCCAATACTTTCGTTGGACTATATCTTTATTATGTATTCACTAATCCTATGTTCTTGTCTACTAATAGTCTCTCTATTGTATATACTTTTTCCTGAGAATATATCTCTATTTCCTTTCATATCGAGGTTTGTCCTTTATTTAATATTACAAGCGTTCACTAACCAGAACGCAACAGTAAACAAGCTATGTCCCCGGAGAATAAATATGGAAGAACTGCCCGTTTTGAAAAATATGAAAATGTGTTCCACGGCAAAAAGGCAGCACTGGTTATATACATACGTAGTTAATGGCAACTCGAACGCTCCATTTTCAATACCTACTAAGTGTAGGGGGCGCTACTCTTTTTCTTGGATTGCTCAACTTTACCCTTGATACCTAACTTATAATGATGAGTGTTAAAAAGAAAGTATCAATATCATTTTTGAGTCTTTGGTAGGACGCGTCATGGGATTGAAGCCCGGTGTCCTCGGCAATTCGTTAACACTCCACCCACAAGCCCAATATATATATATATATATATATATATATATATATATATATATATATATATATATTCATTGGAAATCTGTGCTACTGAGAGTTTCCTGTTTTCAGATTAATCAGACTACAGTTGATAGGTGAACCCTCGACAAAGATGATGAATTTTTGACTGCTCATGCATTTCTCAAATACTGTACAATTACTGCTTAACTACAATTGGTAGGAGAAATATTTGAAATAAATATAAGAAATAATTTAACCAAGCTGCACCTCTTTACTTTAACAGCAAAAATACTTCATGTCGAAAAGTAAGAAACGGTTAATAATAAGAAAATGGTTAATAATAAGAAATGGTTAATAATATACACATCACAAGACACTTCAAATCAACAGATTTCATTATCTGATATTTTTCTGAACATACACACAACAGCTCCGTGCCGATACGGGATGTAGCCCTGAAGACCTACCGGATCAATACACGATAGGGAGGCGTGGCGAGAGAGGGTCTGGGATGCCTGTGCTGATAACTCAACATAATGATGATGATGATGATGACGTTAAACTGGCAGTAATGTCACTTTTACGGAAGGGTAACTAAACATTCATCCACTTTAGGTTTTTTCCAGCTCTATGTACCGATATTTAACGATATTGATTAGTAAAAAAGGATTTTCAAACGATTTGTTTATTCAACTATATATATATATATATATATATATATAGTACAATTTAATGGAGACTCAAATTCGGATAAGTCGTCATAATAAATTTATTTCGGCGGAGAATATTATTGCTATACTCTCCGTCTCGCCAAATGACTCTTTACATGCTTCCCTCCTGTCGCAAAGTAGGAAATAAACAAATCCTTTGATAAAAAAGTATGTTCCCAAATAACATAGTGAATTTTCAAGATTCTACGCCAATCTTAAATGCCCATACGAAATAAGTCTGGAAACTTATCGTATGCACCTCGTACTATACATAATGAAATCATCGTATTCATTTGCTCACTTTTCACTGATTCTGTCTTTTCGAATGATTAATTATTTTTTAAGATTTTCTTAGATATGGCATAGGAGCCTCAAGTTGTTTACAGCTGTAATTTTCTAACTTTACTTGGGGCCTTTACTGACGGTCTGCTTCATTAATAACTGAGGTCTGCACACGCTGCGAGGGTGTCTTCAAAATTATCTGATGGGCGATTGTTCTGCAAATTCTAGTTACAAGTGGAATAAAAATCAGTTTAAACATCAACCACTCCCCAAATTTCCAATTATATAGGAGGCATTCTCCGTGGCATAGTCTTGAACGTCCTCTACTTTGATCTTGTAAGCAAGTTCGAACCCCAGTCAAGCTATTATGTTCACTTCCGGACAAATACTCACAGGAAAAATATGAAACTTCTTATCTCTCCAGCTCTGGGATAAATAATATCTTTAGAATTATTCTACAACGATGACATTGACATTAAATAATCATCAAAGGTTGATATACTATTAAACAAAGAAAACAACACTCGGGAAAAGTATAAACCTTCTAAGGCCTCACGACTAGGGGTTCTTCTACAAGGGTTGCGTTGACATTAAATAACTCGCGGACACTAATATGACATTAAAAAAAGAAACTAAACCAAAATGTTGGCTTTTCAACTATTCTCTGTGCAGCTATATATGTCTTATATACTTCACGACTATCCTAGATTGACTCTTGGACTATCGATTGAGAGGATTGGTTAACATTGTCAGCTTCTTGTTCGGGTGGGGGTGATGACATATTTGTTTTCATGTCATTTCTTCAACAACTCTAGAAAGAATACATTACTATTATTATAAGATAAGTCCTTTCAAGTTCTTCATATCACCGTTAGTTTATGGTCTTTCACTGAAGTAAAATTGACAGTAAAGCTCCCGGCAATTTTCTGAGTACAATAAACGATCTTAACAATGCTTTCATCTGGATGGCCTCGATCCTTCATATTATTTCCACTTCCCCCATTTCTTTTTGCCAAGCCAATTGTTATCACCGTCACACTCGTATTCGACTATTTTTTTTAGTTCTGTTAGAAGATCTAAGAAATTGTTTATATTTCGGTTTTCTACTACCCACTGTGGTCCGTCAGAAAAGCAGTTTCCACTTGATGAAAGAATTTTTATCTTATTAACCAACAAGAATTCTGTTTTTCTGACCGGGAAAAAATGATAAGTGTGTATCTCAAATTCTGAGACAATTTTATGTGTTTCGTTCTCTGGGACAGATTTTACTTAGTGTTTAAACCATTTAGCTGTATGATCAAATTTTTAATTTCCAGGCAATCAGATTTACCACCGCAAAGGAATTTCCATTTGTTACCATTTCCAGGTTTTCTGGAGTGCCATCTCGCCAGTTTATTATTAAAATATCTGAACAGATGTTTTTCTTTCCATTTCTGTTTTCTACTTTTGTTAATTTTTTACTGTTACTATTGCTGTTACTGGCAGCTCTAATTAGTTCTTCTTCTTCTTCTTCTTCTTCTGAGTTTTTCACATCAGTGTTAGCTGATGGTTTTTAACTGGAGTCTGAGTGACAGCGAGTCTCCTCAAGTCTCCAAGACTCCTCTCAGGATTCTGGCCGTTCTTAGCAATGCTGTCGTTCGGATATTTTCTACCCGTCCGCCAACTTCTAAGTCCTCCAGGCCTTTTTTAAATAATCCTTTAGTTATTGTGCCTAACGCACCAATCACAATTGGCAACATCGTTACTTTCGTGTTCCACAGCTTTTTCAATTCTCTAGCAAGGTCGAGGTACTTATCTTTCTTTTCCAGGACTCTTTTAAGTATTCTGGCCGTTCTCAATAATGCTGTCATTTGGATAGTCTCTACCCGTCCGTCAACTTCCAAGTCCTCCAGGCCTTTTAATAATCCTTAAGTTATTGGGTCAAAAGCACCAATCACAATTGTTACAATCGTCACTTTCATGTTTCACCCTTTTTTCAATTCTCTAGCAAGGTCCTTACCCTTCTTTTCACATTCTTTTAGTTTTATTCTGTGGTCAGCCGGGACAGCAAAGTAGACAATTTTGCAAATTTTCTTTTATTTTTTTTATCATTATTATTAGGTCTGGTCTTCTGGCCAAGATTAGTTGATCTGTGTGTATGTTTAAGTCCCATAGGAGTTTATGCGTATCATTTTCCAGAACAGGTGCTGGGTTGTGCATATACTATTTGTTGGTATAGTCAAATTCAAATTTCTTGCACATTTCCCAGTAGATCACCTTGCCACACCGGTCATGTCTAGTCTTGTATTCTTTCCTTGCTAATTTGCTGCATTCGCTTATGATGTGATTGATGGTTTCATCTCTGTCACCGCATAATCTACATTTGCTATTTTGTTGAGCCTTATCTATTCTCGCTTTGTTATGAATTGTTTTTATAGCGATGTCCTACGCTGTCATTTGGAGAGATTATGTTTCTCTATTAAGGTTTCCTTTTCTTAGCCAGGCCCAGGCTTTGTCGCGTGAGATGTTGTTTATTAGTCGTTTCAAACGCTGATAGAGTTTTTTTTCTCATTTTTGTTTCCTGGTTATTATCATTCTGTTATCTGTCGTGTTGTCAGTATTGTTTCTGATGGCTCTATTCAGTCGTCGTTCATGTTTTTCTATGTAGTCTTCGAGATGTTGTATGGATGCTTCAACGCTGTCTTTGATGCTGGCAAATCCTCTTTCCCCCTCTTTTGATACATATAGTCAGTCAACGTCATCTCTGGGATGTAATGCCTTATGGATGGTCATTAGTTTTCTAGTTCTTTGGTCCATTTGTTTAAGTTCATTTTTGGTCCACTTGAGAGAGGGTCCCAAATTATTATTAATATTATTATTATTATTAGTTGCAGTAGCAGTAGTAAGAGTTGTTTTTCTGTTGTCATTGCTGTTACTGGCAGGTTGTTGTTGTTGTTGTTCTTCTTCTTCTTCTTATTATTATTATTATTATTAGCAGCAGCAGCAGTAGCAGTAGTAGTAGTAGTTGTAGTACTTGTCACAGCAATTGTATTTTTACTCAAAGAGTACGATATTTTTATCAATATTTTACAGTATTCGCTGGGGATGATATTATGGTTGATTTTCTTAATATTTGAGTTTTCCCCAAAGATTTTATGCTGATTTCAATAGTTCTCTTCTGCTGAATAGTTTAAGTTCATTCAATTCTTTTGCAATAGTTTCTGAGACATTTCTCTGTCCCCAACTGATTAAATGTAAAAGTGTCACTTTCCTATTTGACACTTTATTTATTTCTTTGACAGAGTCTATAAATTTCAAAAGCTTTTAAATCTACAACTTTTCTTCATGTGGAGCCAGCCTCCGGTTTCTACTTACAGACTGTCTAGCAGCTTTTCTTTCTTCACATTTTGCCACTTTTATTATTTTCTAGGATCATCAACTTAATATGATTTTACTATTATTGGTAGCCTACGTTTTTGTATCCACTCATGATATGGTACAAATAGAAAGCTTGTCAAGAAAATACTCATCCAATGATCTTTTAATAAATTACCATATCTGGGCGAAAAACGAAAAACTTATATGGCATTTTGTTTAAAATCTAAACCGTTTTTTGTCAGGAAGTTTTTTGAAATGACTTCTATCTTTTTTCTAGTGTCTTAATTACCCACTTGATAATAGACTAGTGTATGATTTGTTAGTTGTTTGCTTGTTTTAGATTTACTAAGTATCAAATCTTAAGTTATTTTGTACCAAAATTTATGGGAAAATCATTGTCTTCAATAACATAGAATAGAATGCTAGATCTAAACTACCATTTCTAACAGGTGCATATTTTACTAAGGTAAGTCAAAAGTTTTGCAATTATTTTGGAAATGTAATTCTCTGTTGGGCAGCTGCGGATAGTTCTTCTGGGTTTAGGAAAATGACTAACTACACTTGACAGTAAGACGTCGACTTCACTTCTTATTCTTTGAAAGCTACTCACTAGTTTTACCTCAACCGCCTCTAGGATGACTCCGGGATGCACAGTTTTACCTTCACCTGACTTTACATGGTTTTCAAAATTCTTGCAGTTCGAACGCAAATTCTTCATCTGGTTGATGAAACTTTGATCACTTAACTCTTCACCTTTCGCAAATTAAATGTTTTTGGTTGCTTCCACGGCGTTATGTTGCCCAGTCAGCTGGGGCTGTAGAATACACTGACTAACGAGTGTCCCGGATATGACACTAAACAATCTGATGGTGAGGTTCCAGCAGTGCTGGAGCTTTGGGGAATGCAGAGTACCCCTTCATTGCCATCGCTCCCAGGTCCACTCTGGCCCGGAGTGGTAGCACCTGATAGGGCCCTATCTATGGGTTAAATAGAACTAACAGCATACTTATGCTAAAATGAATTGAGTAAACTGAATAGCTTGAAATAGAAACGTTTTTGACAATTAAACCGTACTTACACTTAAACTGCGTGCTTATGCTTAACTGAATTATTTCAAATAGAACTGTTTTTCGACATTAAAACTGTATTTACACTTAACTGAATTATTACATATAACTGCTTAAATAGTTTGAAATGGAAATGTTTTTAACAATTAAACTGTGTACTTATGCTAAACTGAACTGTTTTCAATAGAACAGATTATTTACATAAAAATGGATTTGGTGTTAAATAACCTACAAAGGTTGATATGCCATAAAACCAAACAAACCAAACCAAACGGAGTTATGGCTCAGTTTAAAATCGTAAAGTGGCACAATTAGACGTCGTTATACGTTCATCTGTTCGGCTTTCACTATGTACAATAATCACCATGGTACCAACTACATCAAATAATAATCACAGCTTAAATGGCTTCGTTCACGAGAGAAACACGCTGCAAACAAGCTTTTACCAAAATTTGGAAAAGTTAAAATCCCTCATGTACAAATGGATAGTTTCTCAAAAAATATTTGTCCAATACTTATCAGAGACATTTAGATATCTGGATCGAAACCAAAACTCTTTTTTTATTTTAAATTTAAAATCGAAATTTTTCGTTTTGAGATTTGCTCATGAATGGAATCTAATCCTTATTTTTGGTGTGTGTTAGTCCTCTCTCTGTGTTAGCATCTGTTGGATTTCTATAAATAAGAAAATATACTTTTTTTTCCGTTATCTCGTTTTTCCTTATTACTTTTAACTCACATATAACTCTACATTTGGCTCTTGGGATGCTTGGTATGCATTTTGATGCTACTTCTACAAAGGCGATAAGAAGGTTTTCATATTTGACACAAGAAGCATGTCTTTCAGGTGTCCCCTGAATTGTATGAAATTAGTTGGTTTTTCACCGAAGTATGTGTAACAAGTCAAATAAGGTGACAAGAACTTTTCTAAGTTACTAGCTGATTTTCGCAGTGATGTTGCTTTGCTTTTTTCTGTTCTGCCACTGCTTCCAGTTCCTATATTCTTTTCTAAAGGTATTTAGAGGAGTATTCTAATAGCACAAACCGTATTTGATATCACCAGTACCATCATACTCCACAGTTTTTTGGCTAACTTTATTTGTGTAATTATTCACGAATTTTTCTTTTCACTTTAGTGTTATCTGGAACAACTGAACCAACGAGATGACAAGCTCTTTACTTCTTGATAATTAAGTCTACATCTTGACTTCGTGCTAGGATTCAGTTATCCGTTTGTATTTTAAAGTCCTGAAGAATTTCATGCGTTTCATTTTCTAGGATAGATTCTCGGTCACTTAAAACTATAAAAATTACATAAATCACTTAGATTAGATATGAATACTTGAAACTATATCATCATCATCATCATCATCATCATGTTGTGCCGCTAGCACGGATATCCCTGACCCTCTCTCGCCAATTCTCCCTATCATTCATCACCTCCAGCAGGTCTTCAGAGCCACATCCCATATCCTCACATAGCTGCTGTATGTATGTTCGAGCGGGTCGTCCTGCTTATGTTTGGCCATATGCGGGGGTCCATAGGAGTACATCACTTATGAGCTCGTCCTTGCTTCTCCAGCATTGTCCTGCATGTCTTGTTCGTCTAGCTTGGATAGTTTTTGTGATGGGAGGCAGGTGGCCGTATTGTTGGTGCCTTGTTGTGTGTTGCCGCCAGGAATTGTTCAATATTGCTCGCAGCATTCTTGTGTAATTGCCGTCTAGTTTCTTCTCCACCCGTTTAGTTAACGTCCAAGTAGTTCATACATATAGCAGTATCGACACGATCGCTGCCTGGAAGAAACTGCGTTTCATTGTTTCGGTCAGTTTTGATTTCCATATGATCGAAAGTCTATCGATAGGTGTCCATGACTTCGTTAGCCTCGTGTCGATGTCTTTTTTGGTTGATGTCTTCGGTAGATACTTAAAGCTACAACTGCCAACAAATGATTATTTTATCATTATGTGTTTGAAACCTCATAATTGCTCGAAAAATGACTCTTTGGCATTTAATAATACGATAAACGTTGATACGCCGTCAAATGCATCAAGAAATTCAGGTACTTAACGGCTTTTTATTACTTCAGTATATAATCACTGAAAATAATTATTCATGATTAATAGAAAAGCATTCAATTTCTCAAGGCACATATTTAGTATACTTGGACATTTCAGTATTCTTAATTGAAGACCTTAGCAGAACATATGAAACTAACTCTTCTATAATCGAAACCTGGCATTTTTTTTTGTTTCTTTCTTTTCTTGTTACAGAGAAATCATTTTGTTTGGGGTATCTAATCCATACTTCTCATGAGTGTATATAAGCAAACATACACTCGTCAGTATGCTATCGGCACTTGGGATCATATCAGAATTGAATCGTTGTCAAATGTTTTTTTTTTTTTTCTCGGCAACTATCTGATTCCATACACATTCTTTCATTTGATCTACTGTATTCCTGCTTGGAGAGATTTAGTTGCGAAAATCTATAAACATGGCTAACTCAAAATATCATTCTATATACGGAAATGTAACAGGAACATATTAACAAATATTTCTGTTAAAACCCTTTCAAAAGAACTTGGTGACCTAAAAACATTAACGAGTCATATCAGGTTGTTGGTGAAATAATTTTCGATTTTAGAACAAACTTTTCTACTTGAATAAATGCATTTAAACAGTGTTATAAACAGTCAAAATATGATCACTGAACGTCTATTCATTTCTGCCATCAATTGGCTTGGTTATATATTATTATACGATAACACTTTAAAGGATTTCAAGTCAAGACATCTCTTAGTAAAAGTTCTACTTCTCCGTTAGAACAAAATGATTTTGGCATAAAAACGTTTATTTGCTTGGAGGAAAATAGTTGTCGGTGGGTGAGAGATTTGAAAAATATAGAGGATGAAGTAAAATCTTAAATCCTAAGTCAAGGAGCTTCTATAGTGTTATAAAGGCAACGTTTTGCCTAGCATTGTTAAGAAACACAATTATTAACAAGTTTGAATTTATACAGAAAAAAATAAAATTAATATACGTATCTCTTTTTTCTGTGACACTATGTGGGTGGTCCGCTAAGCAGACGATCCCTTTGTCTGTTTTGGCGCGAAACCAAACAAAGTCCTGAGTTCGAGATCTTGACGCGACCGGAAGTAGGCGAGGGAACGCCAGTCAGGAGTTGGAAAAAGGAACCCAGAGGAGACAGTTGGCGAAGGAAACCAGAGGAGGAAGTTGGCGAAGGTTGACGCGAGTGGCCAGTCGACACCGGACAGCAGAAAGACCAGTCGGCACGAGATAGGGTCCAGGAGCAGTGAGGGAAGACCAGTCAGGATGAGTTGGCATTCCTAGTGTCTTCGTAGAAATTTCGCTAGAAATACACGCTAGCGTTAGTCTACGGAAGCATAGAGAATGCAGTGTCACAGAATCACCCTTCTTGCACTTGAGTTAACCCAAGCCCTTATTGTTCGTTTGTTCTTTTGTTCTTTTTCTCCCACTCCCCTGATTGTATTTCTTGTGCCGTAAAGAAATGTGTGATACCCCTATCGGAACCACTAGATGATTAACCGGCCAAGATTGAAATGGTTTAAAGAAATTGATGTATTCGGGGGGCCGAGGGGTATTGTCACATTTAATATGAACAAAAAAAAATCAAAATCTGAAAGAACTGATTGGAAATTTACAAAGAGGAAATTCTAATTAGGAACGTCAATTTTATATACAATTGTTTATGAAATGATGTGTCAGAACAGATTCTATACAGTTTATATCAAAATTGAGTTGGGATGTTTGGTGGGGATCGGTAATCTGTATCAGCCATCTACTAATTGCTAACAAATATCTAGAGACTTTCCCATCAGTAGTAACAGTAGACTTGCCAATCAGAGATGCCTAAAGCATATATGAGCAACGGCAAATACCACTCAGTATTCCAGCTTTTTGTTGAAATCTAAGTTATCCTCGGCACTTCTCATCCCAAAACTCATACTTGGATTCATCGCCATCAAAAAAAAAAATGCTTCCTTTGGAGCCGTAATCTGCTTGAATTTTGATAGCCATATTTTTTTCAGTTGAGCAATACAAAAAGTAAGTCTTCTAAGTAACAAGGTTGGAATACTTACTGGTACTTCTCGTTGTTCATATGTGCTTTAGTCATCTTTGATTGGCCAATTTACTTCTACTCCTGTACAAGTCCATAAATATTTGTTAGCAATTTGTAAACGGCTGATACAAATTAACGGCCCTCCAAACAATCCGACATGCTCCCTGTTTAGGAGTATAAGATGGAATCTGCAACCTTTAAAAGAAACAAGTATTAAATTAAAATAAAGTGCATATTTTTTTGGAAATATTACTATCAATAGATTTTTTTGTTTACATTGA
Organism: Sepioteuthis lessoniana; assembly: GCA_963585895.1. Lineage (NCBI taxonomy): Eukaryota > Metazoa > Mollusca > Cephalopoda > Myopsida > Loliginidae > Sepioteuthis > Sepioteuthis lessoniana. The sequence goes on from OY757924.1 coordinate 40,990,433, forward strand.
CACAAAAATAAAAGATTGGTCAATCAGAGATGACTAAAGCATATATGAACATCAACAAATACCAGTACATATTCCAGCTTTGTTACATAGAAGACGTACATCTTGTCTCAGATAACTGAAAACAAGATAGATTCCCTAATTCTAACAAATTGGAATGAAATTTTCTTAAAATATCGTATTTTCATATCGTGAATTTCATAATACATATTATGCTTTTGTTCGAGACGTAAAGAAAGAAAAATGTTCCAAAATGGATATCTAATTTTAATCAAGTTTTGTGCGTATACGTATTTATTGATTGGCAAATACTCTAGTTTATCTGTTGAATAAGAAAGCATGATCTAATAACACTTTTTATTTGTTCAATTTTGAAGCTTCAGTTCGTCAATTTTTGTGGTTTACAATATAAAGTTTTGTTCGTTTTTTGCGGGAAAGGTTTTTTTATCATTTACGGTTTTCGGACTATTGTCTTCATCTTTTGTGTTTTATTCTCTTTGAACCCCGACCTTTTTATTTCCATTTTGGTCGCTCGTTCTGATTCCGTTAACAATAACCGGGTATAACTCGTAAGTATTCCAGATATAAGAGATGAATATTCCTGTATTGCTACTGGCCTGCTGTCAGTATTGAACCTGCAGACGATTGTCTCTTTAGAACCTTACGGAACCAACACCTATAACCGTTATGCTATGTGTCCTGCTAGACAACCCAGCGTGAAATTTTAGGAATTATAAACTTAATGTTCTTAAATTACAATGATTCCTACAACTATGTATGATTTTTACCTGAACTCATATTCCAACATCTTTTTTAATCTAACCATGTGAATGTAACAATAAAGGTGGCAACTATAGTCCGAAAATCCTGAATGATAAAAATCATTAAGCTAATTCTCAGAAATCCATTTTTATATTAATAATCAGATCCTTTTCAAAAAATTCAGTTCAGCATGAGTACACAGTTTAATTGTCAAAACACCTCTATTTAAAACTATTCAGTTCAGTCAAAACAGTTCTAATTCAAACAATTCAGTTTAGCGTAGGTACATTTTCAATGTCAAAAACAGTTCTATTTCGAGCAATTCAGTTTAGCATAAGTACGCAGTTTAAATGCAAAACCTGCAAACTCTTGAAACTTCAGTTAAGTTCTATTTGACCACTTGATAGAATCCTATCAGGTGCTACCATCAGAGCAAGAGTGACGAAAATGAAGGGGTACTCCGCATTCCCCAAAGCTCCAGCAATATTCGAACCTCACAATCAGATTGTTTAGTTGCATATACCGGACATTGTTGGAGGAAGGTCTTACTTCCCTGCACGGATGCAGTCGGTGTATTCTACAGCCCCAGCTAACTGGGCAAATGTTAATCATGTTATCCTATCTGTAATATCTAACTTCTGATAGAGACATACAAGATTATAGTTTCGATTTTGAAAATGTTGAAATGAAAGCACTACATTCGGCAGTCAATTTTAACAATTTAGTGTGCATTTACCCTCAAGCAGGATTATATGCTAGTTCAATCCATAAGCGAAGTACAATTGAATGGAATTCAGAGTTTTCCTTCTCCAAGACATGTTGCCTAACCAAGACTAAAGAACCCAGTCTTGCCAACAATTTACCCATAATTGGAAGGAGAACAGATGGATTTATAGCTTTCCCAGTGACATCAGCGAAAGGTGAAACGTAAACAAAGTTGATATTGGGTCACCAATTCCGAAGCGTAAATCGCAAGAACGGATAGATTCTATATATATGTATTTGTATATGCATGATAGTATGTATTTGTGTATGTATGTATGTATGTATGTATGTCTTTATGTATGTATGTATGTATATATGTATGTAGATATTTCCTGACTTTGTATATATCTCAACATTTGTAAACCTGTGGATAATACCAGAGCGACATTTATAATTAATCAATATATATATAATATTCTTATTTGCCATCCCTTCTCCACACACGCATTCACAGACACACGTATATATATATATATATATATATATATATATATATATATATATATATATATATATATATAAGGTGGGAGGCCGTAAACAGATTTTGCAGATGTCGACGAGAAATGATGTTTTAAAGAGATTATAAAGGCTACGAAGCAGGTCAATTCCAGCCTGAAATACTTTAAAATCCGTCTTAACATTGAGGCGAGAAATGAACGAGAGAGGACCAAAGTTCAATATTTATGTCACTAACAAGATGTCAATGTTATCTTTGCTCGCATTTTCTATCAGCTTCAGTTGAGATAAAGTTGTTGTAAAATTGCATCCGTCGATATGCCAAAACGATGTATAAATCCTAATACTATTCATTCTGGACATACACTTTCTTGTTGCAATGTATATGGATGCATCTGGAGTAGAGAATATATAACTCACATACATGGTCGTGTTGTATATATCTCCAGATACTTGAGGATACGCATTTGCAGGTCTATAAATGGAAGAGTAAAAAAGAATATTATGTGGAGTATTCTGAACATTAACACTCCGATTTATCAGGTTCATTCGCATATTGCACGGGAAATGAAAATAGACGTCGTGCTTAGGCAATAGTTGCTAACTGGCTATTTGAAAGAGATTAGGTACTTTCTTTTCTTTTCTTTTCTTTTTTTTTTTTGGAATAAGGAGCCTGTCATTACTAACCGTAAGAAATAAACATTTTCCAACCTTCATATGTTGTACGGGCGCTTAAATTCTTCAAACTTGTACAGTCATATCTATAACCATACCAAAACTCCGTTAGACTAATATGACTTTTCTTGTCCGTTAAATTAAATAGGATTTGGTGGAATGGAATATATATATATACAAACCCAACGCCAGATAACCCAGTCGGTTGGATATGTGGAATACATTGACTGAATCTTTGCAGAGGTTTAAGACCCCTTCCAACCAATGAGTGTCCTGATATGACACTAAAAAATCTGAAAAGAAGGCTCTAGTAACGCTTGTGTTTGGGGGAATGTGGATTACTCACTCATTGCCATCGCATCTAGGTCCACTCTAACGCGGAGTGGTAGTACATCATATTGTCTTATTTATTGGTAAAATAGAATTGTTTAAACTGAATGCAAACAAAGGATATATGCTAAATTTAATTGTTTGAAATAGAATTTGTTGAACATTTAAATGTGTTAAAAGAAATGGCTGATGTTTAATTGAATTCTGAGAGGTACATAGCAATACTTGGAAACATTTGGATTTGTTGACATATGCAAAATTGAATTGTTAGAAATAGAATTGTTTTATCATGTTCAGCGTTTTAACAAATGACTGATATTTAATTCAATTGTTAATGATACATTTCAATATTCGAAACCACTTCGCAGGAGGCCAATCAATGGTTGATATTGAATAAAATCATAATCGAAACCATTTAAATGAATTGAAACAATAGCAATACTAGTATGCAAGCATTAATTCTAACACATTTAAAAATGAAATTACTGATAATCTAATCTCTTAAATAATGGGTATGTTTTAATATGTGCAAATAAAAGACTGATGTTAAATTGTTACTGTATTCTAGCAATATGTGAAACCTTTTAACTGTATGAAAAAAAACTGAGCTCAGGCTCGTTTGAATACGTTATCATCAAAATTTGTTTACAAATCATATGTATTTAATATTTATGCATAAACAGGATTTGCTATTAAATAACCCCTATGGTTGATGTGGCTTAAGACCAAACCAAAGTAAAGCTACGTAGTAGTAGGACGTGACACCTGGTCAAATTCTAAGCTAGGTTTAACTGGTTTGGATTGAGACTTTACTTTCTCAAATACCACTCATCATACCAAGCTTAAAGGGCCCATTCTGCCTGACTATTATTATAGCTGGACGGAATAGTTATATTGCTTCACCGAGACAGTCGGGACTACTTTGAAACACACTTACCTATAATTAACATACATGTCACAAATAGAGAGCCTAGTGCTATAACAGGAGTGATCATATCAAGGTGTGAGGAGTCCCCATGGCGTCGTAGGTAACGTACTGGACTGCAAAATCATAATAAGCGAGTTAGAATTCCACTCGTACCAAGTATGTTCTCTTTGGAACAAATAACTTAGAGAAAGGTATGAATACCTGATTCTCCCAAGCAATGAGGTTAATTGCAGCACTTTTATTCTTCTTCAATAACAAATTGCCATTATATGACCGACAAATGTTGATTTGCCATTAAACCAGGAAACTGAACAGTACCACATGAAGAATACAAATAAATAATTGTCGATTATCGAATAGTTATCCTGCGTTACAAGTTCATTTTTCTTTCTTTTTTATACCATATCAGCTCTTAAGAATTAAAAAAATATATTTTAAACACTTTGTAAAAAAATACATATATATCTTAGAAATCTTTTCTTCTCAAAAATATTTTCTCCCTATGGGGTTAGACTGTGGAATTTTAATTACTCTGTTGTAACTTTTTCTTTTTTTAAAAGATCAAAAACATTGCGGATGATAATTCGGAGATAAAAACGAATGCATTGTTTGTTTTTGTTTTTTTTGTTTTTTTTTAAGATTTATTTGTTAAACTTTGTTTTTAAATGGTATATCGACTAAGAACGAACCATATCCATTTCAAATGGCAAGCTTCTGAAATGATACATGATTTCTTCCAAGCTATGACTGAGTCATGACTACTCTCCACATTCACCGCACGGAAGCTTACGAAACTGTTATGGGGACATATCCTACCATACTCCAAAGATGGACTCGTCCAACCTAAACATATTCTCCGAGCTTAGCTCGCTAGAGGGAAGCAACTTCTCGTTCCTTATGAGACATTTGACCGACAGACTGCAAGCAGAGCACGGCTAGTACTTCCTTTGTATGACTTCCTTTTTCTGCTAATACAATAACGTTTACCTATCATCCGTTGTTTGAGTTGTTCTTCCACAGGTCTTATCAGAAGACCACAACAGAAACACATAAAGAAAAAGGTGGATGCGAACTACATGATAATGTTCTGTGTCATTTTCAATAAATATTGGAAGCGACACCGCATAGAATAGAATCTTTATGGTCACTCATCTCCAATCTCACAAACTAACCAAGTAAGACAGACAAGACATACTAAACACTGTTCGTAATGTAAAGACACACTCATACGCGACGTTCTTCTATGGACTCCTAAACATGGACACATCAGTGTTGGTTAACCTGCAAGGACAGAGTGACCATCAGTTAAGGAACGGAGCAACAACAAATATTTAAATGATTTTTCTTGAAATAAATTACATGTAGGTTTCTGAAATTCTCAGAAAATATTCTTGGAACATAAATGCATTTATTACATACAAAGTTTTCTACATTTTCTTTTACAGTAAATTAATAGTCAACCGAAAAAAATATACATTTTGCCCTGTTCAAAAGTTAAGGAGGCATCATATATCCATCGTTAGATCATTATATAATCTAAAGAAAAATTGAATCTTTAGTGTATTTTCTTTACATTGGATTACCTCATAGCATCTTCGACCACATGAGACAATTAACTTCTTACAAAAGGTGGTAGTGATACTTTCCCATTCTTCTTTAAGAAAACCCCATAAATCATCAGTATTTTGAGGATTTCTGTTTTGAGCTTTCACTCATATGATTTTCCATACATTCTCTAGAAGATTCATATCTGGGTTTTTGGAGACCATTTCATAACAGCTATTCCTTCCTCTTCAAGAAAAATTAACAGTTTTAGTTTTGAAGCAAGGTGCGTCGTCTTGCATAAATATTGGAGTTTCAACTATCCATTTGCGTAAATGAGGAAGAGAATGCTGGTTATGAAGTTCTTTATAAACACTTGCATTAATATTACCGTGAAAATCAAACAATGGGTCCTATTGCTGCCAAAGAAATCATCCCTCACTCCATTACGCTTCCCGTCCAAATTTCACAGTTTTCTTAACACATTGAGGAGATAAGCCTTCCAAATTTTTAAGTCTTACAAACCTCTTATCATCATATCCAAACAAGTAGAATTTAGATTTATCACTAAAGTGAACCATATTGCATTTAACAGATTTAAATTTTGATTTTTCCTTCTCTTAGACTGATTGTCATACCAAGAGCCTGATCTACGCTACCATTTATCCAGAGTGAGAAGAACAGATGGAATCATATGCTCCCTAGCGATTTATTGCTATGTGAAATGCAAACATCCTCCTTTAAGACTTGAAATTGGTTTGCCGTGTTCATTTCCTACGACGATAACCATTTCAACTCGACACCACTGAACCTGGAAGTATTGTAAAAAAAGAAGTATTACCCACATTCCTCGGGGTTCCAGATATACTGCCTCTTCACCAGAACATAAATTTAATGCATTTTTAGGTTAGAATATATACAAGTTTGCAATATATATATATATATATATATATATATATATATATATATATATATATATATATATATATATATATGCGCACACGCGCGCGCTTGTGTGTGTGTGTTATAATTCCTGAGCTGACGTATATCACCGACGTGGCTGCGCGGTTATATGCTACGTGTAGCGTAACGTTTGGTGGATCTCGATCCCTTCTTGAGGCGTCCTGTGTGTCTAGCGACATTGAATAATTGTGATACAACGAAACAGTCACTCTGTCGATGACTATATATGTTTTTGTGTATAAGGAGAAGGGCTGTTTTAAAATGATTCAAATAGCCTAATTAGAAGCCTAATGAATATTCTTCAAAATAATTTCCTTGCGAGTTAATACTCTAATCCCAATATTTTTCCTTTTTTTTTCTTGCATGCATTCTTTAAGGATTGCTATTAGCTGCATGCTCCGTTCCATTTAATCTTTTACGTAGCTAGATACAAAGACATGTTGTAGTTGACCAAATGAGTCCTGTCAAAACAGTATAAGATATTTAGCCAAAATCTGACCTCTAGGAATGAAAATTCTCAGTAGAGCTATTTAAAATGCTTGGCTAAATTCAAGTCAATCCAGAGATTTTCCTATATTTCGATATGTCAGTTGCTGATTTCCTTTGATTGCAACCCACACGCATTCAGTATTTTCTGGTATTCGCTATCTTAAAGAACTTCCGGAACATGCCTGATTTTCAATTGATTCTTGAAAAATAATACACTTTTTTTTCTTATGTGTATCCCTTACTGATTCCTCCCCAAAAGGTTTGAAATCTTTTCCTTAGAATAGAGTCCAAATTTCAAGCAGTAATGCATACATATTGCCTGTGAATACAACAGTTATACAATACACAATGGCGTCTGACTGCCAGCTGGTAGAAGCTACGGGAGAGTATCCATTCAGACGTGTGCACTAAGTTGTTCCCTTATTGGATTCCAATTTATATCAAGGTTTTGCAAATGTTTCTTGCTATACTGAAAATAACTATTTTTCTCTTTCCCTTTCTCTTTTTCACTTTAACATACACACACACACACACGCACACGCACACGCACACATGCACACTCTCTCTTTCTCTGTCCCTCTCACACATACAAGCACACATATATGAAATTCTTCGTATGTTTCAACATCGATGCTAACAAAAATAGCTGATATTATGTTAAATTAAAATGTAGGTTTCGGTTTCTTTGTGTAATAGCTTATCAACCTTCGTGGGTTATTTAATGCCAGAACCATCCCTCTTGAAGAACAGCGGTGATGCTTTTTAAAGCTATAGCTGGAATTATAAGGGGAGTTCAAATGAAACGCAGTTTCTCCAGGCAGAGGTCGTATCGATACTGCTGTATGGATGAACTACTTGGACGCTAACTAAACGGCTGGAGAAGAAGCTGGAAGGCAATTACACGAGAATGTTGCGAGCAATATTGAACAAGTCCTGGGGGCGACACCCAATAAGGCACCAACAATACAGTCACCTGCCCCCCCTATCTCGAAAACTATCCAAGCTAGACGAACCAGACATGCAGGAAACTGCTGAAGAAGCAGGGACGAGCTCATAAGTGATGCGTTCCTATGGACCTCCACATATGGCCGAGCAAATGCAGGACGACCAGCGCGAACATACATAGAGCAGCTATGTGAGGATACGGGATGTAGCCCTGAAGACCTGCTGGAGGTGATGAACAATAGGGATAAGTGGCGAGAGAGGGCCAGGGATATCCGTGCTAACGGCACGACATGATGATGATGATAATGATACCTTTGACAAGGGTATTCGTCCAAAAGCGAACGTAATAGAGGGACGAGAACTTGAACTCATTTACTATGATTCTGCAAGTCAAGCCCTTTAACCATTACACAACGAGGACACCTCCAAATTAACATATAGGATCAGCTTACAATATGTATTATATTTGATAATAAATAGCGCAAATTATAGTTACGAGTAAATGGGGGCTATAGTGCATAGCCAAATGGGTCAGTGAGTGTGGTTAGATATGATTAGCATAGAAGAGCATCAGTTGGTCTGACGACCTCTTCGTTTAACTCTCCTCCATGGGCTTGAGCTCAACTTTAGGGACGTATACTCAATTGTTAACGAGAGTATTCATTTGTGACAAATAAAAGTCGATTTTGAGGTATGGATTTATTGGTTACAAATGAATGCGATCATTAACAAAAAATATATCTATCATCGTCCCAAGTGATCTAATTTGAGTGATAATCTTAAAAAAGTAGGTTTTCCTAAGTAATTATCCATTATTATTATTTTTTTTTTTAGATAATCTTTTTTTAGTGAGCTTCAGTAATGTGGAAATTTTGATATGTTCCTTTGTGTATAAATAAACATGTAGAAAAGAGAAAATTCTGCCTATAAACACACACACACACACACACACACACACACACACACACATATATATATATATATATATATATATATATGTATATATATGACAGAAACATGTGGAAAGTTGGATAAGTCAAACACTTAACTCAGATTTAGATGTTAGAATCTTCGTAAACTCCTTCAAGACATTGATTTATCCAATATTACATATATTTCTATCATACTATCAGATTCACTATAAATCTATCTTTTCAAAAGACACACTCACACACACACACGCACGCGCATATATATATATATATATATATATATATATATATATATATATATATATATATATATATATATATATATTATTTCCAATGATTTGTGTATTTCTTCTTTTGTTGAAGCGCAATTTACCCGTAATGCAATTTACTTTCTTTATCAAGTTATGAGTGATTCAGATAGAATATATATGAGAAATCCGATTTAGCAACATATAATAAATTGTTTCCCGTTTTTGTTTATTCTTTTTTACCACTTATTGAATAATATCTGTTATTTTTTTGTTTGAATCCTGCATATTTTTTTTTTTTTTCACATTACCTGTTTATCTTAAAAGTGGACTCCGGCCACCATGATTTAATTTGTATTAAGTTCTTTTCATTGCGTGTGCGTTTCTTATCTGTGTTTTTTTTTTTTTTTTTTTGGGTTTCATTCTATTTATGTTTTTTTTTTTTTTTAGTTGCTTATCAGAAAATATCCCTGATAAAAGCCGGAAACGCTGAAAATATTAAATCAATCAATTATTTTCCACTTGGGATAAAAAGTTCGAAAGAACCTCACGAATCCCATTACTTTTAAGTTGAGACATTCCAAATTAGGTGATAAGTTGACACGAAGAAGTCAAGAGTTATGTTTTTCTTATCCTTCTTTGTTGGATTTAACGTAGTATTTAACTTTAATCACTTGTCATATATAAACTGATTTACATGAAGTCATCTAATGTAAAATTCATTGTATCTCCTTGGATAGAGAGAGTGAGAGAGATAGAGAGAGAGAGAGAGAGATAGATTGAGAAAGAGATATAAAGACATAGCAGTCAAATATATTCAAAATCACACGTACATACATGTACACCTTATATGACCCAGACAGGGTCATTAACACTTGCAGGTACACGTGGGTTTATATACAAACACATACATACACACACACACACACGCGCACACACACACACACACACACACACGCACATATATATATATATATATATATATATATATGTGTGTGTGTGAGTGTGTGTGTGTGAAAAAGGTTAGTAGACGAAAGATGTTTATATTCTTGGTGTAGTTGATGAAATATTTGCATTATTTATTCATTTTATTTTATTTTTTAATTTTGTATATGTATATGTATATATATATATATGTGTGTGTGTGTGTGTGTGTGGGTGTGAGCGCGCACGAGAGTGTGTGTGTGTGTGTGGATATATAGATAGATCGATATATAGATAGATAAATTTGCGCTGAAAACATGGAGCATCCAGCGTATCTACAACACGAAGGAAATAACGGTTCCAACAAGCATAATTCAAAACTCCTCTGACGAAATGAGCACTTTGGTCTACGATAGAGTAAAATGTAAACAAACGGAAGTTAATATATATACGTTAAATCCCCTAGCTTGCTTTGGGCCTTCTAGAGGCTGTGGGGTATGGTATCGGGCTGCCATAAAGTTAACCGGGTTTCGATACCAATTTGAAACGTGTCTAGTCACCATGAAGCATTGTGATACAAAGAAACAGTCAATCTGTGGATGGCTATATATTTATATATATATGCGTGTGCGTGTAATTAGAACGAGTGGCCTTCTATAAATGTAACAATAATATGTGGAATATCTAAAGTACAATCTTTAAAACCATGTATTAGTATATATTCTTCAATTGTATTGCTATTAAAGTGACGATAAAAGTTGAGAAATATGCAACAATTATTTATTTATTCCCACATTTATTACTTGTTTAATTTGTTCAGGGCGATTTTTCGAATAGGTTTCCAAAGGTCATTTCATAAATTCAGAGGGAAAAGAAATCTCTTTTTAATATTCTCTTGTGCTACAGTAACTTTGAAACATATCTCTGTTCTTGTCGTTTTCAAATTCCCACTTAACTAGAACTCGTGTCACTCAAAATCTCCAGCCAATTAATGATAACCAACGCGTTTTCCACGCACGGATTCGGCAATCATGACCTCTGACCTTTAACCTGGTAGGTATACTTTCGCAAATGTCAAACACATTCGCTATGCTGATAATAGTTGGACTTAGTAATTCACCAACATTCTTTGGGTTACTGATGGTACCGACTGAAGAAAAATGAAAATATTCTAATAAGCATTTTATAAACTTCATTCATCCTTTGCCAAAGAAATTGAATTATTAAAATATATAATTTAATTGTAACAAAAGACATAGTAAATTTTCACTCCGTTGCAAATTGAACGAGAAATGTTTTGTTCTCTAAGTTTAAAAGAAAATTTGAAGCGCATTACTCTAATAAACTTGTGTCTATAATGGACAGTTGTTGGGCTGAATTTTCTGCTATATGTACTAAGTTAATGAGAAAGCAAATAGTGGCATCCTTCATTTGCCTTATTTGAGATAGATTATTATATTCCTCACGCCTGTGATAAATTATCAGTTACGTCATGATTTGAATAAACAAATGAATGATGACCGTATATCTTATAAAAATATTTCCTGTTTCTTTTTCGCAATTTAAAGTGAATGCAAAGATCTGTCTGAGAACATCAAACGTTTTGCTATTATCAAACAGAAGAATCCTAAATGGTTCAAGTTCGTTTCACAAAGACCGTAATCCTTGATTATTGCTGGTTCTTCAGCGTGTAATGTCGTTAGATGGTTGAATATGTTTTACCGCGTATCAACCCTTTGCGGTTCATTTGTAGCCGGATTTAGTCATTTTGATGAAAGTTTCTGACAATTCACTTTAGTATTAGTATTGTTTTTAATACACAGTTAAATATGTAACCAGTTCTATTTTAAACAATTCAGTTTATCATAAATACATTTTTTTCTTTATACACCGTTTAAATGCCAAAAACATTACAAATTCAATCAATTCAGTTTAGTATAAGTATATATTTTTGTTTAATACAGTTACGTGGGGCCTTCAATAAGTTTCTCAGGTTTTTTTTTCACCGGCATCTAAAGTTGTCAAAGACTCTTAAAAATTCATTATATTATTGCAATACATCTTATGAGATGACAGACCAATTTTTATGTTTTCAGCTTCAAATGAACAGCCACAGCAGCAATTGGAATACACCCTACTAAAGACTGATTGTCAAAGCTGGTGAATTTCAAAAATGCAATCTGGACGTGAGGACACTTTTGAAGAACGATCTGCAATAAAAATTTTCTTTAAACTTGGAAAAAATGCCACATAAATGTATGGAATGCTTCAGACTGATTTTCGACCATCTTGCATGAATCGAGCATCAGTTTTTGAGTGGCATAAGAGATTCAAGGAAGCCAGGGAGTCTGTGAGGAATTGATGAGAGGTGTGGGATGAGTAAGGAAGTCAATACACCAGAGTTTATTGGTCAAAGGGTTAGGGTTAGGGTTAATATGTTGAGGTTTTAAGGGAGTTCAGGAGAGATTCCGTCTAAAGAAGCCAGCACTCTTCATATCGGGTCAGTGGCATTTCCACCAGAACAATTCAACAGTCCACAACTCCATCCTGGTCACAGACTATTTGACTAAGATGGGCATCAAGACAGATCGTCAGCCTCACTATAGACCAAACCTTGCTCCCTGTGACTTTTGCTTATTCCCTAAGCTCAAAGGCTGTCGTTATGAGACAACTGAGGAGATGAAATGACTGTGACGAAGGTCATTGACACGCTCACACAAGAGGACATCGATGGGGCCTTGCAGAAGTTGTTGAAACGGTACAACAATTGCATTGCAACTGGAGGAGATTGCTTCGAAGGGGACTAGAGTTTCATGTGTGTACTATCAATAAAAGTGCCCATACGAAAAAAGTCTGGAAACTTATTCAATGATCCTCGTAAATGTAAAAAAAAGTTCAAGTTCAAACGATTAAGTTTAGCCTAGTTACACAGTTAATTTCTATCTTTCGGGTACTATCACCCCGAGTCAGAGTGAATCTGGGAACGATGGCAATGATGGGGTACTCTGACTTTTTCAAAGTTCCTGTATTATTGAAACCTAACCTATCCGGGCACTCGCCGAGGAAATCTCCCCACTCTGCAGAGATACAATCAGGGTATTCTGCAGCCCCAGCTGACTGGGCCAGTAACGTTAAGAAATTCGTTGAGTTTGCAAATGTCCAGAAAACATCGGACAAAGATGATGCAAGAAATAAGGAAATTGTGCAGAGGCAGTTCGATGGATTACACTAATCGCTGGAAATACTTCTTGACAAAAGAAAAAAAAATTCGAGGAGTCCTCGTCGCGTAATATTTAGTGCCGGTTTGCTGTCTTCGAGTAAGTGAACAACTACCCGGGAGAAAGGCATGAAACACCTAATATTTCATGCTAAAGATTAGATAGTTTAACTATGGCATTTCTACAAGGATAACTTTGGCATTGAATAACCCACGAATGCCGATATGTCATTAAATAAAATAAAAACAGTTAAAAACGAACCAAGAAGAGTCGAATTTAAATATAAACCACATAAAATGGACTGATTGATTTTAACGATACAGTAACTCTTCTAAGGACTTTTTATAACTAAACATAAAAAATCGTGATTCTTTTGCATTTATATCAATATTTTTTGTGTAGATGATTTTTGCGTTTTTCTTTTCTGCAGACTGCTATCTATTAGAAATTCGAAATAATTTCCACACACTTCCATGATTTCAAGTATCATATACCAATACAAATAACTACTTGGTTTCAAGCAATTATTTGAACGTAATAATATACGTTTTTCATACACTGTTATACAGTTCCAATTAACGAATATTAATCCTTTGTAAACAATTACAACTCCAAGTTTTTCAAACAAATTATTTAAAATTACATCATATATTCTTTTCCGGTAGATGTTTCATGTTTTAAAGTATTCCAAAGTAATACTAATAATTATATGCTTTTAATTATCCCTTTTTTTAAATGATAATTTGCACTCAGCTATAGAGATTCAAGTAACAAATAATAACCCTTCATAAACAGTTATAGCTTTAGTAACTATTCATAATACAAATATTTTACAGTTATCTGGCATCATTTTTTCGTATCTAATATACATACTTTTTAATCTTGTTTTTTTTTTATATTTACTTTTTAATATATATACTTTTATATCTATCTATTTCACCTATATATGGAATCATAACAGTCACTACCTCTCCATGCATCTTAGATCACTTGAATAGAACGTAACTAGCAGATACAAGATAGTGTTATGCTAAGTGTCAAAGTAATACCTATTTTATACGAAGAGTCTAACTCCGTTCAGGAAATTCAGTTAGCTTATCATAAGTCCCCACTACAGAGCAGAACACACGCGAAAAAAGGAAAGTATGTGGAAGGCTTGGGCTGAGCTAATTGCGGAAAAGTGACATTAAAGGAATGACTGATTTTCTTCCATAAGTATCCGTGAAGACCACAATCAATCTTGGCAAATGTTCGGTGAATAAACGAAAGTAAATTAGAGCTCTTTGGCAATTCAAATGGGTGACTTGTAAGAGACGATAAAAATAAAGCTTTTTGAAGAAATACAACCTAACTATACGTAAGCATTGTCAATAGGTAGCTTTGGTCCCTCTGGTAATGGAAGTCTTCTCTGTATTGAAAGAACCATGAAATCAAATGCTTACTAAAGAGTTTTAAAGAGAAATATGCGAACCAGTGTACGAAAACAGTTGATTAAAAGAACACAAATGTTACAAATAGATACAGACTAAAACGGCTTTAAACATTCAAAATTGGAGAATTTTAAACTGATCAGCAGTCATTTACATCGGTTTTGGTTTGTTTGTTTGTTTGTTTTAATGGCATATCAGCCTTCCCGGGCTATTTAATGACAAATTCATCCACCTAGAAAAACAGTAGTGGTACTATTTAAATCAGAGCTGGGAGGATACAGGGGGAACATACTTTTCACTAGAATATTTGTCCAAAAGTAAACGAAATAGCGTGACGGGAGATCAAACTCGCTTATTATGAGTCTGTAGCACAGCGCTGGCTGTAACCGTTACGCTATGAGGACACTCAGCCCGTGGTTCAGTTCATGACAAAGCCATCATTGGAGAACAGGAGTGTTACGATTTAACCCACAGCTGGGAGATTGATCAAGAAGTCCATATTCTTCACAAAGTTATTGTCCAAATGTGAACGTAATAGCGCAACTGGAGTCATGAGTCCTGTTCACAATGTTGAAATTTGGATGTTTATTTTGATTTATCAGTTTTAAATTATCTATAGGAAAAAAAATTCTGATCTTTGAATTTATATGAAAATAACCCAACAAAAATGGCCGATTGTAGCAATGTTTTGGTGAGCTCTATAAAGTAAAAACATTTTATATTAGAGAATAAATCAATTTCCAGTCCCGTTTTCAACTGAAGAGTGTTGTTTTTGGATTTGTACAACGCGGTTTATTATATTTCTTAAGGAAAATAACAATTACATTCTTGAGCGCTTACTTTTTTTATTTTCAAGTAATTTTAACGTAGATTCGATGAATATTTTGTTTGGGCTTAATCACTTCCGAAGTGGTTGTTAAATGATTATATTTATTTATTTTGATTTCCCCAAAGAGTAATTCTTGACAAAGTGTCACAAATCTTGTCTACCTTTCAAACAAATTTTATGAAATTATCAGCATTGATAGTAGTACGTAAAACTATATAACTTTCTGTAAAAAAACATACGATTCTGATTCAGTTGAAATAAATATTTCAGCCCGTATAACTGTGTAAAAATATTAGAAATCAAAATTAGAAATCAACTAAAAATAGTTGAAATCATAAAACTCTGTGCTAATTATCTCTATGGAAAATTGTTTATTAAAGTTTCAATTAAGTACCTTAATTAGTAACTTGAAACTATGTTACAGCTTTTAAAACAAACAAACTTGGGCAGTATATAACAGACATTTTTGATATGCTGCAAAAGCAACTAAACAACTTATCATAATTCTCTGATCCTATGTGAAAAATCCTAGAGATAACACAGAAATCATATTATTCAATATTTATACTCCCGCACGCACACAGAGACACACACACCTGTCATAATGTATATATATATATATATATATATATATATATATATATATATATATATTCATGATTTATGTTTACTTTGGAAGTCTTTTAAATAAGTAGGATATGTTGTTCAATGCAAAAAAATGTGGAGCTATATCACGTAAAATGTATCAATTTATGCTAACCTGAAGATCGGTAGCGTGAAAGTTAGGGTTATGAGTGCTTCTTGTTTTATTTTCAAATTGCTAAAATCATATATATATATATGTGTGTGTGTGTGTGTGTGTGTGTGTGTGAGTGTGTGTGTGTGTGAGAGAGAGAGAGAGAGAGAGAGAGAGAGAGAGAGAAATGAGACCGAATGAAAACAAAAAAAAATAAAAGTTCACAATTTATATTGCTGATCTTCAGGTGAGCCAGCAATGACAAATCTGAAATCTGTTAAATTCGGCTCAATGAATATCTGTACTCCCTGTAATTTTTTAATTGAACATTTACTTTTTCTGCATTTTATAGTCTTTGGTGTTTATCCTGTTTTCCTGCTATTTCTATTTTATTTTCCGATATATATATATATATATATATATATATATATATATATATATATATATATATATATATATATATATATTGAATGAAATATCACTAGTACTCAACCCATTGTAAATGTCTGATTTATTCATCTTTCCACTTATTCTTATTATCTTATCATATTCACAACAACCCACCATTTCAACAAATATATATCAGCCCATTGGTTTAGTGGTGGAGTGTTCACCAATGGCCCGGAAGACCGGGGTTCAATCCCAGATCGAGTCATACCAAAGACTCTAAAAGTGGTACTGGATACCTCCTTGCTTAACACTCTGCATTATTAGGTACTTTTTAAGAGTAAAGTAGAGCAATCCAAGGAAAGGAGTAGAACCCCCCCTTCTCTTCAGTGTAGTTGCGATTGAAAAAGGAGCTCTTGGACAGTCCTTGACTACGGTCACCAACTTTCCTTATATATATATATATATATATATTTATATATTGTGTTTAAAAGCGTGTGAATGATAAAATACTTTGGAAACGATTAGAATATTTTAAAATCCTATAAATAGAGAGCCTTTTCGTCGTCCACTCCTCTTCAAAGAATTATGTGAGAGAAAACATAATTTACATCTGATGAAGCAAACATTGTATATTGACCATCGGAAAAACCTGCTGATGGGTAAGAAACTGATAAAATAATTACTTTAAGCAAGATGAATTGACGCGAGTAATAAGGTTTTTTTTTTTGTGGCGGGGGGATTGTCCAACGGGGATGTTAACACTAACTCTTTTGAAATATTAAGGTAATATTTCAATATCCCATTTCCTCTTCCCCCTAGGCCGTTTTGATGGATAATGTCCCATGTTTGCTTCCTCAGATGTAAACTTTGCTGTCATTGACATAATTCTCTCGAGAAATGTATACGAAACAGGTTCCCCTATTTTAGGATTTGAAAAAAAAATCTTTTTAACATTATTTTATTATGCACATGCCTTTAAAAACAATATCTAAATTTTGTAACTACCACAGATTTTCATATATATATAGCAGGCATATATATAAAGGAACAGACAGAATACATTCAAAATCAGATAGATAAGATTATAGACTTGGTGGAAGATAGACAATCTACAATAGCCTGGCAAACAATAAACGAAGTGAGCAGAAGAAAGAACACAGCCAAAGCAAAACTGAAAGCAGCAAACCAACTAGAAAGAATAAAACTGTGGAAATAGCAATTCGAAAACTTACTTGGAAACCCACCAAAAATAACACATGAACCAATCACCAGAATAATTAGAAAACAATTAGACATTAAACTAGGACCGTTCACACAAGAAGAACTCGACTCGGTTCTCAGAAAAATTAAAAATAGGAAAGCTGCAGGGCTGGACGAAATTCCCCCGGAAGTATGGAAGACCAGACAATTCGACGACATACTGCTCCGACACTACAACGCAGTATACAATCAAAATCCGATAGATAGATGGATGAAGGGATGCATACTCCCCTTCCCTAAAAAGGGGGACCTCGGATTAGCCAAAAACTACCGAGGCATAACACTTACATCCATAGCAGCCAAAATCTACAATGCCCTACTACGAATCCGCATAGAACCCAAAATCGACAACATACTTAGAAAAAAACAAAATGGCTTCCGAAGAAATAGATCCACGACCTCACAAATATTAACCATCCGTAGAATCCTTGAAGGTGTACGGGCAAAGAACCTACAAGCGACATTAATATTTGTCGACTTTACCAAGGCTTTCGATTCCATTCACAGAGGAAAGATGGAATAAATCCTACTAGTGTACGGCATACCTAAAGAAACCGTAGCGACAATAACGATTCTCTATAGAAACACTAAAGTAAAAGTACGATCACCGGATGGAGACACAGAATACTTTGACATTGTAGCAGGAGTACTACAAGGGGACACGCTGGCCCCGTACCTCTTTATCATTTGTCTAGACTACGTACTTAGAACATCGATTGACAAAATCAAAGAGAATGGCTTCGAACTGACGAAGAAAGAAGCAAAAGGTACCCCGCAACAACAATTACCGACGCCGACTACGCCGATGACATAGCGATACTGGCAAATACACCTGACCAAGCCGAAACACTTCTGCATAGGTTGGAACGAGCAGCAGCAAGCATAGGCCTCTATGTTAATGCACACAAAACGGAATATATTTGCTATAACCAAACGGGGGACATCTCCACTCTAGAAGGAACCCCTCTTAAACTAGTAGACAAATTCACTTACCTAGGAAGCAGCGTCGAATCAACCGAAAAGGACATCGAAACGAGGTTAACGAAAGCATGGAAAGCTATCAATAGGCTATCGATTATATGGAAATCAGACCTAACCGATAAAATAAAACGCACTTTCTTCCAGGCAGCGGTCACATCGATACTGCTATATGGCTGCACTACATGGACGCTAACAAAACGGCAGGAGAAGAAGCTAGATGGCAATTACACAAGAATGCTGCGTGCAATCTTAAACAAGTCCTGGCGGCAACACCCCACAAGACACCAACTGTACTGCCACCTGCCACCTATCACGAAAAATAATTCAAGTTAGACGAACCAGACATGCAGGACACTGCTGGAGAAGCAGAGACGAACTCATAAGAGATGTACTCTTATGGATCCCCACACATGGCCGCGCAAAAGCAGGACGACCAGCACGAACGTACATTCAGCAGCTATGTGAGGATACGTGATGTTGTCCTGAAGACCTACCTAGGGCGATGAACGATAGGGAGGCGTGGCAAGAGAGGGTCAGGCATATCCGTGCTACCAGCGTGATATGATGATGATGATATATATATGTATATATATATATATGTGTGTGTGTGTGTGTGTGTGTTGAAATGAGTAGGTCCATGAAGAGATTTGTATTTTTTTGGATTTATCTATTTATTACCTTCTTACATACGCGTATGTTTCCAGTTTATTAATTTCGTCTGATAACATATATGGTACAAGGCCTTATTAATGGGGTACTCAATGAGACTTGAACTCATTTGTGTTTGCATTTTTAATGGCTTTTAGTTGGTTATGGGTTTATATAGAGGTCACCCATATATATATATATATATATATATATATAAAATTCATTACATTGACCCGGCTATGTTAGTATTTGCTTTTTGTCCGAGAGATTTGGCAAAGGTTTAAAGAGAAGAAATCAACACAGCACAACGAAACTGACAAACGTCAAACGTCACATCCTTGATGTTAGATTATTTATCGTTCTGTCATTAATCGATTTCGTTTGTTCGGGATAACTTTTTGGCACGGAAAAATCTGTGCGCAATTTGTTGACGATTTTTCTTGTTTACCCAAACAGTCAACTAATTAACTTATAATTTGTTTTCATTGTCATCAAAGCGTTCCCCCAAAGGGAATGAAATGTCTCGAAATTATACCACCCCGCTTATACTTACCGACATAAAGGAGTAAACGTTGCAAGTCACTTATATGTAACGGTTTACGGACATGACACTTACAAATAGCGAGGTATTTAATTTTGGGCTGACATTCTTATAATGTATAATCTCTAACGCGACGAAGTAACTGCCATTCAGCTTCAGGGAAATCATTTGAATCATTGTCAAATGTATTCTTTATTTTATTAGCGTAGAATGATCTATTTTTTGTGATTTTCCAGTAGTAAGCAAAAAGTGAGCAAAGTTACTAGTGTTCATTTTTTATCAACTAAGAAACCTTAAGTTGGTTCAGTTTGGGTCGGTTTTATAGTATATTAACCATTTTAGGTTATTTAATGTCAATTCTTCGTTATACCTATATATTAATAAGTATGATTTGATTTGTTTGGGTTCATGGCATGCCAACTGTTGGGTATCACCCACCTTTCTCCACACAATGAACTAGTCCATCTGCCATATATAGCAGTAGCTACTAATACCAGGGCAGACTAGAAGGTGAAGAGCAGCTTCTTACAGGAATAGTATTAGAGCGTTGGAGACTGGAGATCGCACTAGATCACCTTACTTGCTACCGTAATAACGGAAGCCAATACTATCGTTGGACTATATCTTTATTCTGTATTCACTAATTCTATGTTCTTTTCTACTAACAGTCTCTCTATTGTAAATACTTTTTCCTGAGAATATATCTCTATTTCCTCTCATATCGTGGTTTGTCCTTTATTTAATATTAAAAGCGTTCACTAGCCAGAACGCAACATCCACTATTGTTGGTTATTTAATGCCAACACCTCTATATATTAAATGTATAGGATTTGGTTTGGTGGGTTTTGATGTCATATTAATCATTGTAAGTTATTTAATGCCAATCCTCTTCATACATGTATAGTAACTCTATAGTATTTGG
Organism: Sepioteuthis lessoniana; assembly: GCA_963585895.1. NCBI lineage: Eukaryota > Metazoa > Mollusca > Cephalopoda > Myopsida > Loliginidae > Sepioteuthis > Sepioteuthis lessoniana. The sequence continues at coordinate 41,011,344 of OY757924.1, forward strand.
TCTGGTTGGGTTTTATGGCATATCAACACTTGTATGTTATTTAATGCCAACATGTATATCAAATAGATGATTTTAAAACACATTTTTAGATAACAATTCTAAACGAGCGAGAACGCATTTTAGTGACACAGATAGTTTTACTTATTCTGGCCCGGAGTACTAGCACCTGATAGCGTCCTATTCATAGGTCACATAGAAGCGTTTTATATTTTATATCTTATACGAATTTTTTTTTACTATTAATCACTAACAATTCAATTAAACATCAGCCATTTGCTTACACACAGTTAATTGATCAAACTGTTCTATTTTAAATAATTCAGATTGTTCTTCGTTTACACTAATTTTTAATATAAAACGCTTCTATGTGACCTATGAATAGGACGCTATCAGGTGCTAGTACTCCGGGCCAGAGTGGACCTGGGAATGATAGTAATTGAGGGGGTACTCCACATTCCCCCAAACTCTATGTACCATTACTGGAACCTCAATATCAGAGTGTTTAGTGTTATATCCAGGACACTCCTCGGAGGATTCTTAACCCCTGCAGAGATGCAGTCGGTATTGTTGCGTTCGTATCGACATAATATGAAGTAATGTACAAATATGAATGCCCACTGAATCTGACCATAATGCGCGCAAATTCATTAGCCACTTGACACCAGAATGGGATTGACAAATCATCATCACTATCATCATCATTGAGGTGTCACTAATAAATTCATCCTTACTTATTCAACAGTGCCCAACATGTATTGCACCTCTTATTTTGATGGTTTGAGTGATGGGAGATGAATGGGTATACAACTGCTGTTTTGTTTGATGTTACTTCCAGAATTTGCTCAAAACAGCACTCAACATTCTTGTGAAGTTCATATCAAGCTTTTTTCTCTAAGTGTCTTGCTAGAATTCAATGTGGTAAAACCATATTGAAATATAACAGAGCAGATTTGGGCCACATAGTCTGGCCTACTATTTGGCGTGGATTTTTAGAAGATTAGGACAGTACGCGGACAAATTGAGAAGGAAAGTTTTTATTATTCAAAATGAATGGAGATGGGAAAGGCGGATTTTTTTTTTAAAGCCAGAGATGTTTTGTTTTTATAAAGCAAAAAGCAATAAGAAGTGCGGATTTTAGAAGAACCAAATCATTACATATTTTTTAAAGCCATGAAAAAAAAACCGAAAAAACGTTATTTAATTTTTGGCTTGCAGAAAAATACAAAAAACATTGGAATTGAGGTTTCTAACCAGAGAAAGAAAAAAAGGAAAGAAAGCTAAAGTCGGAGAAATCAGAAGTAAAAACAATTGTTGGATAGGAAGTGAAGTTACAGAGGGGTCAGCCTAATGCAAGCCGATGGCACCGGGGAAAAATCAAACTTAGAGAAATGGAAAATCTTGATTTAATTTTGGAAGTAAGTAAATTCATGACGTATGAATCACGTGAGAAGAAAAGCGGCGTCCCCTGCAGAGAAAAGGATTGACAGAGAGGTGATGAGAGGGAGGGTGGCAAAACCCAATTGTAGCAAACGGACTAATCCCCCTCTTGTATTAAAGAACAACAGTGAATAAATTTATTTGTTGAAGATTATTTAAAGGCCGTTGATGAATATGCCCACTTGGAAACAGGAAAAACAATTACATTTAGTGGATTTTTGCTTAAAAGTTGGCAGCGCGGTGAGAGATCTTATGGAGTTGACTTGAAGCAAGATGGACTCCTGTAGAAAGAGCCATGCACCTGAATCGGAAATAACCAGATCTCACATCTCAGTTGTTTCAACAAGCTGAGGCTGAGAGTTAACGTAACACATTGAGAATACTTTGTGAGTTTAGGTGAGAAAGACTGACTGTGGACAGACTGACGGCTACAAGATAGGGGCTAGAATCCGACACATTCTGCTTGGTATTTTCGGGGAATGGAACATCGATATAACAACAACTATTTCGTAATCGTTAATTTTTCTTTGGCTGACTAAAAATAAAATAATAATTTTATCATTCAACTCATGTTGTTTTCGTTCTCTGAACTTCAATGTTTTATTATTTTTATTATCGAATGAGCAGCTCGTCCGGTTATTTCGGCTTTTTTTGTGAATTTTTAGATCTAGACAACTGGATTAAGTGTTTAAACACTCGATCTAGTTGTTTAGGTCTAAAAGTTCACAACGTGGGCAGACGACTGGTTAGCTTATATTTGATCTCCCAACAAGGAAGGTCAGATGTCGAGTGGTCGAGTGAATGGCTTGGTGAAATTAGTATTAACCCGGCTATATTTGAAGGAATTTCTAATTTCTTTTATCAAAGAGATAAGATTTCTATGTAGACGATAAAACTGTCGATAACAGTTCATGCTTTACCAATGCGTATATTGACAATAATTTCAGAGATATTGCTACTATGTATGAGAACGAGTCTAATAATTTCAAACACATGCCATATACAAAGGAGATTGTACGATCTAGATTACAAAAACAAGAATTCTGTTTTATCTGAGTTCGCGAAAAACAAACAACAAAAACAATTAAATTTACTGCCTGCTCAAAGTAATGAATTTGAGAATTGGGTTGAGCAGAGTATTTCCAAATAGCGCAAGATTATCTATGTATATTTTAAGGTAGAAAAACTTGAAGTAATGGATACAGATCACATTATTAGTGAAACATCACTTTTTATTTTAAAATCGATACTACCCACAACAAATCTTAATAAATGATTGCATTTCAGCTCCTGTAGCATAGTCACCGTATACTGTGATGTCAGCGATGGCTAATCGTCGGATGTCGAAAGAAAAACGCTAAAACTGAACTCGTCTCAAACGATTGGAGTTATGTTACTTAATTTTCTTTGCTTACTTTCATAGGATGAGGCATTAGGTGGTTAGGAGTCGGACATTTTCTTTGTCCATGTTGGAACTACTCTTACAGTATCGTTGATTCGTTCTTCGCCATCCATTCACGTGGGTTTTTTTTTTGTTATCTCGTATCTCAGCCACCAAACAGAGAAAGTGAATCAAAATATCCGTTGTTCTCTATTGGGGTTCAAAGTACACCCAACAACAAATTTCACCTCGAGAAAGTAACATTGTTCTCCTATCCCCACCTCCTATTCGATGGCTATTTTGGTGACCTGGCTAGTTCAATTTAAATCCCCTGGACAAGATGTTGCTCTTTATCAAATCGTCTCCCAGCTACTATATCTATTCCTATTCCGGTAATATTCGCTTACTATGTTGCAGAATCAAAACGTCTAAGAAGACAAAAGAAAAAAAAAACTAGGCAAAAAAGACGTTCGTTTTAGAATAAATAAAATACATAAATAACAGTGAATTTTAGTGAGATATGTAAAACTGAAATGAATTTCAGAACAAGTGTGTTTATCAAAAGACAATTTAGTGCAAAGATTTGGATTCTTTTTCTTTTTTGATTCGGTGTGCTGTTTTCCAAGTTTTTGTGTACCGCCTGGTAAACCTTGATCCCAGCCGACATAGAGGCTGTGGCTAAAAAAAAACTACGACTTAACCTATGTAGAAGGATAAGACACCACCCACGAGTGTCCTGGGTACGACACTAAACTGTAACATATTGTCAGGTTCTCGTCTTTGAGTTTGTGGGTATGTTGAGTACCCCTTCATTGCACTTATTCTAAGGTACTCTGACAGGGTTTGGAAGTACTTGCTAAGATCTTATCAATGGTGAAATCTAACTGTTTAATAATTGACTTAGAATTATTATCCTTATAACTATTTGAAACCATACAGATGTGTGCAAATTATTATTACGTCATAGGAGTACTTACTAACTAGAAAACTAATCTTAAATACGTAAAGGTTTGGTTTGGTGGGTTTTATGGTATATTAACCTTTGTACGTTATTTAACACCAAATCCATTTTTATGGAAATAATCAGTTCTATTTAAAACAATTCAGTTTAGCATGAGTACACAGTTTAATTGTCAAAAAAATTCTATTTCAAACTATTCAACCAGTTATTTAAAACAATTCACTTTATTGTAAGTACAGTTTCAATGTCAAAAATAGTTCAATTTAAAACAATTCAATTTAGCAAAAGCAATAAATTTAAATGTAAGTACAGTTTAATTTAAAAAACATTTCTATTTCGAGCTATTCAGTTTAATCAAGCAATTCTACTTCAGCTAATTCAGTTTAGTAAAAGTACAGAATTCGTTTACACACAGTTACATGTCAGAACAGTTCTATGTTAAACAATTTAGTTTTAGTGAAAATGCCGTTTCAATGTCAAAAAACAGTTCTATTTGAAATATTTCAGTTTAGCACTAGCACGTAGTTAAAATGTAAGCACAGTTCAATTGACAAGATACATTTCTGTTTCAAGATATTCAGTTTGGTATAAGTATGTCGTTAGTTCTATTTAACACATAGATGGGGCCCTATCAGGTGCTACCACGCCGGGCCAGAGTGGACCTGGGAGCAAGGGCAATGAAGGGGTACTCCGTATTCCCCAAAGCTCCAGCATTACTGGGACCTCACCATCAGATGGTTTTGTGTCATATCCAGAAAACTTGTTTGGGGGGGGGTCTTACCCCTCTTTTCAGAGGTGAAGTCAGTGTATTCTACAGCCCCAGCCGACCGGGCAGTCAAATAAGTAAAGTTGGTGACCTTAGTCGAGGGTGACCCGAAGCCTCCCTTTTCAATAATTACTACACCGAGGTGTAAGAGAGGGCGTTACTCCTTTCCTAGAATTGCTCCACTTTACCCTTGATCCTCACTTTATAGTGCTGAGTGCTAAGCAAGCCTGAATCAACTACCATTTTTGAGTCTTTGGTATGACTCGTCCAGAGATTGAACCCCAGTCTCCCGATAATTAGCGAATACTCTACTATATATGCGTGAATCTGAATTTCAATCACCTTTAGTTTGCTTAAAAATTGACCATGGGTCACATCCAAGCGGAGGAATTGAGTAAATAAGTACACTCAGCTACTCGATGTATAATCTGCAACACTCAAAGTATTCTCACAGAGATATGTGTATTTCACAAATGATCAATGGACGAAAAAACAGTAGCTGTAAGGAACCTTAAATTCTTTTTTTCTTACATTCGCATCTTTCTTTGACACTAATTTTTCTGATTCTCTTTTTTAAAATCTCATTCTCCCCTAGCTGTTCTGTCAGTAAATATTTATTAAGTAGCAAAGACGAAATTAGTTTAAATTGATTTCTGAGAATAAACAGTATTTATTATACCCTATTCTCTAGAATAATTTCTCTACAAACCATAAAAATAGACGTTTACCGCCCCTATTTATATAAATAGCCTGACTGATACGTTTCTCCAAGTTACTCTAAGAATTTACATGTCCCAGTTACAGTAAAACTATGCGTTCTTCTTTATTCCATCACTTATAATAGAAATAGGCACATCAGCAGAACCATTTGGAGTTATTATAGATCCTACTCCTGAGAATACCATGTCAAACAGTAAAACAGACAAAATACGTATTTTAATGATTGCATTGTTGTTGTTTTTTTTTTTCTTTCTAATTAATTGCTGTCACGATCAGATAATTGTTAGGACATAATTTAAGAAATGAACATACGCTCCGAGGATTGAATAAAACAATAAAATTAATATACCCCTGTCAGCAAGGCTTAGAATATTCAATCTGTAGCACCTACAAAGAACGAGAAACCCCTCCACCAAAAGGGGTGTCATGTGAATGGCACTAATCTGTTTCTCTTTGTGAGGCTCTATTTGTGGAGATCTGTAAAGGGTGTCTTTACTGCCATTATTCACGTCCACCGTGAATTGAAGTGCTCGTATCTATTATTGGTCACACCTATGGCTCAAATAAAATCTGCTTGCAAATTGTTTGAATTAGATAGGAATACTTCAGATCATATAACCATGAGGAGAATTTAAACAATAATTTTCATGTTTTGAGAACTTTGCTGAATTAATTATTTTGGATGATTAAATTTATATGATTTTTTTTTGTATGATTAAATTTATATCAAATTTATATGAAGTTTCTTTGTGAATACATAGAATTTTCTTTTTGTACTTGTAAGTGTTCCCCGTGGCGTAATGAGTAGCGTGCTCGGCGGCCACACCGACTGGATATAATTAGAAGATCTGCTTGAGGCGATAAATGATAAGAACAGATGGCAAGGAAAGAGTCAAGGAACTTCACGCTGTCAGTGCAACAAATAAATGATGATGATAGTATATATATATATATATATATATATATATATATATATATATATACATATATATATATATATATATATATATGTGTGTGTGTGTGTGTGTGTGTGTGTGTGTGTGTGTGTGTGCACGTGTGCGCGTGGGTATAAGTGTATTTACATGTGTGTAGATATGATTATGTACATGTGTGTATAATCCGTTGCTTGAGAAAGATAATCTAATTCTTGATTTATCAATGACATAGTTATTCAGTGAAAGCGAACACTCGTCTTCATTTACTTTTGATTATAACAATTTTGATATTCTTTCTCAAATTTATAAATAATCAAAAGTACAATGTATGTATGTTTGCGTGCACGTGCCTATGTATGCATCTTTGTATGGATATATGTATATAAGTATGCATGTATATAAGTATGCAAGCATGTATGCATTTATGCATCCATGTATATATATGTATGTACGGACGCATGTATGTATGTATGTACGTATGGATGTATATGTGTATACAGGAATGTATGTATGCATCCATGCATGTATGTATATACGTATGCATGCCTGTAAGAATGCATGCATGCATATATATATATATATATATATATATATATATATATATATATATATATATATATATATATGTATATATCGGATATCGGTTTGAGTGTTCGCCAATAGCCCGGGAGACCTGGGTTCAATCCCAGGTCGAGTCATACCAAAGACTCCTTGCTTAACACTCAGCATTATCGGGTACGGATCAAGGGTAAATTAGAGCAATCCAGTAGCGCCCTCCCATACACATTGGTGTAGTAGCTATCGAAAAGGGAGCCTTTGGGTTACCCTCGACTATGGTCGCCAACTTTACTTACTTATATATATATATATATATATATATATATGCATGATCTTCGCACAAAATTATGTATATATAGATGTATGTATGTCTGCGTGCATGAATGTATGTATGCGTATATACATATATATATATATATATATACTTTAAGAAAAACAACGAAAACCTTAACAACTCAGAACATTCATGAATAATTTCTTGTCCTGATGGAATTACGCCCAACTCCGGTTTAACTGGGCCAAAGAATGTATATATATATATATACATATAGATGAATATATATATATATACATATAGATGAATCTATGTATGTATGTATGAATGATAAAGATTTGTTTTTTTACGAGGACAATTTTTGCAACAAAGTAGGTTTAATTTAAAATTGTTCCACTGGAAGTGAACCAGGAAATCAACACATTCCTGACTCCTTTAATCGGGGGAGCAGGTGTTGTTTCAGAGGAGGGCAAGTGGAATTAAGGGAATTATTTACTAATCCTCTCGGCACGTATGTATGTATGTATGTATGTATAGATAGATGAATCTATCTATCTATCTATCGTTTATTTTATTGATATAATAAACACATTAAAATTATACACGCTGTAACAATTCATAGTAGCTTTAAAACTACAAGATAATGACAATTACTGTTTGAGAACTTGAAAAAATATTCTAACTAATTTTTGCCGTTTAGTCAGTTGAGCTTGTAGTAGGTTAACTGTATACCCCCAGCAAAATCGTAAGCCTCACCGACCCACCAAAAATAACGGTAAAGGTGTTTACACGATAAAACATGAAAGTATATCTGGTCGTGAGATTCCTGTTCTGAAGATCTGGGAAGATCTTGCAATTCTCTCTGAAACTAGTAGACAAATTCACCTCATCAACCGAAAAGGACATCGACACGCGGCTAACGATGCATGGACAGCTATCGATAGGCTATCGATCATATGGAAGTCAGACCTGATCGATAAAATGAAACGCAGTTTCTTCCAGGCAGAGGTCGTATCGATACTGCTGTATGGATGCACTACTTGGACGCTAACTAAACGGCTGGAAAAGACGCTAGACGACAATTACACAAGAATGCTGTAAGCAATATTAAACAAGTCCTGGCGGCAACACTCCACAAGGCACCAACTATACGGCCACCTGCTTCCCATCACGAAAACTATCCAAGTTAGATGAACCAGATATGCAGGACACTGTTGGAGAAGCAGGGACGAGCTCATAAGTGATGTACTACTATGGACCCCCACATATGACCGGGAAAAATCAGGATGACCAGCTCGAACATACATTCAGCAGCTATGTGAGGATACGGGATGTAGCCCCGAAGACCTGCCAGAGGCGATGAACGATAGGGAGAAGTGTCGAGAGAGGGTCAGGGATATCCGATCTAGAGGCGCGACATAATGAAGATGATGATGATGATTCCAGCTCATTCTGACCAGGAGTAATAGATATATTTAACAATTGTTTGCATTCTATTGGACTGTGTGCAAAAAAAAAAAAAATCAAAAGATCCAATACGAAAAATCCACATATGACCATAGAATTAACGTGATTCCTAAAACACGGGTTGAAAAATAAGCGTAGATGTGTTGACAAACCATTAAAAAAAGACCAAACAAAAAAAAATGTAATTTAGCACAAATAGCCAAGGAAGTTTTTCCACTTTCTTCTGGTTCTTATTGTTTCGTAATTTTTGTAAACGTTTTTGCCTTTTGTTATTAATTGTTCAGATCACATTTGTGATAGATCCTCTTTTATATCCTCCTACATTTGCCAGGCATCATTTCTTGTTTCACAAAATTTATCTGACAAATCCTATTGTAAGAGAGGTCGATGTATCATTAATTCGCCTTCAAACGATTTTTTTCTTTAAATAAACAATTAATTACCTTTGCACGTGATTTTCTAAGAAGTATTTTTTTTTTAAAATTCAATAATCAGGAGTAAAAAATGTCGGAATCTAAAAAGACAAAATATCCCGGGGCCACAATTATTTCAAGCATTTGTATTTAAATGCAAAAAGGTTTTGAAGTGATTCTTTTTTACATCGGAAGCAGAGGCGTTAGATCAATAAACATCGATGAAGCATCTCTTCTAATTTCGAATTTTGAAAAATATTCCAAAATTTCTTTGATTCGTGAATTCTATCGCAGAAATAACGATGCAAACATTCAAAAATAGAGTTGAATTCTGGGATTGCAAAGAAATGAAGGAAATTAAAAAGTAAAATGAGAAGAAAAATAAATAATTCCGAAATCGACAAAAATATATATATGGAATATTTTCTGATTTATCGTGCCAAAGTTATTTTCTCTATGCCAAAATTATTTTTTATTCTGTTTTTTGTTTGTTTGTTTGTTTTTTTTTTGTTTTCTTTTTTCAATTTTTAGTTTTCTATTACTCTAAATTATAAATTTGAAATTTTAGTTTCATAACGGGGAGAAAATTTGAGCTTTCAAACATAGCTGAGGTATCCATTCTTGAAATAGAATTCAAAATGCATAACGGGGGATGCGGCACTTTAGTACAATACAACACTGTTATAGAAAAAGATTCGAGAGAAATTCCTCAACAGCAATCATTCCAAATGCTACATGTCCGATAAGAGCTTAGTAAAAGAAAAGATAAAGATTTACAAAGCAAATCAAGCGAAAAAATCTCACAGCAATTTATGATATCTAACATAAATAAGCTTTCTCCTCCAAGGGATAGAATAAGTCTGATTATGATAACGATGATGCTACTGATGATGATGATGATGATGATGATGATGATGATGAATATACCGGTTTCCTGGTTTCTTTATTTTACTGCCTATCAATCATCACGTGTTATTAAGCGGCAATGCCCCCGCCACCGTGTAAAATAGTAAGTCATACTGTCTAATCCATATTTTGTGGCAGTAAAGGTCTTCATACCTTCCCAAAGAGTATGAGTCCAAAAATGAATGTGATAGTACGACTGGAGTACGAACTCACTTACGCAGTCCAGCATGTTAACCGCTGCACCTCGCCCCCCCATCATAAACCAGTTAAAAACGTTGAAGATATAGTACGAGTTAAAATTCGTATTGGGAAATAAATAGACATATACATTCAATTGAACCTACAATATACAATCTGCTTGTCGGTGCTGCAGATTACACCGACGGCATCTCTAAAGAGGGGTGCGATTCCTCGAACCAGTGCCCCGAATATGGCACTGAACAATCTTACGATGAGGCTCCAGTAATGATGAACCTTTGAAAAATTCGGAATACCCCTTTATTGCTTTCGCTTCCGGGTCCACTCAGGCCCGGAGTGGTAGGACTTAATAGAGTCCTATCAATGTGTCAAATAGAAATAAACTGTGTACTTACGCGAAAATGAATTGTTTTAAATATTAATGTTTTCCCATGTAAGTGTGTGTAAATAAATTATTTATGTTTAATTGAATTGTGAGTGATACATAGCAACACTTGAAATATAAATGTTTTTGACATAAACTGTGTACTTAAGCTAAACTGAATTGTTTTAAATAGAACTGTTTATATGTTTAAAAATGGATTTGCCATCAAATAATGTACAATGGTTTCTATGCCACAACACCAAACCAAACCAAACCAAACCAAACCAAACCAAGGGGGGTGTCCTCGTGGTGTAATGGTTAAAGCGATGGACTGCGGAATCGTAGTACGCGAGTTCACTTTCAGGCAAATACCCTTGGGAAAGGTATGAACCCCCTTATCTTTCCAGCTATGGGTTAAATAGTACCACTATTATTCTTCTAGAAGAATGGCTTTGGCATTAAATAACCTACAAAGAGTTGATATGCCATTAAACAAAGAAACCAAACCAAACCAAACCAAACCAAATATCCAATAAATATATATACGAAAAATACAAATTTTTTATCCAAAATTCCGAACTAGTTGAGTAGAATGCATGAACCAAATGTCCCACAGAATTATAACACTCCATTTTCTGAGCAGTATTTTTCTGATTCAGTTCAACTGTTCTTTATTAACTTGTGAAAATATACTTTTGGGGTTAGTATTCTTTTTCAGAGAAGGAAGACGAGATTATAAGGCGAGTATTTATAAGTTTAAGCTCTGTGTGTAACCTTAACTATGGAGCTATTTATTTATTTATGCTTGATTGATTGATTGATTTTTCTACGTCATTTCAGTTCGTCTGTGATTATTATTTGCTTATAAGTTTGGGAATTGCCTATATTGCACATTTATATTAATATTGTTTTGTGGAGTGTCTAAAGATTTTTTGCGCGCAATTACATTGTATCAAGTATACCTATATAAAACAAATAATTTTTACATAGATATATTAGACCCAAAGA
>OY757924.1:41027731-41107731 GCA_963585895.1 Sepioteuthis lessoniana
AGCCATGCTTGAGAACTGAAAAAAAAAATCTATGGACCATGAAAGTGACGTTGATACTAATTACAATTGCTCGTTTGATAGTCACTAAAGGATTGGTACAGGGACTGGAGAAGATATAAATATGAAAATGAGAGGAGACCATCTAAACTAAAACATTGTTGAGATTGGCAAGAATACTAAGAAGAATCCTTGAGGAGATTTACTGTCACTCAGATTCAAGTGGAAAACCATTAGTTAAAGTTTGTATGAAAAATCATCAAAAGAATAAAAGATTAAAGAAAATTACAGTAATCGGAGAATAGTGAAAGAGAATAAAATAAAACAAACAGATTCAAGAATATGATAAGTGTTCCTTAAGAGGCCTTCCGAAAATCAAGCTCTACAGGTAAAATTTCAACGGAAGAATAAATACCTTGGCGTTTCCATATGTAATTTACTCAAGACTATTTTAAAAATGTACAAGTAGGAAATTCAAACAAAAAGACTAACACACAAGAAATCTGATGACAATTCTTAAGGCTTTAAACAAAAAAAAATTACTGAGAACAACTTTGTTTCAAGAAGTCGGAAGAAAACTCGCATACTTAAAGGATTGTTTTGAAAAATCAATTCAGAAAACTCAAAGAATACGAAGAAAAGAGTAGAGAACGTCTAATTATGATAGCAATGTCAACATTAGGCAAATCGTAAGATAAGATAATAAAATACGAAGTTGTGAAGAAAAACAAACAACTCTATGGATAGTTCAAGAGACAAACTTGCAAGATTCCACACACAATAAGCTGGATATACATAAGATGGGAAGACCACAATAGAAAAACAGAATCTCTTTTGATAGCAGCACAATATAATTTAATGACCAATTATATTAAAGCAAAAATTGATAAAACGTAACAGAATAGCAAGTGTAGGTTATGTGGTCACAGAGAATAAAAGGTTGATTATATAACAATAAAGAAAAATATGCTCAAAAGGAATACAAGACAAGACATGGCTGAGTGGAAAATGTGATCCTCTGGAAATAGTGCAAGGGATTAACATTTGAGTATATTGACTAATTGTATAAGTACAATGAAGAATATGTCCTTGAAAAAGATACCCATAAAATTCTCTGTTATTTGGAGATACAATCAGATCACTCTATTCGGACAAAAGGCCAGACAGTTTTAATTGTCACCAAAAAATAACTTGTCATGAAGTGATCTTGACTGATCAAGCGAACTACTGGGTGAGACTGAGAAAAGTGAAAATAAACAAAAATATAGATCATGCTTGAGAAGTGAAAATTTGTGGAGAAGAAAATTAATGCTTATTGTAGTTAGTGCGCTTGAACTAGGAAAAAAATGGTTGCTTAGTCGTTTTGTCTTACGGCGTATAAACCCATCTCGCGTCATTTAACGCCGAATTGAGTCGTTTTGATAAAAGGTTCAAACATTCCGTTTAGTATAAGCATAGTTTTTTGTTTACAAATAGTTAAATGTCAAAACATTTATATTTCAAACAATTTAGTTTTGCATAACTACACAGTTTGATTTTATTTAATCAATAGAATGGATCCTGTCAGGTGCTACAACTCCGCGCCAGAATGGACCTGAGAGCGATGACAATTAAAGGGTACTCCGAATTCTCCAAAGCTCCATCATTGCTGGAGCCTCACTCTCAGATTGTTTAGTGTCATATCCAGGACACTCGTTAGAGGAATCTTACCCCTCTTCAGAGATGCAATCAGTGTATTCTGCTGCCTCCGCTGTCTGTGCCAAGGAAGAATTGGAAATTAGAGGAATACTTGAGAACATGCAACAGTTAAAATCGGCTTCAATATTTGAAATGGTCCTGTCGACCTGAGATTATCTGCTGTTACCCAGACTACAATTTGAAAAAATCTCCTGCTAAAAATGTCTGGAAAAACCCGAAAAGATTAAAATACTAAAATGATTAAAATAACATGAAATAATTAAATACTCCATGAACAGTATATATTTACCCAACATCTCTTTACGAGAAGATATGACATAAGATTAATGTTTAAAAAGCGGTGGCTATACTACAATTGTTTGACCCTACTATCTAAATTTATCGAGAGAGGGAGAGAATAGTTGGATTCATTCCTTTTCGAAGGGTATAAGTGCTATGTGAAATGCAAACAACCTCGTCCAGTAATTGAACTCAGGTGCCCGTGTCCATTTCCGACGTTGATAGCGGTTTAACCACTCATGCCTCTACCAAATTATAGTTAATCAATATTTGATAGACAGACGTAAAGGGGACGTTGGAAATAAACATATATATAATAAAAAAAAGAAACATTGTTGAAGAAAATCAAAAGTAGATTAAAAAATTAAGACAAATGTTTCAGAAGTCACGTAAACAACAAAAGACAGACAACTTATCAGAAATCTTGATTTGATAATAAAATAAAAAAATACTAAAACGATGATATAAATAATCAGTGAAATATGATTGAACCGACACAACTTTTTCATGAAAGATATAACATAAATATGAAAAACTAATTCCCTGCTGATGATGTAAATAAACATTGAAAAAATTCAAAACATTTGGTCTACAATGGTGTTTGATGATAACATTTTTTGCTTATCTACCACTGAACTAACTCACCGTGTATATATATATATATATATATATATATATATGTGTGTGGTGTGTGTGTGTGTGTGTGTGTGTGTGTGCATAGATTTTTTCGTTGGTCAAACGAGAGAAAAACAAATACTCTAAAAAAAAATACGTGCATAAATGATTTCTGATTTGGTATCAAGGATTTTAAAATTTCAGATACTTGTGCTCTACACGCATTTCAGACTCTTTTATCTTCTTTTCTCGCTGTTTTTCGTAAAGATTGTTTTGATTTTGTTAAGTTCCAGCCTCTGTGTCTAAGAATGTCCCATTGGAATTAATTCACGGTCAATGCTCTGATCTCTGTAAATGCTTTGTGTGTTAGAGAGAGAGAGAGAGAGAGAGAGAGAGAGAAAGAGAGAGAGAGAGAGAGCGTGTGTGTGTGTGTGTTCTTGATATGTGTGTTCACACGTACATACATACAATCACTCATGAATACATACACTCGTAAACATATATTTTTATGGGTTTTAGGTGGATTTTTCCTCCTTTGTTATTTCCTTGTTTTTCTTCTTTAGACTTCTTTTATTTACCTTGTTTTTCTTCTTTAGACTTTTTAATTCACACACACACACACACACACACTCACACACACATGTATATATATCTATATATATCATAGACTATATCTTTATAAGGTATCAATAATGTTAAAAGAGATTATCCAATTTTTTAATAAATATGAAATAATTAAAGTTACCTTCTAATTAGATATTCTTTAAATATATCAAAATGTGATACTTCCGATTAAACATTATCTCGTGATATTAGAATCATATCTAGCATTAACTCAACGTTGAAGATTATTTGTTGTTTTTTTCATTTTTCCTCTAACAAAATAGCGTCAATTTGGATACCTACTACTACTACTACTACTAATAATAATAATAATAATAAATTGCACAGAAGGAGCACAAGACTAGAAACGGTTATGTGGACAAGCTGATCCACTGGGAGATGTGCAAGAAATTTAAATTTTACCATACCAACAAATGGTATATGTACAACCCAGCACATGCCCTACAAAATAACATGCATAACTCTTATGGGACTTTGAAATACACACGGATCACCTAATCTTGGCCAGAAGATTAGACCTTATTATAATCAACAAAAAAAAAGAGAATTTGCAAAATTGTCTACTTTGCTTTCCTGACTGACCACAGAATAAAACTGAAAGAATATGAAAAGAAGGATAAGTACCTCGACCTTACTAGAGAATTGAAAAACCTATGGATCATGAAGGTGACGGTTATTCCATTTGTGATTGGTGCTTTTGGCACAGTTAGTAAAGAATTATTAAAGGGCATGGATGACTTGGAACTTGGAGGACGAGTGAAAACCATCCAAATGACAGAATTATTGAGAACGCTCAGAATACTGAGAAGATTCCTGGAGATTTGAGGAGACTTGGTGTCACTCAAACTCCAGTGAAAAACCATCAGCTAACAATGATTTGAAAAACTCCAAAGGAGTAATAATAATAATAATAATAATAATAATAATAATAATATGTGGTAATAGAGACGAAACCATTAATCATATCATAAGCGAATGTAGAAACTTAGCACTGATGGAGTTTGAGACTGAAAACAACTGGGTGGGCAAGGTGATGTACAGGGATATGTGCAAGAAATTTGAATTTGACCATATGGACAAATGGTATATGCAAAACTCGGCATCTGCCCAAGAAAATGACACATATTAACCTCTAATGGGACTTTGACATATAGACGGATCACCAAATCTTTGCCGGAGGATCAGACCTTATGATAATCAACAAAAAAAAAAGAGAGCTTGCAGCATTGCAGACTTTTCTGTTCCGGCTGACCACAGAATAAAACTCAAGGAAAGTTAAAAGAAGAATAAGTACCTGGAACATGCCAGGGGATTGAAAAAAACAAACTATGGAACATGAAGAACATTATATCAATTGTAATTGGTGGTTTTGGTACAGTCACCAAAGGATCATTAAAGGGACTGGGGGACTTAGAAATAAGAGGCCGAGCGGAGATCATTCACACTACTACATTATTGAGAACGACCAAAATACTGCGAAGAGTCCTCAGACTTGAGGAGACTGCTGTTACTCTAACTTCAGTGAAAGACCATCTGCTAAAACTGAAGGGGGAAACTCTCAAGGAGTAAGGAAAACAACTCTATGCGTGTTTTAAACGATTAATAAACAATATCTCACACGGCAAAACCTGGAAATGGCTTAGAAAAAGAAATTTTGAGAGAGAAACAGAATCTCACCTAAAAGCAGCACAAAACAACGCCATAAAAACCAATCATATCAAAACGAGAATAGATAAGACGCAACAAAATAGCGAATATAGGCTATGTGATGAGAGAGATGAAACTATCAATCACATACTAAGTGAATGCAGCAAATTAGCGCAGAAGGAATATAAGACTAGACACGACTGCGGCGGAGAGGTGATCTGCTGGGAGATTTGCACGAAATATAAATCTGACAATACTAACAAATGGTATATGCACAACCCAGCATCCGTCCAAGAAAATAACATACATAAACTCCTGTGGGACTTTGACTTACACACGGATCACCTAATCTCGGCCAGAAGACGAGACCTAAATATAATCAGCAAAAAAAGAGAACTTACGAAATTGTAGAATTTGCTGTCCCAGCTGAATACAGAATAAAAGTAAAAGAATGTGAAAAGAAGGATATGTACTGCAACCTTGCTAGGAAATTGAAAAAACCGTGGAACATGCAGGTGTCAATTATACCAATTGTAATTGGTGTGTTTGGAATAGTAACCAAAGGATTACTAAAGGGACTGAGGACTTGGAAGTTGGTGGAAGAGTGAAGACCGTCAAAACTACTGCACTATTGAGAACGGACAGAATTCTGAGAAGAGTCCTGGAGACTTGAGGAGACTTGCTGACACTCAAACTCCAGTGAAAAACCATCAGCTGACGCTGATGTTAAAAACTTAAATGAGTAAATAATAATAATACACTTTTATGTGTCTTTGACATACAAACGGATCACCAAATCCATTCCAGACGACTACACCTTATAATAATAAAAAAAAGAGAACTTAAAAAATTGCGGACTTTGCTGTTCTGGCTAACCATAGAACAAAACAGAATGAAAGGGAAAGGAAGGATAAGTACCTCGATATTGCTAGGGAACTGAAAAAATAAAGACTTTGGTACATAAAAGAGTCAATCATGCCAATTGTGATTGGTGCTTTTGGTACTGTTACCGAAGGATTATTTAAAAGGACTGAAGTTTTCGGAAATAAGAGAACGAGAAGGAACCATCCAAACTACTACATTATTGAGAACGGCCAAAATACTGAGAAGAGTCCTAGAGACTTGAGGAGACTTGTTCTCACTCAAACTCCAGTTGAAAACCATCAGCTCATATTGATAAGATAAATTCTCAAGGAATGAAATAATTATTATAATGTGTTTGTTTGTGTGTGTATGTGTGTGTGTGTGTGTGTGTGTGTGTGTGTGTGTTTGTTTGTTCAAGGCATACTGACAAGAGGAATCTCTCTGCCTCTTTGCCATTCATCCCTTTTCGCTATACTGATTCTGTAAGTTATCTAGACGGCAACCAATGTCTACACAGAGCTGCTGAATATAATTTTCATTTATCTGCCAACACTGGTGTGTCAATCTATCCATCTTTCTTGTAAAACTTCTGTTTTGAAAGGCGCTGCTCCTAAAATTTATTTCCAAGCGTTACGTTAGAATCTAAGTTGTGTAACCATGCAATAATACTGACACGTTTGTGTCTTGCAAGAGTCCCTGTCTTATTTCATGAGAAAGATCAGATTTCTATATAGTCAACAACCTCTTAACAGCAGGCCATGCTTTACCATTGCATATGTTTGACATCGCTTTCAGCCGATGAGATATTGCTACCGAAGTATCTAACAGTTGCCTGAAATTTTTAAATCACCATCAATATAACTTGACCTGACACATATTTGAATTTGTGATTTAAACCTTCCAAAAAACATAGTTACGTATGTTTAGATACGTATTTCTGATACAATTATAATGGATGTATCTTTTAGGCACGTATTACAAAAAACGACCGAAACATGCATTACAAAAGTTTGTAATCCAAACTCGCAGGCGATGTTTATTCATATTACTTCTCGTTGGATGTTTTATGAATATGATATAATACTTACCATGCTTATTTCAGATCAGTGTTTTATATTGACCCCCGACCCGGCCAAACATGCCATTCCAAAGACAGTGGAAGTTACATATTCCATTGGCATGGACGAGCTTGACTGACAATATGGGGCAAGGTTAAAATCCCACGGTACAGTCACAAACTTATGCACCGGAAGAGAGTGACCTGTTTCCGCTTGATGACGATCAAACATGCCATTTCAAAGACAGCGGAAGTACATATTCCGATGACCAGTTATGGGAAGAGATTGAGTGGGCGTTGAACTATTATATAACTCAGTGCACAGGAAATTCAAAGAGTTTGGGGATCAGAAGAGTTGGAGAAATGATGCTGTAGAGAAAACAGCACCCAGCAGAGAGCTGGGTTCCCGGGCCTCCGGTTGAGGAACCCTGGAGAACGAGAAAGACACACTGCTATGTCCGGAGGAGCTGGGGAGGTCAAAATGCTCTAATTCTGTTCCGTCTCCAACTCCCTTTCACATATAGGACTTTACACTCCTATAATTTAATTTGGGAGGTATGCCACTTGTTCCCACAAAGATGGCGGACGCTCAATGTTCAGTCTCGGGAAACCATTGGCCAGGAGGACCACGTGATATGCTTACAACTACGTCGGCGCGCGAAAATTCAAGTCCTGCGTCTTGAGCCACTGATAAGACGATTTTTTCTATAAATACGCTGTCTTAAAACACATTCGACCTCTTTTACGAATTTTCTTCGTAGCGGCAACAGCTCCTTTACGAAATTCCTTCGTAGCGGCAACACCTTCTCTTTGACCAAATTCCCCCGTATCAGCAACACCATGCCTCGCAGACATTATTGTACAAGAACTATGAGACGCTTTCCCGTCTCCAAAAAACTACCGGTTTCTAATCATAGAAAAAGGACATTTTAATTTTACAATTCTTTTTGTAGTTTAGTTGTGTTACACACACACACACACATACACACACGAGCTCACACATATATATATACACACTATCAGTATGTTAGAGTTAGTTATGTTTTCATGTATTAATGTAAGTTTTGATATTATAGAATATAAATTTGTTTTTGTTCGTTCGCCTTGTTTTTAAATGTTCATTTTGTCCACGCGGTTTTACAACCATTATCTATTCCGCTTCTTTTACGCACACTCACCCCCCCACACACACAACACTTTCAAATAAAGTGAGAGGTATATTTTCTAACGAAGTGTCTTTGCTCGTTGTTATTGTGTTCAATATGTTTCTGCATGTATATCTGTATAGTTGCATATGTATTATGTGGCTATACAATATCAGTACAAGGCGCACAGATTGAAAATATTTTACAAGAATGTATTGCACCAAATTTATGATTTCTACTTGCTTTTAATACAGCTGTTGCACATACTGTATTTCTATCCGAAAACTGGCACTACAAAAACTATGCAACCATTTCTGCCATTAGGCAAGCCTCAAGAATGTGATCTTGCATCAGAATTGAATTTTGCTAATGACTATTTTCTGTAGGCCTAAAGAATAAAATGTTGGTTTATTGAAAAACAAATAATACTTCTTTAGCTTCTTTATCTTTCCGAAAAAAAATCCCCATACAAAGAGTTAGAAAATTGAAATAAAGTAAAAATAAAACTTTGAAAGCGGGAAATGAATATCAAACACGTTATCTCTGAATCTCTCGTCAAAAAATAATCAGTCTTTTCATAGAAAGAACAAAACAACGCAACTACAGTGTTAATTATGATAAAAAAAAGAGAAATACCCATTCGGGATTTGTTTGAAATTATTTGTGAAAAGGTTAAAAACTATAGAACTTAATATTATTTGAAATTCTGAAGAAAAAAATGAACAAAAAAAAAAAGAAAAAATATCCAAGTCGTAGCTTAAATGTTATTTTGCAACCACAACTTGGAATTCTGAAAACACATTAGATATTTGGCTTGGAGACTGGCTCGTAGAAGTGGGTTTATTTATCAAGGATTTGTAGATACGACTTATGAAATGTTAGATAAATTTTTTTAAAAATTTGTAGGTATTTAGAGGCAAAAATGTTGACCTAAGGGGATAATGGTATCCTTTTAAAGTTTAATTGGAAAAATTAATTTTAAGTAATGATGAGTGATGTTGAACCTAATTACATTCAAAACACTGACACTTCAATATATATATATATATATATATATATATATATATATATATATATATATATATATTCATGCGCACATACATGAAGGTTCATGAAAAAGTTATAAACCGTAGCCAGCAAGATGAACCGTAGCTGAATATTTTCATTGTGGAAACTCTATGCAACTTCTAAAATTAGAATCATTTTTCAGATTGTTTTCATAATTTCTGTGTAGGTGGGGCGCATATAATAATGTGAAGAGTGCAGCAAATCTAAAATCTGAGTGAGACTAATAACTTTTTAAACCAATTTAATACATATATATATATATATATATATATATATATATATATATATATATATATATATAAGCAAATAAATCTTTTGGATTGGTTCTCTTATAATCAAATCTCCATCTTCCACCTTCTCAGTCTTTCTTTCTCTCTCTTTCTTTCGTCTTACACAGACACCCAAACACACACATACCCAAATATATACACACGCACGCACACACACACACACACACACACACACACACACACACACACACACACACATATATATATATATATATATATATATATATATATATATATATATATATATATATATATGTATATTTATCATGTTAAAAAGTAAAGAAAAATACATATTCCTCTAAGCGGATACTCACTGAAAGTGTTGTTGATTAGTTTTTGATGTAATCATATTTGCATTGCACTCTTTCTGCATTTATCACTGTTTTTTTCGGAAGTTGGGTTTCATACTACTATTTTTATTTTGAAGAGACCTTAAATATCTTATCTAATATATATATATGTATATATATATATATATATATATATATATATATATATATATATATATATATATATATATATGGGATATTGTTTGAGAAGGGATGTTTCATCTCATGAATAGATATAAGAAAACTATTTTGTATATATATATATATATATATATATATATATAAAATAATATATAAAATATAATACATATATATACATGTGTGTGTGTGTGTGTGTGTGTGTGTGTGTGTGAATATGGAATATTTGTTTGGGTTTTTTTGAGACCTTAGATATTTCCTCAAATATATATATATGCATGGTGGATATTTGTTTGAGAATGAGTATTTTATCTCATGAATAGATATAAGAAAACTATTATACACACTTAATAACATATTTCATTGTATGAGCTTACTAAAAAAGTAATAATAAAAATGACGTCGAATGAAGGTGTGTAAATTCACTTTTTATGAGTCTACTCATGTGAATCTCCTCCAATATATGGATATCCGTGAAAAAGTTATGTATTTGAAAAGTGTTCTTTTATAGAATTGCGGAATTAGTGGAAAGTGTTGCCAAGCAAGCAAGAAGCGAACGTAAAATATTTTATGCTGTGCTGAACAAAATTCTGTGGGCTTATGTTCGATTCATCGCGGAGTTAGTTGGTGACGAATAAGTGACCGATCCTGGAAAAAGAAATAGATCTTCTCTTCAGTCATCGCACGAAAAAGAAATTAAACATACTCTACTAGCAATAGCAACGATATCTATTGATAATATGCAGTATTTTTTAGCATTCAGTGATTGTGGCTGTCCAACATACTCTCATGGAATGTGACTCAATGAGGTCGATAATTCAACATAGTCATCTTTACGATTAACAAAAAACATCCCCATGGGTATTAAAGGGGTTACAACCCTCTTGTCAAAATTCATCAATATCAGATATGACGTCGTATGAACCTTTCCGATTATGAAGATTGCAGACCACCCTCATGTGACTCATAGAAATATATATATATATATATGTATATATAGAGAGAGTGAGAGTGAGAGGGAAAGAGAGAGAGACAGAAGGAGAGGCAGAGTCGGAGACAGAGAGAGAGAGAGAGAGAGAGATAGAAAGAATCTGTGAGAGAGAGAAAGAGAGAAAGGGAGAGAAAGGAAAAGACGAGTTATTTGATTATGTTCATAAATGATTTTCTTCCACTTTTTTCAAGGACTTAAAAAATTTTCCCAGATCTTTGTAAGTATGATAAAAAACCGACTTAAAACATTTTAAAAATATATGGATTTGAATTTAGTTAGAAAAAGGAAATATTTTAACT
The DNA here is from genome assembly GCA_963585895.1 of Sepioteuthis lessoniana. Taxonomy (NCBI): domain Eukaryota; kingdom Metazoa; phylum Mollusca; class Cephalopoda; order Myopsida; family Loliginidae; genus Sepioteuthis; species Sepioteuthis lessoniana. The sequence goes on from OY757924.1 coordinate 41,038,773, forward strand.
GATAAAAAGGAAAAACAGGAAGGATCTTCATCATTATAATGTTCCTTTTGCTTTTTATCAGTATTGAATTTGTTCTTGAAATACAAACCATATTAGAAATACTCTGAACATTTTTTTTCAGTTATTGAGAAAAAGGTTAATGCTGTTCAGAAAATATCGGGTGATTACTTTGCTAACAAAGTTGCTTACGTCATACATCTTAACATATTTATTTCAGGAAGCCAATGGAGTTATTTGGCGTTGCCTTGGTTCTCTCAATGCTTCTGTAGTATTGTGTTGTATTACATTATTAAAGCTGAAAAATACTTGACGTGGCTAGAAACAAACAATTATCATAGCATACGGATTAGAAATATACCGTGAAAAGGTCTCTTCGCAGTGTAGATTTCCGGATTTCCGCAAATTCATAAACCAGATTCTGATATAGCAAATAAAGGCTGGTATCTAATTTCTGTTTCTTGCTGTCAATAGAGTCATCAGATTTGCTTGTAAATTTAAAATGATACACACGTCAGACTAGCAAGTAGGACGCATTGTGATTATAAAAGCTGATTAAATCTTGGCAAGCATTTACTACATCTCTTGGAATACACACACACACACACACACACACACACATACCTATATATATATATATATATATATATATAGGTGTGTGTGTGTGCGTGTCTGTATGTGTGATAGATGAGATATCTAAGGTTTCTTAAAATTAAAACTGTAGTAAACTGTAAGAAAGAAATCAGTGATAAATGCTGAAAGTGTTCAATGCAAATATGATGATATCAAAAACTAATTATTAATACTTATCTCTTTAGGTGAATGTCTGTGTAGAGATATATGTAGTTTTTATTACTTTTTATATAATATCATAACATGATATAATGTATATATATATATATATATATATATATGTGTGTGTGTGTGTGTGTGTTAATCATGGACAAAATTAAGGAACTTGTGAATTTAGAGAATGTTTCCTTAGGGTTTTCATTTCTCAGTAAATAAACTAGTGATACATAAGATGCAAAACATTGTAACTAAAAAAATGAATATCCTGGCTCTATGAAAGATACCGTAAATAAGAGAGATTGGATTATATGAATCACCTCAATATACATATATGCATATATACACTACTAGTCAAAAGTATTTGGCAATCCCCAAATAAGGTATTTATCTTCCTAAATGTTATTGTTAATTAAACAAGTTAAGCATCACAATGTTCTTTTTTAATATACTAAATACAAGTTATCCTCAATAACTTTGATACTAGTACAATGAGATATCTTTAAAAAAAATTGATTTGAAGGCCTTTTTCTTTTTTAGCACTGAAATAAAAATTCCCCAAACTGCGGTTGATTGTACTTTTGGGAACATCAGAAAATGGAATGTAAGACCAAAAGTAAATATGGCAGACCGAAGGCAACAACAAGGGCAGAGGACAATTTTATTTGAGTTACCAGCTTGCGTGACTAAAATCTAACAGCTCAAAAATCGCTTAACACCTAAACCAATGTCTTGAAAAAATGTGTCAACACCCCCTGTGAAGAGCATACTCCATGAAGCTGACCTGTATGGTAGAATTGCATTCAGAAAACCATTTCTGGGGAAGAAAAAACAATTCTTGTGGGCCAAGAGCACAAGGACTGGATGATTGAGAAATGAAATGAAGACGTTTGGACAGACAAATTAATGTTCATAATTTTTGGTTCAAAAAGGAGTTTCTACGTGCGACGAAGAGTTGGTGAAAATACTGCATACCCCTGGATCAGACCAGCCATAAAGCGTATAGGAGGCTGCGTCATGGTGCGTGAGGTCGGACTGAGAATTGCATTTGAAGGGCAAATTAAATCAGACCGGGAAAAGCAGCATCCCGTGATCCCATCTAGAACACGAATTCTGGCTTAAGGATTTGTACTCAGGTAAGATAATGACCCAAAACGTACTAGTAAAATCAGCCAGAGGTACGAGGTGCATACGATAAGTTTCCAGACTTTTTCGTTTGGGCACTTTTATTGATAGTACACACATGAACTCTATTCCCCTTCGAAGTAGTCTCCTCGAGTTACAATACATTTGTTGTACCGTTCCAACAACTTCTGGAAGGCCCCATGGAATTCCTCTTGTGCGAGCGTGTCAATGACCTTCGTCAAAGCCTCTTTCATCTCCTCAATTGTCTCATAACGATAGCCCCTGAGCTTAGGAAATAACCAAAACTCACAGGGAGCAAGGTCTGGACTATTGGGAGGCTGAGGAACTGTGTTGATGCCCATCTTGGTGAAATAGTCTGTGACAAGGATGGAGTTGTGGACAAGTGCATTATCTTTGTGGAAATGCCACTGACCCGATTTAACGACTGCTGGCTTCTTCCGACGGAATCTCTTCCTGATATCCCTTAAAACCACAACATAGTAACCCTCGTCTATTGACTTCCTTACTCCTCCCACACCTCTCATCATTCTTCACAGACCCCCTGCCTTCATTGAATCTCATATGCCACTCAAAAACTGATGCTCGATTCATGCAAGATGGTCAAAAAGCAGTCTGAAGCATTCCATACGTTTCTGTGGCAATTTTTTTTCAAGTTTAAAACAGTATTTTATTGCATATCATTCTTCTAAAGTGTCAGGTTGCATTTTTGAAATTCGCTAGCTGTGACAATCAGGTTTTAGTAGGATGTATTCCAAAATCCTACTGTAGCTGTTCCTTTGAACCTGAAATCATAGAAATGTGTCAGTTATCTCCTAAGATGTATAGCAATAATATAGTGAATTTTCAAGAGTCTACGACTATTTTAAATTTCCATACGTAAAAAAGTCTGGAAACTTATCGTATGCGCCTCGTACATTAAAAGCCCGAGGTAACCAACCCACTAGCATGGCTCTCCTCGGGTAGCCCTTGCAGGAAAAAAGGGAAGAACTAACTTAACTTTACTTCAAGTCCTTGGTGGAAAGAATGTTGAGAATCTGTGAAGAAGTTATAGTTAGCAAAGCGGGTATTTTGATAAATCAAAATTTACTTTTTTGGATTTTTGGTTTTAATTTGTATTTAAGGTGACTCAGGAAGACTTGTATTTTGTATAATTAAAAAAGCCATTGTAGTGCTTAATTTGTTTCATTGAGAAATACATTTTTTGTGAGCGGAAAATACTTTTGATTAGTATATATTTATATACATATATATATATATATATATTGAGAGAGAGAGAGTGAGAGAGAAATAGAAATAAAAAAGGAAGAAAGTGATAGATAGATAGATAGGGAGAGAGAGAGAGAGAAAGAGAAAGAGAGAGAGAGATTTGAAAATGTGGGAATCAAATGTAAAATTCATTAGCTTAAATTCAGAGATATTAATTTATAGTGATGCTGAATTATGTAGGACCAAATTCATTGATTTAGAGCTCATCGAAAATTCAGTTGGGTTGATCGTTTTAGAGAAAGATTTAAATAGTTCGATTGATCAATATAGAAACTCATTTTTTCTCAATGAGAAAACCAATATTTTTGGGTTACGGCTTCTTTCGGCAACTTAAGTTCACAGAGGTTAAGCATTCCTTGAATATAACGCTAAGGATTATAAAATAATTGGCTAAATTACTAATCAAGGCTTTAAACCATAAAATAGTTACTTTTTAGAAAAGTGTTATACCATATGAGTATTGCTCTGAATTAAAATTTGGATACAAGTCAATATTCTAAAACTAATCACTTCATTGTAGTGTCATTTGAATTAATAATAAATATTTCACTTTTGGGTATAGGATCATTGGTTTTCATTTTAGGTCATGTACACACGTATTTTGTGCCGTAGTCAGTTATAAAAATTATGGTCTTTAATTATATATGGAATCACATCGTAGATGCATTGTCAATGTTTAAAGCCTCAGTTTACTTATGCAGATATAGTCATTTTAAACAATTAAAAACTTCGAACTTATTTGAAATATCAACTTTTTTAATAGTCAATGCTATAATGTTCAAAATCATTCTAAACTAGATGCAATCTATTGTCATACTAAGGACACTCTTTTGAAGCCGTTTACCACATTTTAAACGACTCAGTTGATTCTTTCTGATCCATTCTGAAAGGACTGTCAATTTCTGTTTCATTTCCGATTTCCAGAATCACAGATTAAAGAATTAACAAAGATAATTGGGTTATATGTCAACATATTTCTTTTTTGTCCTGTTTGACATATTATAGCGTAAAATTGCATCAACTCTTATACATGTTGTAAATTCGTAGTTTATTTTCTAATAAATAAGAGTGTTCTTTACATCAAACTACGACCAATTATTTTATTTTATCATATTTTGTTTTATACTTAAACAATTTCTTTCTTTCATTTTTTTTTGGCTTTTTAATGATCTGTCATAGCCGAGTTTATATACAAAGGTTAGTTGACTCTGATCAATACAGTAACACAAGAGGATTGAACTCACTACACAAGCCAATTGTCTTGCAAGAGGCGTTTGTTCAATACGGAACAATGGTAGGCGTCATTTTCTAATATGATCAATAGTTAAATGAGGTGTGGACATGTCACATAATGGTTCATGTTCCGGTTGAGAATATGGCCAAAGAATGATTTAACAGCGAAGTTCATGTTAGAATTAAAAACGCAAGTCTTAAATGACAAATGATGACATTTTGTAATGGTCTCTGTAAATGTCGTCAGTTGCTTCAAGAAATAAAATGAGCTGGCTTTGCATTGTAATTTCGTTACCTGCTCGAATGGACACCCGTGCACAAGACTGCCGCACGGGTGACTGGTTGATTGAGTGAGCTTACAATGATCTCTCCTGCTGTTGCCGCCTAACCAGCCATTCTTATGGTTTCAATTGGTGTCAAACAACCTAATGAACTATACTGATTAATGGAGTGCGTAATTTACTTTTGCTTATTCTGAGGTTGTCCCAAGTAGGACATTAACACGTGCACGCGCTGTTTGATTGACCTTTGTAATTTCTCGCTCGGAAAAGTATCATTGTGAAGATGCAATGTTCAGGCATGCTCCGGAACGGTGATCGAGCGAAATGGTCCTTCCAGTAAAATTCACGTTTAATAGCGAGGAGAAAGTTTCCGCTTCGTGGTTAGCCTAGATATATGAAATACGCACGGTAAAAATATACACTTCCCATTGTTTTTTTTAATTAAAAAAACATTGTTGTGATGTTAAGAAGTTATTCTTTAACAAATCTGCGGTTCATTGACATGACCTGCATAGTTATCTAAAAACACAGCTTAAATGTGGCTCACAGCTAGAAGTTTGTGTGCTCAGTGTGAAACAAACTCACAAGCAATGGTTGACTAATCTAGCTTACTTAACATTCAATAAGTGAGGCAACCCCGTTTTGCTTTGTTATTTTGTAAGCTTAGTTTACACGTGACACAAAGCCAGATGGGAGGACTCAACGTTGATCAATCAATGAATGGTCTGTTAATCCGGCTTGCTTAAACTCAACATATGGTTCCCATGCACTCATTTGGTAGAGTTATTAACAAAGCTAGGGGATATATGTGGCCCACGGCTAAAAGTAAAGGGCACCCAGTCAGAATCGAACTCACTAATAATGCTCTGGTAATCTGGCTTGCTGATCGTTACATCACGTAAGTTGCAGCTGTTTTTATGCCACCCTTCCTCCAAATAAAATCACTATATACCTGTCCAATTCCTTCTTGAGCAAATCATATGTAACTACTGTCCAATACTACTATACAAATACTTTTCTATTCTCAGTAGTTACTTGATTATTCCTAATCAGATGCGCACGAGAATATTCTTAGCGATTAACGGTCGAGGAGTTTTCATTCATAATATGAATTACAGAAAACTTTAAAAAATGTCGCAATTTCTTTTTTACCAGCTCGAGTTCTAATTCAAGCAATTCACTTTCACATAAGCATAGTTTTTGTTGATACACAGTTAAATATAAAAAGAAAAGTTATATTCCAAACAATTTGGTTTAGCATCAGTACGCCGTTTACATGTCAAAACAGTTCTGTGTTTAACAATTAAGTTTAAAATAAGTACACTGTTTAAATATCAAAAACAGTTCTATTTCAAGTGATTCAGTTTAGCATAAGTATTCAGTTTAGTTCTATTTTCCCCATAGATAGGACCCTATCAGGTGTTACCACTCCGGGTCAGAGTGGACCTGGGAGCGATGGCAATAAAGCGATGCGCCGTTTTCTCCAAAGCTCCAGTATTACTGAACCCTCACCATACAGGACACTCGTTGTGGGAGTTTCAACCCCCCCTGCTGAAATGTTGTCAATATATTCTACTGCCTCAGCTGACTGGGCCAAGAATTATATGGTTTCAAACAATTTGTCATATTAGGAGTAGCGCCCTCCCCTACACCTTGGTGTAGTAAGCTATCGAAAAGGGAGCCTTCGGGTCACCCTCGACTATGGTCGCCAACTTTACTTTTACTTAAATATAATATTGCTTTGCTTGTACATAGTTAAATGGTTTTAATTATTCTATTCAATACACAATATCGTCTTTTTGATTAGGAGTGTCCATCCATCGGCCATAGATACTGTCAACTAATTAAAAGCCTAGCAGAGAGATATATATATATTTTGAATGGGTAATAATAAAGAGTAAGATTTAGTAAAAAGATAGCTTATGGTTATCTACAGCAGTAATTAAATATCGGTATAATTCTACCTCCGAAAAGTGATCTAAATTTACCTTGGTTTAAAGCAATGAAGATTCATTCCGAAATCACAACACCAGCTTCTAAGAGGAAACACACTCCATCTAAAACGTAAGTTTGTTTTTGCTGCATTTTTTTTCATCATCTGTTAACTATGGAAGCCCATAAACAAAAACAAAAAAAAACAACTTTCTTCCAGTCTTTATAAAAGTATTTCATTTAATTCTCTTAAAGGTTGTAATTTACGAAGCTTATTAATTAAAAGTGGCATCAGGCCGTCTGAATGAGACAGCAAAAGTTTATTACAGATTTGTGCATTATCTATTCGAGAATCACTAGCGGATTTGATGTTTGAAAACAACATATTCACATTTCCAGAATTCTTTTAGGCCTAGCGGTTAGAGTGTTCGCCAATGGCCAGGGAGACCTGGGTTCAATCCCAGGTCGAGTCATACCAAAGACTCAAAAAATGGTACTTGATGCCTCCTTGCTTAACACTCAGCATTATAAGGTACGGATCAAGGGTAAAGTAGAGCGATCCAGGGAAGTAGTAGCGCCCTCCCCTACACCTTGTTGTAGTAGCTATCGAAAAGGGAGCCTTCGGGTTACCCTCGACTATGGTCGCCGACTTTACTTACTTATTATGGACCCCTAACTAAGTTGGTAAAATGAATAGAAAGTTCGATCCTAATTTGCGGCATTCATACTCGCGTCGGTATGCAAAAAATTGAAGATTCCCAAAGTTTTTCATAGGCTAACCATTGTAAGGCAAAGAAAGTTCGTATCATCGACCCCTTGATACCAAATGGCGTAATGATTTCTCATTAGATGACACAAACTTGAGTCCATGTAAAGAGGTAGTTTCAGGAAAACGGTTATCGTTGTAGCAAATAAAATCGGCGACCAAATTAACAAACCCAGATAATACTGTTTGCATTTTACTTTGCGGTAATGCCCTTGAAAAAAGGGATGAATCTTATGTTCCTTCTCAACTATAGGTAAATAGTAGGGCAGACAGGGTTAATTAGTTTGGGTTGGTAAAAGAATCTACAAGAAGGAAAACACTGAATTCAAACTTTTAGTTTTAATTCGCATTTTAAAAGTTTATTTTGCTTTTGTAGTTTCATTGTCCTTTCAAAATTGACCTTGTGTCACACTCTGTACGTGGTGAAACTGTTGAGTAAATTCATACTTAAGGCCATGTACTGATTCTAAATAACACTATTTTTTTTTTTTTTGTTTTTTTTTAGTAAAGAAGCGATGAGCCTATTCTGTGCTTACATTAGTGACCATTTTGTAAAAGTAGTTACAGTAAACAAGCTAAGGTCTGTGTACAAGACTAAGTAATGATTAGTAAATAACAACATCTTCTATTGATTAAAGTGACCTTGATGTTGGAACCAATCCAAACTTAAAACACGAGCTTATTCAATAAGCCTTGATTGATCGGCTATTGCTTTTTTATGAAGGTCAGGTATTACAGAAAAAAAAAACGAACTTATACAAATAAATTCAGGCCTATTCTAATGACTTGACAAATAAAGGAAAATGATATTACTGTAGAATAATATTTTAATACCTTAAAATCCAACCGGATACCGGGATTAACAGCTAGTATTATCATGTTTGAAAAGTTATTAATCATATTCGGCAGGTAAGGAATTACTCATCTTCCTTGCCTTACAATACACGGGTATTATAGTGACTGTACTGGACCAAGATGGGGTGTATCCCCGTGATGTAATTGTTAAAGCACTTAATTGCAAAATCGTAGTATGCGAGTTTGAACTCCAGTCGTGATATTACGTTCCGTTTCCGACAAATACCCTTGAAAAAGGTATGACACCCTTTAATCTTCAATGTATGTCAAATAGTACCACTTCTATCCTTCTAAAAGGATGGGTTTGACATTAAATATCCCGAGAATGTTGATATATTATTAAATAACAAACAAAAATCAAGACCAAGATATAACAATGTTATCAAAGTCATAAAATTACCATACAAATAAGGATGTGGTGAGCAAGTACCGTACTTAAATGGATGACAAGTTAGTAACAACAGTTATGGTAAGCCACCTAAGACCTATGTGCTAGACTAAGCAAAGCTTACTTAATAACAACTCTATATGATGGTAGCTAACAACTTATACTGGCGCTCTGTTATCTGCTAGTATGCAGAAGGGTTTGAGTAAGCAAGCACCAATGTCTAGAAATCAATGTTCTATTTGCAGAATTGAGAGACTGACACAGGATCAATGAGCTCCCGAGGATTACTTTCCTTATCAGTCCAGTAGAAATGCTGTGACTACATGTTGGAACTTCGTAGCAATTATAAATGACAAACCCATATACATTTATATCATTGATTGAACTAAGAAAGCATACCAGAATTCAAAAATAAGCATTATAATTACAATGTTTAAACAGATTATTTGGTTTATTGAGATATTGTAGATTATAATGGTCTTTGATTCAATCAGAGGTTCTGATCTTCAAAAATGTTTCATGAAGATCTAATAGATGACTATGGTTTCAGATTCACTCAATCAGACGCACAGAACTTGAAAATCAATATTTGGATCCAGGATCCTAGATTGAGTTTGTACTTGTATAAAAATACTAGTCTAAGTTCTACAAATTCCAATACATTAAAATGATTTTGTAAGTCCTGATTATCTGATGACAATAAAAAGTATTCGAAAAAAGTGTTAAATTTTCTTTCTCATCTTAGAGATTTTCGGGACATATAGAATTCATACGCTTTAATAGAAAAACGAATTTAGTTGACTTGTTAGACCTCGATAAGAATAAAGTTAATCGTTATTCCTACACATTAAATTGAACCCACGTTTCAAAAGGTGGACTATAATACGGTGTATTTTGAGAAATATTGTCCATTTCATTTTGAAATAGGAGTTATCATTTGAGATAGAATTAACTTAGTAACTACATGGTGAAGGCATTTGAAACTAAACAGCCTCAGTGTTAAGAGAAATAAAATTTATTCATGGAAATTGGAATGAGAAATTAAATATTATTGATCTTTATGAACAATTTCACATGTTTTCGATATTTGCGTGATATGGTACACGTTAAATCCGAAGTTTACTTCCTGTCATTCCCACTTCTGCATGTTTTGGTTAATAGTCTCCTTTGCAGCTGTGAAGCCATTATAAATGACAAACCCATACGTATTCATATCATTGATTGAACTAAAAAAGCATACCGGAATTTAGAAATAATCATTATGATTACAATGTTTAAACTAATTATTTGGTTTATTGAGATATTGTAGATTATAATAATTATAGATTCATTCAATGAACTTGATGTTCAAAAATGTTTCATGAACATTTTATGGATACATTATGGTTTCAGATTCAATCAATCAGAGGCACAGATCTTGAGATGGGCATGTCTCTTTACATAACCACAGAGAAAAATGTGTCAGCTTAGGCAAACAAGCGGCCATTTCAAAAGAAAAAGATTTTCAATTTTTCTAAAACACCCTGTATTCTAGTATTTTCAACGGCTACTATGCTGAAGATAACGTCCTGGGTCTTAGTTGTAATCGCAGTAAAGTTGATAATCATTGCTCGAAAACACATTGACTTATAAAATGCGAGACTACCGAGAAAAAAATCTTTTTAAATGGTTAATTTTAAAATGAAAATAAAAAGGTGAAGTTTATTCCACTGAATTTTATAAACACAGGGATTCAACTGACACATTTTTTGATTATAATTTTGAATTTAGATATCCTTTATTTCCGCCTTTATCTGGAAAAAGTCATATAAATCTTGGCAGATAAAAATCTGTCAAAAACGGCAGTATTCAACTCTTACAAGATTTTAAATTTAAACCCAAGAGACTTCACGATCTGAACACTGATAATGATCGGAAATCAGTAAATCAGCCAATCAAAAAAAAAAAAAAAAATAGAAAATATGAATTCATTTTAAACTTAAGACGGACGTAGTAGAGAATGGCATCCCGAATAAATTTCCCGCCAATATCCATTCATACTTAACACATTTCAAAACACTTTTATTTAGTCCATTTAAAACATGAATAATTTGTTGTTAGATTGGCTGACGTCCAAATCAAATAAAGATGTTGACTTACAAGACCCTACGTCCGGTAAAACTCATTTTTCTCCGACGGAGGAGGAATAGCAAGAAGATGAAGATACCCTGACAGCCATAAGCATGGGAGTTTCATTTACATTGAAAAATGCCTTTCTTTTTCTCCAGTATTCACAGCTGAATACCAAACGGTGAGTATACAGATTCCTGCTTAATTCATACGGACCTCATCACTCAGCAATACTTTATGTTTTTGACAAACTCATTTGATGACTACAATGCATCAATACTGTAAAAGAAAGACGTGCTTAGTGGAAAGGTTATCATCGTAGTAATTGGATTCTGTAACCTGAGTTCAAATCCTGGAAGAGGCTGATGGCGTTCCTCTTTTGAAAGGAATGGATTCATGTATTCTTCCACCAGTTCTGTGAAAATAATAGGGAAGTTAATTTTTTTTTCTAAAGAAAAATGCCTTTTTATCGTTGTCCCTCATTGGATTTATTGTTTTATATACATCTACTTATAGACATTGTATTGGCATGTATATGTGTTTGGTGTGTGCGTATATATATTTGGAAACGAGAAAGATTTTATCCTTTAATATTCACACACACACACACACACACACAAACACACACACACACACACACACACACACACACACACACACACACATATATATATATATATATATATATATATATATATATATATATATTACATTAAGAAAAAAACAACGAAACCAATCACAAAGGATTATAAATTTATTTCAATCCTGTTACGCATTTTTGAAATTTTCAAAAACACGAAAAAAAATTAACAGGACTTCATCAGATCAATTAGATAAAAAAACATATTCACGAATATTTTCTTGTCCTGATGGAATTACTCCTAACTCCGGTTTAACTGGACTAAGTATTCTCTCTATATATATATATCTATATATATATATATATATATATATATATATATATATATATCAGTTGAATCAGACTGAATGTGCGTAGATAAAGTAAATCGGAAAAAAAATATGTTTGATGGTTTGTTTATTTGCCAACGGGTTTCGTCTTTAATCCTTTTTTTATACAAAAGTTTTTTATCAAAATTATGAAACATAATTTTGATAGATAAATTTTGATTCAATTAGAAGTCTTCATCATAGCTTCTAGATCATTCTATGTAAAAAAAAGAACTGATTTATACCGGTTGATTTGTTCAAATTTCGTCATGTCACGCGATGGAATTTTTTGAAAAGTAAAAGGCGTTTCGTGGTTTGAGAAACGGTGTTGTGAAGTTTTATTGCGTTGAATGTTTAGATTAAGGGGAAGTAGAATGCCACTTTAAGGGGAACTTTTGGAATTCCAACCTCTCAAACACATTCTACCTTCTGATATTTAATTCTTTAGGTACATTGATGACATTTTCATCTTTTTTCCCAAATAACATAATATTCCTCAAATCGTACAAAAAGTCGACCACGTTGGACCAAGCATTAATTTCATATCCGTTATTGAAAAATAATTCCTTACCCTTCCTTGATATCTTACGAATAGACAACAACAATAAATTTGAATTTAAATTTTACCACGTGATAAATAACGAAAATTATTTCACATATTTTTATTCAATCCACAGCGATAAAAAAGGCGGCATTCTCATAGTTTTTTTACTAAGAGCCCTTAGTATCTGGTCTCCCGAATATCTAAACGAAGAATTTAAACACCTTCATAACTCTTTTTCCAAACTACAATATCCCGAATCTTTCATTCGTCAAGCTAAATGAAACGCCATAAATATCCACAAACATACACTCACATGTGAATTAAAAAAAAAACTTATATAAATACAATCCCTATAAAGAGACACATAATTTTACCCCAAAATCCCACGACCAACTTAATAGGAAAAAATACTTGAATCTCTTAGGCATAAAACCCACTATCCTCACAACAAAAACAATGAAACAAATAGTAAAGAACAACTCCAATAACACAGATTCTCAATCCAAAGCAGGTGTTTACAAAACCACTTCTAAAATTGCAATAAATTTTACATAGTTGAAACAGGCAGAAATTTAAACAAAAACTAATTGATGAACATAAAAATGACTGTAAAACTGGTAATTAACATACTCTTTAGTTTCTCACAGCATTTTAACTAACTAGACTTTTATCTTTCAAAATTCTGCCTTTTTTGCCTTAATTCATGGGGAAAAAAAAAAGAATAATTGAAGCATGTTCCATAGCACACCACAACACAATACTATAACGACAACTTTTTTCAAAATGTCACCATCTATCGAAGAAATGATATTTAAATAATTCAAAATTCACGCTATTGATTAGCTCCCCTTTTCTAAACATTCAAAGCAAAAAAACGTCGAAAATTCGTTTCTCAAACCACAAAATGCCTTTTACTTTTCAAAAGATTCCATCGCATGCCATGATGCAATTTGAACATATCAACCTGTATTAATCCATTTTTTCACTTAGGAAGATCAAGAAGACCACATGAAGACTTCTAATTGAATAAAAAAATTATCTTTTAACATTATCATGCTAAAAACCTGCTAAAATAATTTCGATAAAACACTTTCGTACAAAAAAAAGGATAAAAGTCGAAACCCGTTGGCAAATAAACAAATCATCAAACATACTTGTCTTCCGATTTAGCTTTTCCACCCCCCCATATATATATATATATATATATATATATATATATATATAAAGTATTATTTTTCCCACATTATCACATAATGAACACTCAAAGGTATTGCCATTAAAATTAATATTTATGGTATTATCAATAATTATGTGCACATTTCTTCATATTATTGCCTTATGAGCACCCACGAGTATTTTCAGAGACCATTATCATCATTATTGTTACATTTATTATTATTATTATTGCAAAAGCTATCCTAAACTTACTATATATATATATATATATATATATATATATATGTATATATATATATATATATGTGTGTGTGTGTGTGTGTGTGTGTGTGTGTGTGTGTGTGTGTGTGTTCCATACCAGTCTATCAATGTATATGTATGCTAATATGTATATATATATATGTGTGTGTGTATGAATGTAGATATTTTATCTTATTAAGCAAATAGTAAGTTTGGCAACCAGTCTAGGAGAAGGGGCTCATTTATCCAATTTCACGTCAAATTAGATTGGAAATAATATCATTTTATAGTTGGGAGCCATAAACAAATAACAAAATAATGCTTAGTTGCCATGGCACGTCCCTTTTTCGTACCTCAGGCACCAAGCAAAAAAGTCCAGCTAAGCTGGAAGTGTCGGTCTAACAGAAGAAGATAGATTATATGTTAAACAAATTACCTTTAGCTGCATCCTTTTTGTTAGGGCTGGAGAACAAACTAACTGCATTCATGCGTAGGGGTAAGACCCCCGCCAACGAGTGTCCTGATATAAAACAAAACACTCTGGCTCGACGTAGTAGCACCTGATCGGTTCCTATCTATGAGCCAAATAGAACTAAACCGTGGTTTCGGGTATCTACAAGTTTTTGAATTTAAACTGTGTATTTATGCTAAACTGAAATGTTTAAAAAAGAACTCTTTTGGCATTTAAATGTTTGTAAACAAAAACTATGCTTATACTAAACTAAATTGTTTGAAATTTAATTCGGCGTTAAATGCCCCCAAAAGGGTTGATACGCCGCAAAACTAACCTACCAACCAACCAACCAACCAACCAAGAAACCTTCTTGTTATGGAGGGGTGGGTAAATAGAATCTTTAAGATAACTTTTCTGTGTATAATGGGTATTAAGCTTCAATCTAAACTTCCAACTTTTAAAAATTACTTTTCCTATTTATTATTGCTTGGTTTTACTTGTTCAACTGATTAAATAAGCAAACTGCCTAAAAGATTAATAAATCTAGTCTAAGAATAACTTGGAAATCTAGACAACTTAAGACTATCTAAAAACAGAAGACATTTGTTGACAACTACTTCAAAAAATCGTCTCTGTCAACCAGAGAGAAACACTAGTGAATAAGTTGTGGAAAAGAGCAAATCACAAACCATTTACTCAGAAGATTCTAAAAAAGAAGAGGATTTAGAACATTAGGAAACAAACTGTAATTTCACGGGGTAAAATTTGATTCCATTGAGAAAATAAGAAGAACATCGCAGCAATAAAAGGCACATGTTTACAGAGGCGGGGATGTGGAAATGAAAATACATCTTATATAATCTTTAAAAGATTATCTATTAGCAAATGCATTTAGAGAACAGTATTTATTGTCTTTGTTTCCTATGAAGTGATTCACCATCTGAACTCTAATGAAAATTGTGGAGAAAAAGGCAGATGAGAACTACACATGGGTGTCACGTGTTGTTTTGAAATAAAAATCAGGAAACGATACCCAACAAAAGAGAAGCTGTATGGCCACTAACCCACAATATCAGAAAACACCCCGGCGAGACAAACGAGACTCGCTAGGCACTGCAAGTAAGGACAGACTCATTAGCGACGTTGTGTAATGGACGCATAACGTAACCCTGCTCGTAGACGCGCCTGTGCTTGCCGCCCAGGTTGGTCTTACACATGTCAGCTCATGTAGACTCTTGATGTAGCCAGGGAGACATACCACCAGCGATGTAAGATGGAAACTAATAGTGAGAGAGGGTCAGAATGACATGAGAATGAATATTATAGAATCTTTTACCCTATTTACCGACCCCTCCACTCGGGCAGGATATGACACAGGGTCATTTTTTAAACGGAGTTTAACAGGTTTGAATTCAGAGTTTTCCTTCTCCTAGCCTAGTTGCCTCACCAAGGCTGAAGAACCTAGTCTGTCCTACTATTTACCCATAGGTGGAGGGAGAATAATTGGATTCATACCTTTCCCAAGTGTATTAGTGCTATGTGAAATGCAATCAGTCCCGTCCATGAATTGAACTCGTGTCACCGTGTCCATTTCCTACAACGATAACCATTACACCACCGGCACTTCCACCTTCTATATGAGCACGTGTTCTTCTCATCATTTAGAGGGACTCCCCAGCAGAATGCTTTTCATTCCAATAACCTGCACATTTTCCATGTGCAGAAATGATAACTAATGCTGTCTGTTGTTTCGTATCATCACCTTTATCACATCATTATACAAAAGCCCTACGTGTATACTTAGCTTCTTTTTATGCTCTTTTTAGAGGAAAGCCACCAATAGGCGTAATATAACACGAAAGAAACTCGTGTCACCGTGTCCATTTCCTACAACGATAACCATTACACCACAGTCACATCCATTTATTATAGAATCTTTTACAGTTCTATTTTAAAGAAAAATGGAATTTCAAAATTAATTAAATTTTAGATGATTCCTTATTATTTTTTAAACACTGTATCCAGCTCTGGTGAAATAGTAGTAAAACTATGTTCTTCTGCTTTAGTTGAGAAACTAGTATGACAGAAGAAAAAAACAAACAAATTATAAATTGAAAACAGATGTAAAGTAAGTAAAGTTGGCGACCTAAGTCGAGGGTGACCTGAACGCTCCCTTTTGAATAGTTACTACACCGAGGTGTAGGGTAAGGCGCTACTCTATTCCCTTGGTTGTTTCACTTTACCCTGGACCTGTACCTAATAATGCTGAGGGTTAAGCAAGTCAGTATCAAGTACCATTTTTTGGGTCTTTGGTATGACTCGATCTCATTACTCATTAAAATACAACCACTCAACACATTAGGCCAATGGTCCGGTATTAGGACAATAGCCCGGTGAAAACAGATGTACACTATTGAAAAACAAATGGCTTTGTATCGCCTCCTGCTCGTGACGTTGGGGTTCATAACTGTGCACTGCAGAAGAAATATTATGTATTGAATATAACTTATATTCAACTTCAAATCAATCTTTATTCTTATTTAGCATTGTTTTGTTGTTGTTTTTTCATAATTTTTTCTTGCTTCACTCATTTTAATTCCTGGCATTAAATGACCCACAAGTGTTGACATGCTGTTAAACAAAACTCAAACATTTTGTTTTATATAGTAGGGAGGAATCTAAGATTTTCCAATATTTTAGTTACATGACGTATAGTTCGGCAGTACCGGATTCTTACGCCAAAGTCGGGAAGATGAGGAACCATTCAAGAGTTGTCAGTGGAATCAAAGATTTTCGGCCCAAATGACTCGGCTCAAATATCGTCGTTCTTGCAACTCAAGAGCAATTTCTTGTTCCATGTGATTAATGTACTGTGATCGAATGCGACTTCAAAATGGGCGCACCAAATATTTTTAGTTGCTTCCATGGTTTAATGGACTAGTTCGAACTTGTACAGCGTCAGTTCTCGAATTTGATTACGTTGAACGTTCATCTGCGCAGCTT
Source organism: Sepioteuthis lessoniana (assembly GCA_963585895.1). Taxonomy (NCBI): domain Eukaryota; kingdom Metazoa; phylum Mollusca; class Cephalopoda; order Myopsida; family Loliginidae; genus Sepioteuthis; species Sepioteuthis lessoniana. The sequence continues at coordinate 41,055,900 of OY757924.1, forward strand.
TCTGATCACTATCCCAAGTGACGTAATTGAGATGACATAAGTGTACTAGCAACCACTCTAATAACAACTAGAACCGGCATCTTTTCCATCGTTTCAACTGCTTCGGTCACGTGATATACATTTTACAAACTAGCATTTAGCAAAATATAGTCTCATTTAATCATAATTGTTTGTGTCCACAAAATGTTTCATGGTTTTATCGACAAGATGTAAAACTCCGTAATATATATATATATATATATATATATATTTGATTGAATATAATAGACATATTTTGTCGACATATTTGTTGTTAATCTTTTCAAATTGGCGTATTGATCTTATGATATTCGACAGGAATTGGTTGATAATATATATATGTTGGTTTAACCTCGAATACCCTATCGAGAAGACTTACAATGCACCTTTCTGATACAAGTTCCACAGCACAGCATTAAAAAAAACATTCATGCCCAACAACAGAGTTACGGAAAATTATTACCGAAAACACAACAATATTAGAACATAAAAAATAACAAGCAAAAACTACAGATTCTCGAGGCACTACATATTAGGAACATACAAACCAAACTTAAAAGAATTAATTTTGAAACCAGTGATAATGTATTTACATGTCTTTATCTACTAATGTTATTTATAGAAACAAATTCGAAAAGTAAAAGCTACACAATACAACAGTACGGACGCTCTTCTTACAAAGTAGTAATGTACATACTAAAGTTTCATCACTTTTGTAATACATCCTCCCCTGATGATGGTCCAAAGTTGGGCAGTAAGTACTTGGGAAATAACCAATTATAGAAGATTTTTTAACCTATTATATTCAATGAAATATATACTAAGAAATGCTGCCAATATATATATATATATATATATATATATATATTGAAGTAAGATACGGAAATATCTATACCCATTTTTGGTATCCTGTGTTTATGTGTGGGTGGGTTTTATACATTTTCTTACAAATTTTACACATTTGCCTAACAATGTATTCATGAGAAGAAAAAATATTTTATAAATAAGTAATTTTCTTGAACGTTGCAGGCCTTTTCTTCACATTAGAAATCTACGAACAAAGAAAAAAAAAAGAAAAAAAGCGCCGAAAATAGGAAAATCCAATATACAAGTGGAGTAAAATAGAAGGGAGTGCATGAAAAAATCCTGCCACCTGACAAGTAACTGAATTTAGCCGAGATTTATTATCAACGCAATAAATCTTACGCTCTAATCCAATAGGCTATTCTAACATGGAATCCGAATTGGACAATTATTACAGAAAGCAACAAGGATGATATACGAGTATATCTACCAACAAATCTTTGCATAATTCAGTTTAGTCGTTGGCTCTCTCAATTCAGAGAGAGAGAGAGAGAGAGAGAGATCCTCTTTACATGCTGGATGCGACACAAATTTTCAATCGGAGTTTAAGTGTTTTCAATTCAGAATTTTCTTTCACCTTGACCAGTTGCTATGCAAAGGCTAAAAAGCCTATTCTGGCTTTCTCTTTGCCCAAGAAAGGAAATAAAATTGTTGGATTTATACCTTTTGCCATCCGATGTGGAAAGCTATCAGCCTCGTCCTAGATTTGAACTCGTATAGCCACGTTAATTCCCTTCAGGGATAACAATTACAAAGCGAGCGACTCTTTATATATGTGCTTGTGTGTGTGTAAGATGGAGTTTGTAAGTTTCAGTATGTGTGTGTGTGTGTGTGTTTGAGTGCGTGTATGTGCTTATGTTTGTGTTTGTTTCTAAGTATTTCTGAATGTGAGTCTATTTATATCAATCAATTTACATGTACCTGTCTACTTCATGTTCGACTGTCCACATATAACTATTTACCTCAATTTCTTCATATCTATCAATCTATCTTTCTCTACTTAGCCGACAATCTATATATTTCTTTTCATTCAGGTGTTCTTGACTAACTTGTTTCAATTTTTATTTGGTATTATTTCGATATATATATATATATATAAAGAAATACGTATATATATATATATATACATATATATAAAGAAATACGTATATATATATATATATATATATATATATATATATATATATATATATATATACGTATTTCTTTTTTTCGTTTGTCCAATGAGAAAAAAATTAAATACTTTATAATAAGTAGGTCTGCAAGGGGATTTGGTTTCAGTTTTTTTTTTTTTATTTTTTTTTATTTTTTTTTTTTTAATTCTCCGCACGTTTCTGGCGCTTAAAATAGTCATCAAGTTGCTATTGATGGGTTTGAGAATTCACTTTGGTTTTTATGATGACGACTCTTTTTAAGGGTGATGTTTATTTTTAATTCCCGATTTGTGTCTGCGATTGTCCAGTTAATTGTCCCTGACAACCTTTGGACTCAGCAGGTGTGTTTTTAAGTTAACAAGAGTGTATTTTGTGTGCATGTGTGAGTGTGAGTGTCTTTGTATGTATATCTCCTTTTGTTTTTTTTTTATTACTCTTCTCTCCACAAAATACTGTGCGATATTTGATTATCATAAAACCCACCCAAATACTAACCTTCCTCCCGTAATGATTTTCTATGTGTATTTATATGTATACCTGTGTCTCTGTGTGTGTTGTTTAGTTCTGTTTAATGTAGGTTTAAATGTGTCAATGGATTTGTGGGGGGGACTAATGTGTAGACTTCTATTTGGTATCATGGTATTATTTCATTACTGTATTTATAAAGTTGTTTTGAAACATGGAGTTTTCTTTTTTTTTTGTAATTTAACGTAACCCTTGTGCAAGTATACGCTTCTCCTATGTATAATTTTATTCTGGTTTAAACGTTTTACGTCCACCGATGACAGAATGACTATAGAACAGAGTAAATGCATTTAGGAAGCACGAATATCCAATTGGATGGCCAAGGAGAAGACTGCTCAGATTAAGAGATATCTACCAAAAAGAACCATCCCCAGTAACTGCAGAGTGATAACGCCCCTGTCAATGATGTGGAAAATCAAAACTGTGCAGATTAGGGTGGAGATCTATTACTCAATAGTAAGTCGTTGACTGTTTCAAGAAGAACAGAAACTAAACCACAGGTAAAGAAAAAAAAAACATGTGATTTACTGTACTTTGCTGAGCTCGTACTCAATGTGGGAAAAGCGAAGCGGAGAAATTTACACATTGCGAATTTACTTTAAAAAAAAACCTTATGATATCGTCCCGCTAACCTGGGCATGAGATAATATAGAATTGCGCTAGATATCCAAGAAAGTCATAGAATTCATCATGGAAGCCATTAAAAACAGGAAAGGGGATTGAACTGCAAGAAGAAAAAAATATGAGATGGGTAATTGCAAAAAAGCCTTATTCCAGAGGTTTTGCTTTCCTCATCAATATTTGCATTGGCAATGATGCTACTCAATCACACACTTCTAAAATACACCGGGGGCTACAAATTTACAAAATTGCAAGAAGTTAATACCCTTCTGTACATGGACGATATCAAGCTATTTGCAAAAATTAGAAAGAGTCTGAGACTCTGATACAACATAACAATATAGAGCAAATATAGAGGAATTAAATTTACATAGAAAACATGAATTAAATTTACATAGAAAAAAAGTGTAATGCTTATCATAATCGTTAATGGTCAAGGTTCTTGCAGCCTAAGCGAAATTCCTTTAACCATCGGCTTTCTGTATTGTAATCAACATTGCTTTCACTTTTCAAACAACAAATGTTTCTGCTTGCTTCCGTGGCATCAGGCCCCAGTACGATCACATAAAGCAGAAATTTCAGAACTACATTCATGTTTTGATGTTTAAACAAAACTTGTGGATGGTGTAACTGAAAGGATGTCAGTACAGCTCAAGAACTTTTGAAGAACAAACCCCTAACCACATATAAAATATTATTAATTATTTTATTCTGTTGCATATATTTTGCCCGCGAGAAGCTCTGGTATTAAATTGATATATATATATATATATGGTTCGATAGTAAGTGCTCGATTAATTTCAAAATAATGCTAGATATTCTATTTTCAAAAGACCACTAACGCCTATAAATATCTAATTTATTATATTGCTGTTTTCTTATATAACACCAATTGCATTGAATAATATTTCAGTGAACATGTAGAGAATTTAGATAATTCTGAGAGATAACACCTTTTCAACTATAGTTTTATAGAGCCCCTTCGTAAATCAAATGCCTCTTCAGCAAAGCGGGACTTCCTATGAAATGAACTACTTCAACATTGTCATGATCCTTAAAGTAATTTAATAAGAAATCCACCGGAGGTCTAACAGACACCATTTTGTCACTTCCCCGCCATTCAAAGTGGAGCACTATCATCAAAGTGGCATCAGGTGACCTCAGTGACTGTATTCCAAACCTCAAGCAAACTGGGTGTAATCATTCTCTTTATCAGCCTGTCATTATTGACACGCTTTCTACTTGGTGTGATGCATCGTTCTCACTGTGTTGCGGAACGTTCACACTAAAGCAAGGGAAGCTATCTACCAATTTAAAGATGCACAGCATGAGGAAATCAGACTGTAGGATAATGAAGTTGATGGAAAGTTAAAACGCTCCAACAAAATGCTGATACAAAATCTTATGCACAAATTACGTTCTATAAAGCGCACTATTTATTCCTAAAGAGTTTAGGTGTGTCTTTTTGTTGACTAGTTTCGTAAATGCATATTTGATATACCAGCCTTCAATGCATGAATGCAGCCCATGATCAGGCTTTGAATATAAACGAAATTTCCCCATCTCTTTCATATTTTAAGATTGATACGGTATAATCCTCTGTCTAGTATGATTTTGTGTCATACTGTTGTGATGCTGGCAAAAAGAAAGACACGGGGATCACAAAAAGGTAGATAATAAAACATGTATATTCAAGTAACAGAAAGAAGATACGAGTGGACTGGGTTAGACAGTAGTTAGCTGAGAGTCCATTCGGGTAGCGAATATTGACCACTATGCAAGTGGTATTACTCGTGATTGTGTTACGTGGGTTTGGGTCAACTCTGGTGAACTCCCCGTTGATGTGTATTTATGGAGGAGGGTGAACCCATTATGTAGGGAGTACAACACACATAATCTGCTTGATTGATTGATTGATCGATTGACTGATTGATTGATTGAATTTAACTGTATATCAACCAATCTAGTGTTATTTTATGCTTACAGATCACGTAATTGCGTTCATCATACATATATATTCAGATTCATGTGTAGATATTTCGATTTTTTTTTTGCACTCATTGTGTGATATAAGAAATTTCTATCCAATATTTCTAATCCGAGAGTCACTTTTTGCACTCTTTTAATTGGTTTAAGGCCGGGAAATTAGCCTAAAGAGTAAAGTGTACGCCAATAGTTTGGGAGACCGGGGTTCAGTCCCAGGTCGAGTCATACCAAAGACTCAAAAAATGATACTTGATGCCGCTTTGCTTTACACTCAGCACTATAAGGTGAGAATCAAGGGTAAAGTGGGGCAATCCTAGAAATGGGGTAGCGCCCTCACCTACACCTCAGTGTAGTAGCTATTGAAAAGGGAGCCTTCTCGTCACCCTCGACCAAGGTCGTCAACTTTACTTTAACTTACTAATCAGTTTAAAGTACATAACAATAATAATCTTTACTAAACTATTCAAGAAAATAATTTTAGACAAATAATTTCAAGTTGTATGATGTCAAGTATTCGTATCTTATACAAACAATTTGCATACACCTATCTGGTTTCAAGTATTCCTGTCGGATAATAATAATTACATGGCTTCAATGAATTATTTTTATTTAATAACAGACGTTATTTTTCCTCTCCTTTGTATGGTTTCAGCTTAATAACAATAATTCATAGTAAACAATTAAAGTTTCAGTTAACTTATCTACATTTACCTTTTTTTGAAGGGGAGGAATATTATTTAAAAAAGGCAAATGTAGATCTGTATCCTTGCCTTTAAGGTCATAATGATTACGCGGACGCCTTATTTAATCATGTTGGAAAGACGTAGCCCTGGATGTGACCGTGTCCTCTGTAAAGTGTACGGACTGATGGCAAGACAGAGTTAGGTTAACTGGTTGCACAAATACCATAACTAGTTAATTTGGCGTCACTTTTGTGCGATATGAAATTGTGGCTCAGTTGTAGAGTTTCGGCAGTGCAATCTGTGCTCGCTGGTTCGATCTCCAGTTGTGGAAATCATAGTCCACGGCTGATGAGACTTAATAAGGTCTAAACAACTGTTCAGCGTTTCCGTATGTCGAGTGTAGGTGTTCGCCGGTTTTTCTGGTCGTAGTAATTCAGTTCACTTCAAATAACTATTCTTAATACATGGAATGTATACATTCCTATCGAGTACTGATAACTTAAAACAAATGTAGGACCCTAACAAGATTTAGAGTTGAGAGTAATTTCAATAAACGGGTACACCACACGCCCAAAATCTTCTTAATTTGAGCCTCATGAGCAGATTCAGTTGAGTTCTATATCCAAGAGACACTATTTTTTTACGGAAGTCTTAACTCTCTGTAGTGGATACAGTCAGCGTACTTTACGACCTACTGACAGTCTGAAATGACTCCAAATAAACATTCCAACGGCCGACATTTGTGATAAGGGGTTGACAGGCCACCAACAAATTAAACAAGAAATCTATACGAAAGAAAACGTCGCATATAAACGACTAAAACGTATGAAAGTTTGATGAGTATAAAGAGAAAGATACTGTCAGTGTATATTGATAGATGGGTAAAAAGAAAAAAACATTCACCGCTGTTCAAGCAACATTTTGAACCATCTTAAAGTCCTACATGAAGTTTTATTATAACCCAAACGTTTAAACTTTTACTTTCTATCATAATAAATTCATCACTTTTGAATTATATATTTTTTCTATTTTCTTCATTGATGAATAAATAAGAGGAAGTGTGCAGGATGTCAGTTTCTTTCGTGTTATATTACTCCCATTGGTGGCTTTCCTCTAAAAAGAGCATAAAAAGAAGCTAAGTATACACGTAGGGCTTTTGTATAATGATGTGATAAAGGTGATGATACGAAACAACAGACAGCATCAGTTATCATTTCTGCACATGGAAAATGTGCAGGTTATTGGAATGAAAAGCATTCTGCTGGGGAGTCCCTATAAATGATGAGAAGAACACGTGCTCATATAGAAGGTGGAAGTGCCGGTGGTGTAATGGTTATCGTCGTAGGAAATGGACACGGCGATACGAGTTCAAATCCTGGACGAGACAGATTGCATTTCACATAGCACTAATACCTAATCCAATTATTCTCCCTCCAGCTATGGGTAAATAGTAGGGCAGACTAAGTTCTTCAGCCTTGGTGAGGCAACTAGTCTAAGAGCAGGAAAACTCTGAATTCAAACCTGTTATACTCCGCTTAAAAATTGACCTTGTGTCATATCCTGCCCGAGCGGGGGGGGGGTCAATATGGATATAAAAAATTTTCAGGGATTTGTGTGAGAGGCTGTTTGCCTCATTACGACCAGGTGCCATAGATTTCCATCGAAAAAATCAATGTATTTATTTACCTAACCCATTCTCCCACGAGGATGTTGAACAAGGAGGATTCTTTAATCGACGTATAACTGGATTGAATAAGGAGTTTTCCTTCTCATATACAAGTTAGTTTAATAGGTTAAAAAAGCCCAGTCTGCTTGATTATTAACTTATAACTAGGAGAAAAAAACATGTGAATTAATGCCGTTTTAGAGAGCATTAGTGATGAGTTATACAAAAAAACTCAATCATGATTTAAACTCAGGTGACCATCTCCATTTCATCTGGCGATAACCGTTACGCTCTGCACGCTATCCTATCTTAAGATCAAACTAGTCAACTCCAAAAGTTCAGTTTGTAACAGAATTGAACTAAGCGATTTCTGCATATTAAAAGTGACTTAACAACTCTGATAATGAAACGAAACTTGATTTTTTTATAATGCGATATATCTTTAAACTTAATTTTATCGTATTTATAGATGTAATGTGCTCCTAAAGTAACACCTCTTGTTTATTTCTTTTGAAATTACAACTGACGAAGAAAGATTTAATAGGTCAGTTGGGGTGTTACCAGTTTGTAGTTATAAAATTTTCATGCAGACTGTGATTCTGAGTTATCATGATGAAGAAGGACCCATTTTGTCTTTCCAAAACATGGATGTACTTGGTCCAAAGCTTCCTCTTTTATTGTTAGCAGTAAACGTTGGCTGTAATTATTTGGTTATTGTTAAACAGTTTGTAATAAATGGTCCTTTGTATATAACACCATATATTTTAAAGAATCTTCTTCAGTGACAAGTCTGCACTTGGCTTCTGAGCTGACTTTCCGTCATGACTAACATTTCTTTAATATCATTCTAATTTTCCAGCTTTGGTTTATTGTATTAAATCTAGCGAATTATGCCCAAATATCTATCATTCTTTTTCGTATATCCTTTTTTTTTTGTACGGTTGCTCTTAAATAACCGTGAAGTATATGATTATTATTTTCTCTTTTCATTGTTTATTTTTCCTTCGTATCTGAGTGCAGTAGTTTCTTTGATCATTGTGCTGCTGAAGATAGAACAGAAAGCATATGACATACGCAGAATGGCTCCCCCAAGTTGGCTATCAAGGGATCACCAGTCAATCATGTCACCTAGACCTGTTTTCTGGATCTCAGGATGAATTATGTTTGGATTTATATTGTGGCTATACGAGACCTAGGGTTTGATTAATATGTATTCTCCTGTGACAGATGTAACCAGTTACTTGAACAAGTGAGCGGACACTCAGTTGGGCCACAGAAAAAAAAAACACCGGTTTTCGCCAATGGTCCGGGAGACGGTGATTCAAAGACTCAAAAAAATGGAACTTCAAGCCACCTAGGTTAACACGTGCTATTATAAGGGGTGGATCAAAGTAAAGGGGAGCAATCAAGGGAAGGGAGTAACGCCCTCCCCTACACGTAGGCGTAGTAGCTTATGAAAAGGGTGGCTTCGATCACCCTCGATTACGGTCGCCAACTTAACTACTTTTTACTACTTTTTTCTGAGTTCAATGGTCACTTACATTATTATTATTATTATTATTATTATTATTGTTCACTCATTAGAGCCTTTCACATCAGCAACAGCCGATGGTTTTTCACTGAAGTCTGAGTGACAGCAAGTCTCCTCAAGTCTCCAGGAAACTTCTTAGTATTCTAGCAGTTCTCACCAATGCTGTCGTTTGGATGGCCTCCACTCGTCCGCCAACCTCCAAGTCCTCTAGTCCCTTTAGTAATCTCTTAGTTATTATTCCAAACGCACCTATTACAATTGGTATAATTGTCACCTGCATGTTCCACAGTTTTTTCAGTTCCCTAGCAAGGTCGAGGTATTTATCCTTCTTTTCACATTCTTTCTGTTTTATTCTGTGGTCTGCCGGGACAGCAAAGTCGACTATTTTGCAAGTTCTCTTTTTTTTGTTGATTATTATTAAGTCTGGTCTTATTATTATTATTATTATTATTATTATTATTATTATTATTATTGCTGTTGTTGTTGTTATTGTTGTTGTAGCTGAAGAAGAAGTAATGGTATTGTTGCCGGATGCATGAAAATTCTGTGGTTTATATGAATAATTTATCATGTATTAATCAATATATTTTAATAATACAGACAGAAAAAGCGTCTTCAATGGTGATATATCGATTTGTGAATGCATTTTAATGAATATGCCGTTATTTTCGTATTTCTGCAGTTTCTTAAAAGGTGATGTACATTGCAAATTGAATTTTTCTATCTTGTGATTTTCAGGTTGAATTCAAATTTTGAAATTTAGTGTCATTGAAAATATTTGCTGGCTTTTTAAATGTTACCATCAGAATTTTTCCCACATTTTCACATCCCACGTCATCTTAATGCAATTAAATAACACACGTGTAGTTTTATCAAACTGATAGAATCGCGAATTAATCCCTTGATTATAAAATAAATATTCATCAGATCACATTGTTAATGCTTTTTTTTTTCATTACGTCTTATCACAAAGCTTTTGGAGTACAGAGCCATACTCAAATCTTCGTGTAAATGATTCATGTAGATATAATTGATGGATTTGATAACTATCCCTATTAAAATAAGAAAAGCATGAACAAAAACATTTCTTTCTAAAACAGATATTTTCTTGTTAAAACTATCACAATCAGAATGTGTTTACAAACTTATCTTAGTTGTTTAAAACAAATGTTTGTTTTTTTTATTTCTCAAGGTTCCCTAGCGTAGACATTAAATAAGATTGACAGAAAATGACTATAAATCTACAGTAATGTATTTTAATCATACACACTGAGTAAGGCTAATTAAGTTAATAAATAATATTAAAGTTAATTTTTCCATTCATAGCAGAAATACGAAGAACAGCCCCAATGGATTAGTGGCAGAACTTATAAAAATGTACGAAGAATAAGTTTGTTCATAGAAAAAAAAGTAATTTTTTTTACAAAAAAATCCGTTTTTCCAAAGGAAAAAAACTGGGTTTTTATTATTCAAAGGAAAAGGAACAATCATTAAAAAAAAAAAAAACAACGACAAAAAAAAAAAACAATAATAAAACGGTTTTTAGGGGAAAAAACGTTATTTTTTCTCATAAAAAAGAGATACTTTTGGTCACATAAAATGTCCATCATTCTTCTTTTTTTATTGCTATTAAAAATAGTTCATTGTTTACTAGGAAAAAAAAATCCAGAAAAGATAAAAACGATTTCTTTTTTCAAGAGAAACAGCTATATTTTTTTCATTTAAAAAAACAACTTTTTAACAGAGAAAAATCAGTTGTCGGAACTTGTTCCTTTAAGTTTTATCTAAAATGGGGATTTATTTGATTCCGCTGGAGGTAATAAATATGTGATAGATAGATAGATAGATAGATAGATAGGCTTTAAAGGTTTGAATTCTGCGCGGCTAAACATTCATATAATCTGTTCCTGAACTCATAAGATAAACAAAATGATCGATCATAAAACGTATTCAAACCTCTTCCGGATGCGTACCTCTTTATTCATAGTAATCATTTTATTAAACAAAAGTCTATGAATATGTTTTTATCTCAAGTCTTTTATTACTACTATAAAGAACGATCATCCAGCACTCAAATATCCAAGTGTGTATCAAAACAAGATTAGGAAATAGAAGTGTCTTTCTTAGTTTAAAAACTAATTCTTAATACTTAAAGAGATGACATTTGCGAATTTTTCTTGAGCAGCGGAAATTTGACCAACTATATTATGTAAGGAATACTTTTTAAAGAATGCCCACAAAACCAATATCTTTTCCATGCTAAAATCTTTGGGTCTCAGATTGGTTAGTACTATAAATTGTAAAGAATATGAAAAAGATAGCCCGACCCAATTCGAAACACTAAATACTGAAAAATCACCAACGAAATTGAAAAGCAAAATACGGAAAGAAAAACAAAAACAAAAAAAAAAAAAAAGCAAAAACGAAGCACTACAAAACAAATGTTAAGAAAAAGAAAAAATGAAGCATGACAAAGAAAATGTTAAGAAAATAAGATAGCATAAATGTCCAGTTCATAAAGAAAATCATGACGAAAAAGAAGACAAAGTTCCCATCCCTTACAAACCAGTACTAAAAAAGTCATGTTAAAGAAACTATTATCAAATATCCTAAAGCGTTTCATTACTAAACTAAATGAGTTAATTTATGCTGGAGTGCGACTGGTCTATAATAAAATTTGTATTCTCATGGTGAACTCAAACAGAAACAGAAAACGCTGATGGGAAATTAGACTAGAAAGATTGATAAAGAAATTGACACAACAATATAAAGTGCAAAAGAAGAAAAAAACACAGAAATACTATGAGGTAAAAGGACAAAAAAAAAACAACAACATAGACAAATCTGACAATACAAGTTGAAGAGATAAAGCAAAAGAAATTGGGTAAAAAAGGGTGACATAGAACATATCAATACAGAGTCAAACAAGAACTAAACAAGACATCTGAAATAACGAAAGAAAATTCTACTCCAAAATAATATTCGAGGACATACCATCAACCGGATCCAAAGGAAACAAAATAATTTTGGAGTTAGATATGGGAACGGAAAGACCAGAAACAGAAGGGCCGAATCGATAAATAACATGGAAAAAAGAATAACAAAGACTCGGAGAAAGTCCTAAGGCAGAAATTCAACAGGAATCGTTCAGAACTACAGAGAAAATAGTAGCAAATTGGAAAACGCCAAGTCCTTACATAGATTGCAGAATAAAAAATTCCCATCTATCCACGACAGACTGGTTCTTGAAGTGTGTAGATACAAAGAAGAAGCAAATATACCCGAACGTATTATTAAAGGGGAAGGCGACACGGATCCAAAAAGACCCCTAAAAAGGAACTATCCCCAGCAACTATAAACCGATAAAGTACAGAGAATAAATATTACTGTATAGAAAGCAATGGAGTGTTTCCGGATAACAGAAAGGATTCCACAATAGAAAAAGAGGAATAGATTATTTACAGTATCTTGATCAGCACATCCTAAATGAAAGGAAAATGAGGGAGGAAAAATCTTCACATGGCGTGGATTGACCACAAAAAATCTCGAATGAGCTCCCGCAAAAATGGAAAGTTGAATTGACCGGAGAAGGAAAAACTTTAGCAGAAGTGAAATTTCAGGATGGCATCTTTCTGGGAAATGCGCTTTCTCCATTACTATATGTAATAACAATGATGCCACCTAATCACATACTTAGGAAATACATTGGGTTCTTTGATATAGTTTGTTTTTTATGGCATACAAATCATTGCAGGTGATTTAATACCAAATCCGTTTTTATACTTATAAAGAGTTTGACAAAATAGTTAGTGTTCGCCAATGGCCCGGGAGACCTGGGTTCAATCCCAGGTCGAGTTATACCAAAGACTCAAAAAATGGTACTTGATGCCTCCTTGCCTCAGCATTATGAGGTTAGGATCAAGGATAAAGTGACGCAATCCAGGGAAAGGAGTAGCGCCTTCCTCTGCACCTTGGTGTAGTAGCTATTGAAAAGGAAGCCCTCAGGTCACCCTCGACTTTGGTCGCCAACTTTACTTACGTCAGCTTAAACACAGTTTTTCTTTACACACAGTTAAATGTAAAAAACATTATGTCAAACAATTCAGTTTAGCCTAAGTACGTAGTTTACTTCCATTTTTCTATAGATAGTACTCTATCTGGTGTTACCACTATGGGCCTGAGTGGACCTGGGAGCGTTGGCAATGAACGGTGCTGTGCATTTCACAAAGCTCTAGCATTAACGGAGCCTCATGATCAGATTGTTGAGTGTCATATCCATAACATACTTTGGTAGAGTCTTGCTCTTCTGCAGAAATGCAGTCGATGGGCTCAAATGCACTGGGACTACACATTTATTAAAAAACGAGAAAAGATGAATTACTTTATGTGCATGGGCGACATCATACTGTCAGCAAAAAAAAATATTAGAGACTTTAATAAAGACGATATGCATATACAGACAGGATATAAGGATGGAATAAGACAGAGAAAAATGAGCAATGTTCATAATGAAAAGTGGAAAAATCAAATAAGGGATTGAATAGAAGCACTAAATAAAAAAGAATCAGAACGATTGGAGAAAAGGAAAATTATAAGTACTTGGGAATATTGGAAGTGAACATCATCAAACATGCAGAGATGTAAGAAAAATCATGAGAGTACATCTGATGAGCCAGATATTTTCTCGAAATCAAACTCTTTTACAAAAATCTCATTAAAGGGATAAACACCAGGGCTACCCCCTCTGTAAGATACTAGGGACAATTTTTAACATAGACAAGAGAAGAATTCACGCAGATAGACTAGAGGACAAGAAAGCTGATGATGATACAAAAGTCTCTACATTTAAGAGAGTATATAGACTGTCTATATGCCACTATAATTACATCAGGCCTAGTGATGCCTAACAAAAAAAAAGAAGTTGCAGTATATTGGACTTTGTCGTTCGAGCGGACCACAGGGTAAAAATCAAAGAAAGCACAAATAGAGATAAGTACTTAATCTAAGAAAGTTATGGAACGTGACGGAGACAGAGATAACAATCATAACTAGATCGTTTTAAGAGACAACAATTGATTTCAAACGTAATTAGAAAAGTCGGAAATCGGACGACGATTCAAGTCTATTTGAATTACAGCACTCTTAAATACAGCATGTTGAGTATGGCCTGAAAAATGAGAAAGGTTCATAAGAAGTGAGGAGATTTTTTGTCACTCAAACACGAGTAAAAGTCCATCAGCTAACGCTGGTGTGAAAACTCACAATAATGATAATAGTAATAGAAGAAAAATGAAACAAGTCCCTGGAACTTGGCAGAGAACTAAAAAAAAGCGTTGGTATACGAAGGTAATGGTAAAACTAATTGTAATTGTGGCTCTTAGAACGGTCTCCAAATGCTTGGTAAGGGAGCTGGAACAGTTGAAAATCGGAGGACGTGTCGAGGCCATCCATACTTCAGTATTAAGGTCGGCTAGAAGAGTCCTAGAAAATTGAGAAGACTTGCTGTCACTTAGACTCCAGTGAAAAACCATCAGATGACGTTTGTGTGAAAAACTCGCAATAATAATAATAATAATAATAAGAAGAAGAAGACGAAGATTCATTAGGAAGAAAAAGAGTGGTATAAGGAAAAATATGAGCTCATGAAAAAAGAGACAAATCCCTGGAACTTGTCAGAGAACTAAAAAAGCTAGGGTATACGAAGGTAATGGTAAAACTAATTGTAATTGTGGCCCTTAGAACGGTCTCCAAATGCTTGGTAAGGGAGCTGGAGCAGTTGAAAATCGGAGGACGTGTCGAGACCATCCAAACTTCAGTATTAAGGTCGGCTAGAAGAGTCCTAGAAAACTGAGAAGACTTGCTGTTACTTAGACTCCAGTGAAAAACCATCAGATGACGTTTGTGTGAAAAACTCGCAATAATAATAATAATAATAATAATAATAAGAAGAAGAAGAAGAAGAAGAAGAAGAAGAAGAAGAAGAAGAAGAAGAAGAGGAAGAAGAAGAATAATAAAAAGAAGAAGACGAAGATTCATTAGGAAGAAAAAGAGTGGTATAAGGAAAAATATGAGCTCATGAAAAAAGAAAAGGACACGGCCAATAAGAAGAAGAAGAAGAAGAAGAAGAAGAAGAAGAAGAAGAAGAAGAAGAAGAAGAAGAAGAAGAAGAAGATTCATTAGGAAGAAAAAGAGTGGTATAAGGAAAATATGAGCTCATGAAAAAAGAAAAGGACACTGTCAATAATAATAATAATAATAATAATAATAATAATAATAAGAAGAAGAAGAAGAAGAAGAAGAAGAATATAAAAACACGGAGAGTGGAATTGACTGCAGGAGAGAGAAGCTTAGCTGAAGCAAAAATCCAAAGATGTATTTTCAAGTAGATGCACTATCACTATCACTATTCATTATTGCTGTGATGCCACTTAACCACATACTCAGAAAATCCACAGCCAGATACAAATATAGTAAATCACAGGAAAAGATCAATTACTTAATGTACTTAGATAACATTAAATCATTTGCAAAAAAAATGAAAAAAAGAACTTAAAACTCTAATACACGCTGTTAGAATATACAGTCCGGACATAGGAATGGAATTTGGCATAGAAAAATATGCCATGCTAGGAATAAAACGTGACAAACGACATCTAATTGATGGAATGGAACTGCCAAATGAAGACAAGATTAGAACGGTCCTAGAAAAGGAAACGTACAAATACTTGGGCATATTGGAGTCTGGCTTAATCAACCAAGAGGAGATGAAAGAAAAAACTCAAGAGACAAAACTAT
Organism: Sepioteuthis lessoniana; assembly: GCA_963585895.1. Taxonomy (NCBI): domain Eukaryota; kingdom Metazoa; phylum Mollusca; class Cephalopoda; order Myopsida; family Loliginidae; genus Sepioteuthis; species Sepioteuthis lessoniana. The sequence goes on from OY757924.1 coordinate 41,071,743, forward strand.
GTAGCAGAAACCTAATGAAAGGAGTAAATACTTGGGCTGTACCACTCGTTGGATATTTGCGACCCTTTGTGAATTGGACTAGAGAAGAACTTAAGCAAGTGGACCAAAGAACAAGGAAACTAATAACTATGCATAAGGCACTACATGTGGGAGACAACGTTGACATACTATATGTATCAAGAAAGGATTGAGGAAGACAGAGTTGACGCATCGATGCAACGACACGAGGACTTCATAGAAAAGCACGAAGGAGGACTGATTAGAGCCATCGGAAACGACATTGACAACACTATGGACAACAAAAGGATAATAACTAGGAAACCAAAATGGGAAGAAAAACAACTCTATGGGCGTTTTAAACGACATCTCACAAAAGAAAACCTGGATGTGACTAAGAAAAAGAAAACTTTAAAAGAGAAACAGAATCTCTCCCATTAGTAGTTCAAAACAATGCCATAAGAACCAATCAAATCAAAGCGAGAAGAGATACGGCGCAACAAAATAGCAAATGTAGGTTATGTGGTGATAAAAACGAATCAATCAATCATATTCTAAGCAAATGCAGTTAATTAGCACAGAAGGAATCTAGAAATACACATGAATGGGTGGACAAGGTGATCCACAGGGAGATATGTAAGAAATTTAAATTTGACCATAAGAACAAATGGTATATGTACAACCCAGCATCTGTCCAAGAAAATGACACACATAGACTCCTATGGGATTTTGACATGCAAACGGATAACCTAATCTCAGCCACAAGATCAAAACTTATAATAATCAACAAGAAAAAAAAAGAGAACTTGCAAAATTGTGGACTTTACTGTCCTGGCAGACTACAGAATAAAACTGAAGGAATATGGAAAGTAGAATAGGTACCTTGACCTTGCTAGGGAATTGAAAAAACTATAGAAAATGAAAGTGAAAATTATACCAATTATGATTGGTGCTTTTGGTACAGCAACTAAATGATTATTAAAGAGACTGGAGGACTTGGAAGTTGGAGGCCAGAATACTGAGAAGAGTCCAAGAGACTTGAAGAGACTTGCTGTCACTCAAACTTCAGTGAAAAACGATCAGCTAAAACTGATGTGAAAAAAACACTCAATGAGTAAATAATAATCTGTTCATCTAACGGATGTTTTTTCATGATTTTTTTCCGCCTAGCTTTGTTTCGCCACTAGACCATAAATATTAAGAACTCAAGTAGGATACATTTTTTACTATGTAATTTGTACGTTCTGGTTTAGTTAGCAAAACATCGCAGTACTTGGGTGCGTGGTGGTGGTGGCTCAGTTTGGATTCAAGCTTGGCTTAGTTATGCTTTCGGGGAGAAGTAAGGAATATCAGCTGAAAATCGCACGCAGTATGACGTACAAGATAACTTGTCAGTCATTACACTTTTTAGAGTGGAGCAGTTATTTATTGAGCAAAGATTTATGTCACATGGTAATAAAATAATAGACACCTGTGAGAATCATACTCCGACGTAATATTCTACGAGGCAAGGTAACTGGAGTCGACTTTTTTATTGTTATGTATGTGCATAAATATTACAATCGAAATCGAATTTTATTAACAATAATTTGTTACAATCAATTGAGAATTTAAAGGCTGGATATGTTATGGAATAGCGGGGGGGGGGTTCGGTTCGTGCCTTTGAGTTTAGTTAGGCTGAGAACCTTTCGGCTCAGCACATGGGTTAGTTATGTGCAACAGTGCTAGCGGATGGAGGTGTCACTCAGATGTCATAATAGTCCGAGACGAAACGCGGTGACAGGGTGCGGGTGACGTCACGCACCGGAAGCGCGTGGAGGTTTGTGTGAGAATTTGAAAAGAGAGTCGAGTACTAGACGCCAAACGAGAAGGATCGACTTTTGGAGCTCGCAGGCTGGAGGCGAACTTGCACACTATGGGGGCCACACGAGATGGGGGCCAAATGAATAAGACAGCATAACAAGATTGTATCTCCTCCTTACGTCGAGACCTTTAACTCAAAGTTAATATATAGGTTTCGTATCTGAACAAGGATTCGTTACGTGTTTTCGAATTTTGAGATTCATATGTTCTCTCGTAATTAACATTCGACGTCCATTTCACCCATTTCGCACATGGCCATATTCGTGTATATGGCTACGCAATAGATATATTTATGCATATTTGGATATATCTCTGCATTTTATTTTTAGTTACCAAAGCTTTGCAATGTCATCTTTGTTTACATAGTTCCAATAATGAAATGTTTGGTTACAAACATTCTCAAATAATATTTATTGCACCAATTTTTCCTGATGCCGTGCGCTTTGAAGAAAATTTCCTTTTTATTACAAAAATATGTATACTTAATTACAAGCAATACCCTTTCTCTCCCCTTTTCTTATTTATATATTGTATCTTATATATATTTATATTGTATTTCTATGTCTAAGTTAAATTCTCATTGTATCTCCCAGCAATCTCTCTATCTCTTTCTCTCTCATTACCTCTTTTTTACCCTGATACATCACACATTCAAACACACGCACAGATGCACTTTATATATATATATATATATATATATATATATATATAAATATATATATATATATATAAAGTGCATCTGTGAGTATATATATATATATATATATATATATATATATATATATATATATATATATATTATCCATTTCTGAAAAGAAACAAAGCTATTTCCATGTTGCTGTTTAGCCTTAAGCGCGTTTTCTTTTGATGTTTATTAAACAGAAAACGGGAAGTTCACAGGAATTTATTTGTGAGGAATTTTCGTCAAAGGCTAATCTTTATGCTATAATCAAAAATATCAAGAACTATATATATATATATATATATATATATATATATGCACCATATCATTTCTCTTTAATATCTTGATATCATTTCCTAGAAAAATTAAACCCTATATTTCCAAATAACCACTCTGTTACTCTACCCCTTCAACCCAGTATTTCATTAACTCAGTAGAATTTTTACCTGAACCAGAAACTCAGTATTCCGGGCTGTTATTTATAAAACTTATTATACAGAATCGGTTTTAACTACTCCTTATAACTTGCCCTGTTGTTTTGGGTTGTAGAATAAACCGACTGCATCTCTGCAGAAGGATAACACCCCACCCCAACAAGTGTTCTGGATATGACATTAAGCAATATGATGGTAAGGTGCCAGTAATGCTCGAGTTTTGGGGAATGTGGAGTACCCTTTCATTGCCATTTTTCCTAGGTCCACTCTGTTTCGGAGTAGTAGCATCTAATAGGGTCCTAAATCGTGGTTTCGAGAGTTAACACGTTTTTCATTTAAACTGAGTACTTATGCTAAATTGAATTATCCAAAATAAAACTTTTTTTTACATTTAACTCTGTATTGCCAAGACAGCTAGGGCTGTAGAATACACCGACCGTACCTCTGCTGAGTGTCCTGGACAGGACACTAAACTATGTTATGGTGAGGTTCCAGTGATGCTAGAGTTTTGGGGAATGCAAAGTACCCTTTATTGCCATCGCTTCCAGGTCTACCCTGGCCAGGAGTGGTAGAACATGAGAGGGCCCTATCTATAGGTCAAATAGAAATAAACTGCTAAATTGAATTACTTGAAATAGAACTGTTTTGACATTTAACTGAATTGTTCGAAATATAAACTTTTTAGTCATTTAACTGTGCGTGGACAAAACTATACTCATACAAAACTGAATTATTTGAATTAGAACTGTTTGACTACATTGAACAGCTTTAAAATATAATTTTTTTGACAGTTAAATTGTTAATCAAATGATTAATTGAATTGTTTGAAATAGAATTGATTTTTGTATAGAAATGGATTTGGCTTTAAGTAGTATGCATTAAGGGTTGATATTCCATAAAATCCAAACAATCAACCATCATTCTTGGATTAGAAAACTGAAGAATTAACATTTTTCTTTTCTTTTTTTTTTTTTTTTTTGATTCAATGCCAAAATAAAGTGAACTTTTGAACCAGTTTATCTAAACTGCACGCAAGGATCAGGTTCCTTCCTATAATCTTGAATGTATCGGATTTCAACTGACATGTGTACCCTCTATTATATATATATATATATATATATATATATATATATATATATATATATAACCTTCTATCAGACGTCCTTGCTTTTTATACCGGGTGTTTTAAAAAAATTGCTATCATTTAGTAATTTATTAACTCGATTAATTCAAATGAACTCAAATGTTAGCGCTATTTTATTTGTTTACAAATAACTTAAAATTTTATGTTTAATTTTTCTTTAAAGACTGTGAAATTTCATTCACTAGAGTAGAAAAGCTGTTTAAGTCTTGAACATGAAATTTGAGTTGTTTCTGCACATGCTGCTAAAATTTGAAATCATTTGAACAGATTTTTACGAAAATATATCAATTTTCTCTGAAACTACCGGTGCATCTCAAAGGATATCACATTTTTGAAACAGCTTGTATTTTAATAGCAAAGACATCAAGTCATGTTTTAGTACTTAGTTAAGTTCGATTTTTTGTTCAATGACATATCAAGCTTTGTGCGTCATTTAATGCCAAAACCATCTCTATAAAAGAACAGTAGTAGTAGTATTTAGTATGTTGTTGAGGGACAAGGGGATTCATTCTATTTGCAAGAGTATTAGTCTGAAAATGAACGTAATAGTGACACTGGAGTTTACGATGTCACTGTCCGCCATGTTTCCCACAACCTTACGTGAACTCTTTCAGCAGAACAATATTCAAAGTTTTCACTCTTCGAGGCATATGTCATCAATAGGTCCAGCACTAAGCGTATTTTCACAGTCCTTCTTCCTCGAGTAGGATGACTGACACAAAGTGAATGTTTAAACAGATCTGATTTGAATTCAGAGTTTTCCTTCCAGATTAGTTGCAAAACCAAGGCTAAAGGACCTGACCTCTCCCACTATTTACTAATAACTTGAGGAAAATGGATTACTGTTATTCCCAAGTGAATTTGCGCGAAGTAAAATGCAAAGAGGTTCGTCCAGGATTTGAACTCGGTAAGCTGATTCCATTTCCTCCGTCGATAACCCTAATGCTAAGAATGCCTCCACCTAAGACATCCTTCGTAAATAACAATATTAAAAGATATAAAAAAATCTAACAAAATTATGAATGAAAATAATTCTTGGTCGTGATTACGGTGTCTTTTTTTACCTGGTTCATTGTGTATAATGTATGTTTGGCGTTAACACTGAGTAGAAAGTCGTGGTGAAATATGAGAGAAATATGTTTATAAACAGAAGACAAAAATAAAACATAGAAAAAAACAAGAAAAAAATTTAAGATAGGTGAACACGTAAAGAAAATTTTTAAAGTTCTTAGAAAAAAATGCTGTTTTTTTTACAAGAGCAACTTTCAAATATGTTCATTTCGAAATAAAAAGGTTCGTTTACACGAACACTTCCACGAACACACACACACACACACACACACACACACACACATATATATATATATATATATATATATATATATATATTAACCCCTCCACACGAGCGGAATGTGATTCAAGGTCAATTTCTTAAGTAGAGTTTAAATTGTTTGAATTCAGACTTTTCCTTCTCTTACACATCTTTCCTAACCAAAGTTAAAGAGCCCAACCTGCCCTACTATTTGTGCAGAGCTGGAGGGAGAACAGTTGGGTTCATACCTTTACCAGAGGGAGTAGTGCACCGTGGAATACAGGCAGCCTCGTTGAGCATTTGAACTCGTATCACCGTAGCCATTAAACCACAGGCTCCTGCTGATATATATATATATATATATATATATATATATATATATATATATATATATATATATAGGGCGACTAAAAAAAAACAGAACCCATAAACTTTTTTTATTACTTCTACAAAAATAAAGCAAAATAATTGTAATTCTTTTCCTTGGTAGACCAGGAGATGTTGTTGAATACTATGGTCCCAATTATTCGTTCACAGAATCTACTTCATATTCTGAAAAAAAAAAGGTTTGGAGTAAATTTATGAATTTCAGTCAAAAATATATGGCTTCTGTTTTTTTTTTTTGGGGGGGATCACCCTGTATATATATATATATATATATATATATATATATGTGTGTGTGTGTGTGTGTGTGGATTACTATAGAGATATATATTCCCCTACCCTCGTATGGTTGAGTTCTCTGGCGAAGAAGTAATCGTGTTGCCATTAGCGTTCATTGCAAGCCTCTTCGTAAATGAATTGATGTCTCGGCAGCCGTTGAACGGATATATGTAAACAATAGTAATTGTGATTCATAACCGTTTAAAATTTACTTTGCAGCTAATAGCTCCTCATGGCTGAATGGTTAGAGGCTTTGGCTTGGTGTTTGAGTCAACCAGGGTTTCGATCCCAGTTACGGGAAGCTGCTGTCTAGCCACACTGATGAGTTCTAATAGAACGAAACAGATTTGTCTGTGGATGACTATATATATATATATATATATCACAATTACTACTAATGCATCTTGTAGGTTTATTTGACTAAATCCAAAACTGGAAATCAATAGATCAATAAAATAATAGCTTCTTTACAATTCAATGAATTTATGAATTTGTCGAGACCAGATGTTTAGTCGAGTTTTGTTGAAATTCAATTTTGGTTTTCACGCGAAAAAAATCTCTCAGATTCGCTACAAGATATTGTTATTCACATGTGTAACGTTGTGGGTCGTTTCTAAAGTTTATCTTATGAAAATTTTAGGAGGGTTCAATTCAGTTGATGTTGAAAAAATTTATACTTTTATAAATCGTAGCCCCCCTCCCTGCCTCCCAATAAGGAAGGCGTCTCACAGAAGCCTCAAAACATACGTCCTGTTTCATTGGGTCGAAAACTCATCTACTTACTTTTTGGAATCTAACTCTTTCAAATTGTTCATATATGTCGACGGCTCCCCACAAAGACTTACCCGTCATTAAAGTTGATATCAAAGTTTCTCATTGTCAGGAATTTGAACTGTGACGAGGATTATTTTCATTTCAAGTCCATCTTCGATTTCATTTTTACTTTCTCTTAGAATTATCGTAGAACTGAGAGGATTTATTATTGAAGATGGACAGTTCTAGAGGAGAACGGCGTCTTCAAACTGCATTTTTCGGTATATAATATTTTTTCATACTCATATTAAATCGAAATCACATTTCATATACACATTTATGACTTATTTTACTCTTTCCAATTTTTTCAACTCCTGATTAACCGGTGGTTTGTCAATGAGAATTAAGTGACTGAGTCTCCTTACGTCTAGTGGACGCTTCTCGTCGATTAATAAAAAATCTTTTGTTTTGATGGTCTTGATATTTTCTCTGACATCCAGTAACTCCAGTACCTTTCTTGACGAGTCTGTTCGGCCTGTACAATAAACCGACTGCTTCTTTGCTGAGGGGTAAGACCCCGTCCAACGAGTGTTCTGGTTATGAAACTAAACAATCTGATGGTGAGGTTCCTGTAATGCTAGGGCTTTAGGGAATGTGGAACACCCTTTCATTGCCATTGCTCAGAGGTCCACTCTAGCTCGGCGTGGTAGCTCCTGATAGGGCCCTGTCTATGGGTTAAATAGAACTAATGGCATATTTATGCTAAACTGAATTGTTTGACAAAACTGAATAGTTTGCAAAAGAAATGTTTTTGACAATTAAACGATACTTACATTCAAACTGCATGCCTATTTTAAATGGAATTATTTGAAATGCCACTGTTTTTTTTAGATTGAAACTGTAATTACACCAAACTGATTTGTTTAATATAGAACTGTTTTGACATTTAACTGTTAGTAAACAAATTCTGTAATCATACTAAACCGTATTAGATGAATTAGAACTGCTTGACTAAACTAAATTACTTGAAATAGAAATGTTTTTCACAATTAAACAGTACTTACATTTAAACTGCGTACTTATATTAAACTAAATAGTTTGAAATAGAACTATTTTCATAAAATATACTCATTGACAATTAAACTGTGTACTCATGCTAAACTGAATTGTTTGAAATAGAACTAACTTTTTGCATAAAAATGGATTTGGCATTAAATAACCTACATAGGTTGATATGCCATAAAACCCAAACAACCAAACCAAACCAAACCAGTATCTTTCCAAGACCCTATTTCACTCGATTCAGTTTAGAATAAGTATAGATTTTTTCCACACATAGTTAAATGTCAAAACCGTTCTCTTTCGAATGATTGAATTTAGCGTAGTATTTTAATGACGAAAACAGTTCTATTTCAGACAATTCAGTTTAGCATAAGTACGCAGTTTAAATATCAAAACATTGCTATTCCAAGTAAGTTAGTTTAGCATAATTACGCAGATTAGTTCTATTTAACACATAGATAAGACCCTATCTACGACTCCGAGCCAGAGGTGACCTGGGAACGATAGCAATGAAGGGATACTTTGTATGCCACAAAGCTCCAGCATCACTGGAACATCACCATCAGAATGTTTAGTGTCATACCTAGAACACTAGTTGGGGTGAGGTCTTATCCCTCTGCAGAGGTTCAGTCGGTGTATTCTACAGCCGCAGCCGACTGGGCAAACAGGTATTTGTATATCCGTTTGCATTCTTTTACTTTCACGAGATGATAAATTCCTTTCCTCTTGTTGTCTACTTCTACGTTTGGTCTTCTGTCTTGATAGAGTGATCTAATTTTTCCCCAAATCCAAAAGAATTTCACGTGTTAATTTTCTAGGATTGATTCTGTTTTGTCAATTTGCCACTTGTCAGTATTTTCAAATATTAATCTTTTTACAAAATCCTCTGCTGATTAGATTTGCTAATGATTTGTGCTTTGTTTTGTACTCCTTATGAGGCAGTTTGGTGCAATTGCTCATATAATTTTTTCCTCTCTATGGCCATATACATTACACTTGCTACTTCATGCAAGCTTTTTCGAACCAAAATTAGCTGGGCGTGTTTAATTGGCATCTTCGTAACAGCAAGACTCTCTGTGTAGTCAGGCCAATCATAAAAATGCTGCAATCTCGATGGTCTCGATTCTTCAACGCGCCTTGTGTATTTTGGCTAAATATTTTTTGTTTATTTCCATACTGTGACCTTTCGGAATGGAAAAAAAAAATCACCTAGATGATCAGTTTTTTTTTTCTATTTAAATAACACTAGGCCTAGTCGTATGACCACGATTACATGATCCGTTTGTATCTAAAAATCTCATTGGCTTTTATGCGTCTCATTCTCTAGGGCGAATTCTGTTTTAGTAGTATGTTGAAATTTGAATTTCTTGCACGATTCCAAGTGGACCACCTTTCCTACCCAGTCATGTCAAATCTTTTACTTATTATGCGAATGCAACAAACATTGTTGCATTCGCTTTTTGTGCAATAATTGTTTCACTTCTTGCTAGTTTAGTTGAAGTAGGAAGTTCGTTTACGTTGGTTTTACGATATATCGACCATTGTAGGTTATTTAACGCCAAATCCTATTCATATATATTGAATATATGACTTTTAAACACATTTTGTTGATAAAATTTTTAACGAGCTGAGCTTATTTTTCTCATACAGTTAAATGGCTTCAAGTAATCATTTGTAACAGGAACACTTTCACATCAGTCATTTCACTGGATATAGTAAAAATGTCCATCAGTTCTATTTGACCCATGGATGGGACCTTATAAGGTGCTATCACTTGGGTGGAGTGGGCCTGGTTATGAAGGTCTCTTTTACGTCCCCCAAAGCTCTATGACTGGAGCCTCACCATCAGATTGTTTAATGTCATTTCCAGGATACTGGTTTGAAGATGCACTTGGTTAACTCTACAACTCCGGCCGACTGGACTAAGAAGTAGTAGTAGCAGTAGTCATATTTAGTACACTTCTGATATATTTAAAGTGAAATTTAAATTTCTTGTAAACGAAATTTAAATAAGACACTCATCCAATAAAAAAAGCTTTGAAGACTATTGGAGTTGTGAAAAAAAAAAACAAAAACAAAAAAAAGAAAGCATTTCAGTGTTATTTGTTTTTGTTCGAATATAGTGAGCTCAAAATTACTTAAACTATACGTAGCAGTAAAAATCACAAAACAAAACAAAACAAAAAAAAAAACAAAAGCCAAAAAAAAAAAAAAAACATAAGGAGGGCTATAATAAATATTTATTTGAAATAACTTTTTTCTTAAGTTCAAACACATCTTGGATACTTTCCCATTTATTTAACTAAAAAAAATACATTTGCTCCCAAGAGATATATGCATGAATGTTCACTTGATTAAAAAGCGGTAATATTTTAATATGCCGTAATTTTTACATTTATTTTCTTACCCTTTTTCTTTTTTCTTTTTGGAGTCATTTTATCTTTTGAATTTCATAAATATCTTTCTTTTCTTCCTCACATCAAAATGTTCTCTTCCCTCCCTTTGTATCCTAGAATTTCTTCTGTCCTTTTTCATATGTTTTTCTATTTTACTTGGATTCTCTTTCTTATATCTGAATCCATCCTCATTAATATTTTTATTTGGTCGATGTTTATACTTCTATGTATATTCATGTGTTCAAACCATGCACGTAGATCAATACGTAAGTATACGTGTAAGGTTTTGTAATTTTTTTTCTAATCGTAAACTTTCACTGATAGTTTTCCTCTTTGGAGTCGATGATATAATCAAATGATCGATCGAAAAGATGAATTATTTTAAATAAATTTAACTCCTTTCATTCTTTAGCTCTTTTCCTCCATCTTACAATAATATTTCCGGAAAGGAATATCGACAATTTTCGGCTACTTTTCCTTTTACGCTACTGCCTTTGCTTCATCTTCATTTCTTTAAGTAAAACAATAAAACAAAACTAAATAACAAACAAACAAAAATAAATATAAAAATAAATCATTAAAAAATACACTATTTTGGTTTATTGAGAGTTTCTTCCTTGTAAAGGGCGCTGATTCATTTCTATTTTTACTTTCACTTCTAAGAAAATAACCAAAATAATCAATATCGAATCGAATTTAAAGATTCAATGCTGATCAGTTATGATTGAACGTAAAAAAGATATCAATAGTCAAAGCAAAGGTTTATATATAGAATATTGTTAATTTTAATAATTTTGATCAATTGTACGTCATTGATTTTTCTTGAATTATAAACAAAAGAATATTGATAAAATTAGGTAAAAAATCATATAAAAATTTATTAACGTAAAAGATACTACCGTAAATAAGTTGCATGATATGACTTTTCTCAGCTAACGACTTACTTTCATGTGATAAGGCTGAAATAATACGACGCACCGCAAGCACATACACCAACGCATTTGCCCAGTCGGCTGAAGCTTTAGAATACACCTACAGCTTCTCTACAGAGGGGTAAGACCCCACCCCCAAATAGTGTCTTGATATAACAATAAACAATTTAAGGGTAATATTCCAGTAATGCTAGACCTTGGGGAATGTAAAGTAGCCGTTTGTTGGTGTAGTTCCCAGATCCACTCTGACTCGGAGCGTTTGCACATGATAGGGTTCTATCTATGGGACAAATAGAACTAAACTGCGAAACTGAATTGTTTGAAATAGAAGTGTTTTGATATTCAACTGTTTATAAACCAAAATAACTATGCTCATACTAAACTGAATTGTTGGAAACAGAATAGTATATATATATATATATATATATATATATATATATGGATTTGGCATTAAATACAATGTTTGATATGCCATAAAGCCAAACAAAACTAAATCAAACACTCAAACACACTCACACGGGATGAAAAGTTCATTGTCAGCAATTTTTTATCTTGACATTATATTTATTGTTAATGAATTAATTTTCAATGTGATAAAAGTATGTAAGAAGAGGAACGCAAGGGAATCTATGTTGAAAAGAAAACCTCATTTGGCCATATTCCATGAGAGACTCTTTATCAGACTATGGATTATCAGGCATTATATATATATATATATATATAGTTTAAATTTTCGATAAGACTGAATTTTGGATTAGGGAAAGTAATATTTCTATGGTAAAATATCGGAAATTTAAACAATATATATATATATATATATATACTCTAAATTTTAACCATAGAAATATTACTTCTCCTAACCCAAAATTATGTCAAATGGGCTGGGGATGGAGAAAAACGCCGACTGCTTTCGGCAGAGGGAGGATATCTCCTATCGAACGAGAGTACCTGATTGCTTTGAGTGCCGACCCGTATATCTTAAGCACAGGCTCCGACTGGCTGAGTAGTCTGCGACCTGGCAGCCAAAGTGATCAAGTTAATTGCAGCACAACACTTCGGCACTTGCCGGGCTTGACGGGCGGTCGAAGAAGTCCAATCCGACAAATAGCACAAATATGATCGTCTCGACTTTATTCTTCACATCGTCCTTGTGACAAACTGGTTACGCGTTTTTTAAAATTTTATTTTAGAAGAAATAGAAGGGGGTGGCTGTGGGTCATTTGCGCTGAGAAAAAAAAAGATTTTCAGTGTTCTGAATATGACACTAAACTGCATCTGATAGTTAGGCTCCTCTCCTGGAGTTTGAGGAATATGGAATATTTCTTCATTATCATTACTCTCAGGTCCACTCTGACTTGGATTGTTCGTATCTGTTTAATTTTTTCCTCGTTAATTGAAACATATCACAGTCAGCAGATTATTTGTATTTGATAGGAATAGAAATAAACAAAATAACTAATATTTAATAGGATTCCTTGAAACCATTTCAGTGTGTAAATAAATGATTGATATGAAATAGAGTAATTAGTGATGAATAACAATACTTTAAATTCTGAGAATCTCTCTCGCCATCTACCCATATCATCCATCGGTCCAGGTAGTTATTCTAAACTGCCCTCTGTGTCAATACAGAGCGGATGAATGTAAATCCTTGTTTAGGAGTCCATTTGAGAATGTCACTCCAACAGTGATCTGCATGTCCTGTTCGTCTTACTTGGCAAATTTGTGAGATGGGAGTTAAGTGACCGAACAATTGATGTTTTGTAGTGCATTACTTCCAAGATGTGTTCAAAACTGAATGTAAAATTCTTGTATAGTTCCCATTAGCTTGGTAATATTTTATTTAGCATGTAAATAGTGCAACCATACAGCAGTATTTCTACAGTCTCAGCTTGGAAGTAACTGTTTCCCTCAAAAATAAAAAAAAAATACTTTATTTGTAAATATACTCTCCATTCTCAAAACTCATTTCTTATTGAAAAAAACAAGCTTAAGTATTCATTCAGAATATAATTTTTTAGACATTTGTTCATTTTGCTTTTCACTTTATCATAGAAAGAAGATTATGTTTTATGAAGAAATGCTTTGAGGGGCAAAAACATATGAAAATCAGTGGATGTCAAGTCTGGACTCCTCGATTCAGCTGCGGAATTTTCTCAGTAAAACCAAACGGCAACTGACCTGAGAAAAGACAAATTCATCCTGCACAGTTTTATGTGCTACAAAATTTAAAATTTCCAGTTGTTCAGATATGTCCTCTATTCGAACTTCCAAAATCAATGCATTAAGTGAAACTACGATTTCAGGACACTGCTGGATAAGTTGGGTCGAGCTCATAAGTGAGGTACTCTTATGGACCCCTTCACATGGCCTAGCAAAAGCAGGGCGACCAGCTCGAACATAGATACAGCAGCTCTGTGTGGATACTGGTTGTTGCCCTGAGAACCTGCAGGAGGCGATGAACGATAGGGAGGGGTGACGAGAGAGGGTCAGGGATATCTTTGCTAATGGCGCGACAAGATGAAGATGATGAAGATTTCAGGCTTCCAAGTTTTTGTGAGCCTACCTGGCTTGTCGTCATCCATACAAATTTACCAACCCCTCTGCTCGGGCAGGATATGACACAAGGTCGATTTTTAAGTGGAGTTTAACAGGTTTGAATTCTGAGTTTTCCTTCTCCTTGACTAGTTGCCTCACCAAGACTGAAGAACCCAGTCTGCCCTACTATTTACCCATAGCTGGAGGGAGAATTATTGGATTTATACCTTTCCCAAGGGTATTAGTGCGATGTGAAATGCAATAAGTCTCGTCCAGTATTGAACTCTTGTCGCCGTGTCCATTTCCTACGACGATAACAATTATACCACGGGCACCTCCGGGTTTGTCGTCATCCTGAATACGATGTTGTCATTTACTAAGCAATTTAACTCCTTTATAATGATTATTTGACAAAAGCATTGTTCACCATTGTCATTACAAGTCCTTCTGTAAATATTACATGGTTTGCATCTCAACCACTGAATATTTCATGACAGCCTGCATCAACAGATTGTAGTACACTTTGTTATATTTGCCGTCATTTTTGAATAGCCATATGACGAATATTTTTGTGAGATCGAAATGATCTTTGGTATAAAGCAATCCTAAACAATACTGAGTTTAAATTAACGAAAAGAATTGGCTTAATGAGTAGATTTTTCACCAATGGTCCGCGAGACCAGTGTTCAATCTCAGGTCGAGTCATATCAATGACTCAAAAAATGGTACTTGATGCTGCCTTGCTTAACACTCATCATTATAAGGTAAGGATCACGGGTTAAGTGGAGCAATCCAGGGAATGGAGTAGCGCCTTCTCCTACACCTTAGTGTGGTAGCTATTAAAAAGGAAGCCTTCGGGTCACCCTCGACGAAAGACGCCAACTTTACTTACTTTATTTATCAATTGACCATCGCCCCCCTCTCTCTCTCTCTCAATATATATATATATATATATATATTAATAGAAGTACTAAGAAAAACGTTAAAATGCGTCTTCACTTGTCCTCCTATTTTCAAGTCTTCTAGTCCCTTTACTAATCCTTTGGGGAGTGTTCCATGTGAACCAATTACAGTTGGTATTAAAGTCACTTTCTAGTTCCATAGATTTTTAAAATTCTCTAAAACAGTCAAGGAACTTATCTCTCTTTTCTGTTTCTTTAAATTTTACTCTGTGGTCTTCAGGGAAGACAAAGTTCACTATGTGGCAAACAGTTTGATATGGTCAATGTACATAAGAATTATTATCCTTTCTGATGATTTAGTGAATTTGTATTTGCCTGTGCACTTCCTAGGTATGTGATGGAGTAGCGTCATCGGTATTACAAATAGTAATGGTGAAAGCGCATCTCCCGGGAAAATACCTCTCTTGGTTTTCACCTCAGCGTAACTTTTTCCTCCTTCTTTTAATTCCACTCTCCCGTTTTTCATGGTTTCCTCCATGATGACTTTATTGGCTATTTTGTATGTTCTGAGACATTCTATTATTCAGCTTTGCGGGACGATATTGTGTGTCTTTTCATATGCATAACTACATTTCTCCGTTTCGTTTGCCGCCCAGTGGGCCGGAGCAGTAAAATCTAGCGACTGCATCTCTGCAGAGTGGTAAAATGACCAGAACCAGGATATGACATTAAAACATCTGGTGGCAAGGCTCCAGTCAATGTAACTTTGGTAAATGTAGAGTACCTCTTTATTGCTATTTATCCCAGGACCACTCTGATCCCAAAGCATAGCACCTGATAGGGTAATATGTATGGGTCAAAAAGAACTGTTTGACATAAACTGTGTTAAAAAATTAATGGTCGGTAAATTGTTACTGTTAAATAACAAAACTTGAAACCATTTATGTGTGTGCAAACAAATGATTGATAGTAAAAAGAATTATTCGAATTAGAAAGAAATACTTGAAACCATTTAACTGCTTGTGAAAAATGAGCTTTGGCTCGTTTAAAATGTTATATCAACAATATGTTTACAAAACATATATTTGATATATATGTATAAACAGAATTTGGCATTAAATAGCTAAGAACGTTTGATATGCCATAAAACCTAACCTAACCAAGCTGTTCTATTTTGCTTACCTTGAAGATGTGTAAATCAGTGACCACCTGTTCCTCCTAATCCTTTGTGGGATATTTTCTGTTCTTCGAAAAAAATTCTCCTGCTTATTAGTAAGTAGTAAATCTCCTCTTTAATTTTTGCTGTATATTCCACATCATCGCTAGGCGCGTTATGGGCTTAGAGATGTTGGGGAAAGTTCTTTTGTGGGTCTTTTGGGACCTGGGTAGTTTTTCCTTTGGTCATCCATTCGGTTATGTTTGTTTTCTTCTAAGCATCTATTCATTTCGATAGCCAGTTATTCGTGAACGGAAGTGATTTTTTTAAAACAAGAATACATGTATGCCATCATGGTCTAGCATTTTTCAATTCGGTACTTTTTGTGTTTTGCTCTGAGTGAATCTAGTAATATTCAAGCCTTAAGAACTTCTTCAAGACCTCGTAATTCTTTTATCCATTTGGCTTTTAGGTTATATTCTCTCCGTTCGCATATGTTGCTCAAATATTGTTTGGCTTTCTTTGCATCCAATTGTTGTCATTATAATCAAGGCACAATTTTCTAAGTCAAATTCCATCCCTAGATTATGACTCTATATTCACCTTCTTTGAAGTATGCTTTCCAATTCTTGTCATTTTTGGCAAACAGTTTGCCCTCCTCCATGTACATTACGTAGTTGATTTTTTCTGCTATTTTTTAAAATTTGTGTCCGCTTGTGCATTTCCTAAATCTGTGAATGAGTGGCATCATCACTAATACAAATAGAGATAGCACGTCTCCCTAGAGGACCCTCTCTTCATTCTATCTCTGTTAAGCTTTTTCATCCCGCTGTCAGTATGACTCTTTAGTTTTCCAATGTATTTTCAATAAACATTATGATTTCACCGAATATCTTGAACATTTTGAGACAATCTAGAATCCAGCTTTGAGGGTCTATATCATATGCCATTTTTAGTCCATCCTCGCCATAGCTAGCTTTATCCGTCTCATCTGGCTCTCCTTGTAGATGAATTCATACTTTTCTTTATCTTTTGAGTGATTTTAACACCGAAGTTTGCCGATGGTTTCTCACTTGGTTTCCGTGACAGCAAGTCACCTCAATTCTCCAGGACTCTTCTCTGTATACCGGCCGATATTAAAGAAGCTGTCGGTTGAATTGTCTCTACTCGTCCTCTTATTTCCAAGTCCTCCAGTCCCAGTACCAATCCTTTGGTGACTGTACCTAAAACCGCAATTAAAATGGGTATCACTGTCTCTTCAATGTTCCACAGCTTTTTTATTTTCATTTTCCCAAGCAAAGTTCAGGTACTCATCATTCTTCAAACATTATCTAAATGTTACTCTGTGGTCTGCCGTGAGAACAACATCTTTAACTGGACAAGTTCGCTTTTTTATGACTATCATTAGTTCTGCTCGTCAGGCCCAGATTTGTCAATCCGTTTATAACTCAAAATCCCAGGATAGATTCATTTGTTCAAATGGTCAAATTTTAGCTTCTTGTACAATTCCCAGTGGATTACCTTCTCCACCCTGTCATGTTCAGTTTTATACTTTTTCTGAGTTAATTTGTTGCATTTGCACATAATGCGATTGATCGTTTTGCTTCTATCACCACATAACCTACATTTACTATTTTGTTACGTCTGATCAATTTTTGCCTTGACATAATTGTTCATTTTGGCGTTTATTTATCCTGCTATCAGAAGAGATTAATTTTCTCTCTTAGGGTCTCCCTTTCTTAGCCATGTCTAATTATTTTCATGTGAGATATCCGTCGTTACGTGTTTGAAATGTTTATACTGAAGTTTTTCTGCCAATTTTTGTTTACTTGTTATATACGTTCCGTTTATCCTCGTATTGTCTGTATTGTTTCTGGAAGCTCAAATCAGTCTTTCATTGCACTTTTATATGTTTTCTTCAAATCTTTGTATAGATGCATTAACGCTATCTTCAATGCTGGCAAGTTCTCTTCTTCCTTTTTTTATGGACACATATAGTCTGTCAACGTTGTTTCTGGGATACAAGGCATTATGCATCGCCATTAGTTTTCTTGTTCTCTTATCCACTTGTTTAAATTTTTCCGTCGTCCATTTAAAGAATGGTTCCGAGTATCTTACAATAGGCCACCACAAGTGTTAACCCCTTTTATAAGATTCCTGATATATAGTTTGGTTTTGAATAGTTTTCTCGTTCTATATTTTTCTTTTTTCTTTCATCGCCACTTGTTTAATGTTGTCCGCTTCCAATATTCGAAAGTACTTTAAAGTTTCATTTTCTCTGATCTTTTTGATTTTTTTCCGTGTTTGGTTGTTCCAATCCTTCCTTCAAGTGTCGTTTCCCATTTTTTTAATAAACATGGCACATTTTTCTATGCGAAATTCCATCCCTATATTCTCCCTTTAAAATCCTCATTGCCTTTAGGGTTTCCAGTTCTTTTTCGTTTTTGGCAAACAGTTTGATATTGTCCATGTACATTAGGTGATTGATCATTTCTTGCGATTTAGTTAGTTTGTATCCAGCTGTGTATTTCCTGAGTATAAGGTTAAGTGTCATCATCTCTATTACAAATAGAAATGGTAATTGTGTATCTCCTTAGAATATACCTCGAGGGATCTTTACCTCAGTTAAACTAATTCATCCTGCTGTCAAATCAACTCTCCAGGTTTCCGTGGTTTTCTCGATAAACTGCATGGTTTCGTCTGATATCTTGTACATTTTGAGAAATTGTATAAGCCAGTTTTAGGGGAACATGTAAGTCTTTTTTTATCAATCCATGCCATAGCTAGATTTGTTCGCCTCGTTTTACTCTCGGTTAGGATATATTAAATAATGTACTGTAGTTCCCTTGTCACTCCCGTCCAGATGCAGCATCCATTCTGTTTTGCATCTTAAATATCAGTTGTAAATTCCCACCATAATTTGTGTGTTGGTATTTTCCACATCAACAGCTGATATATTATTGATCTATATTTGTTTGGGGCGGTTCCTTTAAGGGGTCTTTCTAAATCAATGAGGTCTTTCATTGGGTCTTCCATATGGGTATCTCAGATTTCTATGGGCATCTATTCATACGATAAAATTTCTATCATAGATGGAATTTTTTAAAAACAAAATCCGCGTATGCCACCAAAGCCTTGAGTTTTCCAGTTTGGTAATTTTTCAGTGTTCTTTTGAATGAAGCCTGATGTATTTCTACATTAGGGCTCTCCTCGAGTTTTGTCGACTCCTTTTCCACATTGCTTATCAATTCCGCTTTATTGTTATTATTTCGTTCCCATATTCTGCACCAAAATATTTTTACCTCCTTCGCAAATGGTTGATGGTAAGTCTTCGTCAATTCTCTTCCTACTTGCAGGCATAATTTTCTTTTGTTTTATTTGTTCTCTTTTGAGAGTTGTTCTCATCAGCATTAGCTGATAGTTTCTCAATGGAGTCTGAGTACCAAAATAATAAGTATCCTTAAGTATCCAGGACTCTTTTAAGTATTCTGGCCCATCTCAATAATGCAGTAGTTTGGATGATCTCAGCTAGTCCACTTATTTCAAGTCCTTGTATTAATCTTTTCGTGACTGTATCAATTACTATTGGTATTATCGCCACTGTCATGTTCCACAGCTTTTTTAATTCCCTTCCAAGGTCGAGATACTTATCCCACTTTTCACATTCTTATAATTTCATCTTTTGGTCCACCAAGACAGCAAAGTTAAAGGAATTACTAAACAGACAAAATGAAATTAAGATCAATCAGTTTTACCATTTTCAGTTTATTCTAAAGGGACTGATATCCACAATATGAGTCCGTGAAATAATCACGTGGTAAGCCTATCAGAAAAACTATATTTTTACAATAGTTGCACATTGACCTTTGGCTGAGCCGTCAATCAGGGATTTTGGGGACAGGATGTTCCAGGTGTGAAAACATGTGGACAGCATGCGTGGGTTGACAAGCGAAAGTAGATCACGTAAATCATGGGCCAGAAGAAGACATACGTGTTATGAGACTATATATACAAGGGTACCCACATTCAGAGGCTCAGCCGCGCTGAGCACTATCCATGGCGGGGTGCGGTGGCCCCCAGTTGACTCCGGTGGAGAATTTCTCGTCAAGGAAGCAAAGACGTGAATCCATGAATATGGAATTACAAGGTGGGTTAAGGAAAGGGCAATATAAAAGTCCTCCACAATTCTTTGTTCGCGTCCGTCTTTTTCCAGTCTGTCTTTCTCGCTCACGTACTGCCATCTTCGCGTAATAAATATGATATATATATGTATATATATATATATGTGTGTGTGTGTGTGTGTGTGTGTGTGTGTGTGTGTGTAAAAGATAGTATTATGGTCTTTTAACCATTCATCATATTATATAGCACCATTAGATTTTATGTATTTAACAAAGACCTTTTTAACCGTTTAGGGTATTACACAAGACGAAATTTCAAGTAGAGAAAAGGTGTTTTTAATTGAGTTTTCCTATTAGATGGTAGCTAAAGCAAAGTTATGAAACCTACTCTGTTCTAAAATTTGCTCCTAACTAAGAGGCGTGGTAAGGTCAGATAGATTTTTACCTTTTTCAGCAGCTTTATCACGAAAAGAAAAACAAACAGCCTCAGATCTAGGATACCATTTTGAAACGATGAAACCGCCACTCTAAGTTCAGCTTCAGGCCGTATGCGCTTTTCTTAAGTAAGCTAGCCTCATTGACAAGGTGATTAAAAAGTATTTCCTTTCTGTGCCTTCTTCGGATATTCATTTGTTGTAAAAACCCTAGTTAGGGAAAAATTATTTGAATTTTAAGATAGGAAATTATTTTTCGATCACCATCTATATAGGTCCTTTTTTCTTTCTGCAACATATTTTACAATACAAATTAGAGTCATGGTTTTAGGGGTAAGCTCCTGGAAGCAGTGAACTGAGTTCACACAGAAAATGATGCTGTTTAGATTCATTTGCGTATAACTGATTCAGAAATATATGATCCTATCATATATTGCGCCACTTATGGGTAAAGTTCACGCAGGGAAAATATATTTAATCTTTAACCATCACACTCTATTCACTGGCTCTCCTGGCTTTGACAATAAACTAAATCTAATGGTGAAACTGTACGTTTAAAAATCTGGAAAGAGATGAGTATCTATTCAATACCATTATCGTAGATCTTCTCTGGCCCAGAGTGGTAATTAATATTATGGTCGCATCTATTAATCAAGCAGATATGTTTTTAAATTATTTATATTTCATAGGAAAACTATACCCCATACAACAATGGACAAAGAAACAAAGTAAATAACTTAAAATGTAGATATAAACGCACAATGAAAGCAATTCCATAATCACTAGGTATCATAAACCCAGAGATATTGACATGCCTTTAAAATCAATCTTAAGGGATAAATTTTCTCGTAAACGTAAAACTCTGCATTAAAAACAAAAATAAACAACTTTAAGAAAACAAACAAAACAAAACAAAACAAAGGAACTGCGATACATTTTCGCGGAGGCTGAGTGATAAGTGTCTGGAATCTGGGAAACTGCTGCAATTGTACGGCTGACAGATATCTTGGACTTTCTGTGTTTCGTTACTGGAATTCAATTGTGCAAGACAAGATAATGATGATTGTAGTCTGAGAAACTTCGCTACTAATCTAATCTGAGCGTTTTCCCATTTCCTGAGAAATGAGCACGTCATCTTCGATCTACCTGTACTGCCTTGACATGAGACTGTCAGAGCAAAATTTCGGTAAAATGTACAGTTCGCAGAATACTGTTAATTGGAACCGAACATTCTTTCGAAAGCTTAAACAGAAACCTAACGTCTGCATTAATTTTCGTTGGAGATAAGAGTAACATAAATAACTCAGCTGACAATTCGGAAATATTTGGGTCACTTAAATATAGAGAACTCTAATGCTGAATCATTGGTCAATTAAAAGACTCTATAGAATCTGAACTATATCACTACAAACAATGTACGACTAGTAATTTGTACGGACTGAAGGCATCGACTCAACGCGATAATAATAATAATAATAATATGAAGAACAAGAACAAGAAGAACCAGAACAAGAAGTAAAGTTGGTGACCGTAGTCGAAGGTGACCCGAAATCTCCCTACTCAGTAGCTACTACACCGCGGTGTAAGGGAGGGCGCCACTAATTTTACTGGATTACTCCATTTTACCCTTGGCCCTTACCTTATAATGCTCACTGATAAGAGAGGTGGCATCAATTACCATTTTTTAGTCTTTGGTTTTACTCGACCTGGGATTGAACACCGGTCTCATGGACCATTATTGAACACACTACTCATTTGACCAATGGCCCAATAATAATAATAATTATTATTATTATTATTCACTCATTAGAGCTTTTCACGTCAGCGTTGGGACGAGGGTTTTTCACAGGAATCTGAGTGACAACAAGTCTCCTCAAGTCTCCAAGACTCTTCTCAGTATTCTAGCCGTTCTCAGTAATGCTGTCGTTTGGATGGTCTCCACCCGTCCGCCAACTTCTAAGTCCTTCAGTCCCTTTAGTAATCCTTTTGTTAATGTTCCAAACGCACCAATTACAATTGGTATAATTGGTTCCGCAGTTTTTTCAATTCCCTAGCAAGGTCGAGGTACTTATCCTTCTTTTCACATTCTTTTAGTTTTATTCTGTGGTCAGCCGGGACAGCCAAGTCGACTATTTAGCAAGTTCTCTTTCTTTTTCTTTTTTTTTTTTTTTTGATTATCGTGTATTATTTGATTTTTATTAAGTCTGGTTTTCAGGGCGGGATTAGGTTATCCGTTTGTATGTTAAAGTCCTATAGAAGTTTATGCGGGTCATTTTCTAGGACAGGTGCTGGGTTGTGCATATACCATTTGTTAGTTTGGTCAAATTTAATTTTCTTGCACATTTCCTAGTGAATCACCTGACCGACCCAGTCGTGTCTCGCATTATACGCCCTCTGTGCTAATTTTCTGTATTCGCTTATTATGTGACTGATGGTTTCATCTCTGTCACCACATAGCCTGTATTTACTATTTTGTTGAGTCTTCTCTATTCTCGCTTTGATATGATTGGTTCTTACGGCGTTGTCTTGTGCTGCTAATAGGAGAGATTCTCTTAAAGTTTTCTTTTCTTAGCTATGTCCAGGTTTTGTCGCGCGAGATGTTGTTATTATTATTATTCACTCATTAGAGCTTTTCACGCCAGCGTTAGCCGATGGTTTTTCACTGGAGTGTGTGTGACAGCAAGTCTCCTAAAGTGTCTAGGACTCTTCTCAGTATTCTGGCCGTTCTCAATAATGCTGTCGTTTGGATAGTCTCTACCCGTCCTCCAACTTCCAAGTCTTCCAGGCCTTTTAATAATCCTTTAGTTATTGTGCCTGATGCACCAATCACAATTGGCACTATCGTTACTTTCATATTCCACTGCATTTTCAATTCTCTAGGACGAGGTACTTATCTTTCTTTTCTCTTTCCTTCAGATTTATTCGGTGGTCCGCCAGGACAGCAATGTCATCAATTTTACAATTTTTCTTTTTTTTTGGTTGATTATTATGAGGTCTGGTCTTCTGGCCAGGATTAAGTGATCCGTTTGTATGTTAAAATCCCATAGGAGTTTATGCGTGTCATTTTCTAGGACAGGTGCTGGGTTGTGCATATACCATTTGTTTGTATGGTCGAATTAAAATTTTCTACACATTTCCTAGAAGTAGTAGTACTAATTTTGCTGTAATTGTTGAAGTAGTAGTTGTAAAAGCTTAGAATATAACAAGTGAACCCGATCAAACAAACAGATATTAAAGAAAAAATTTAAAAAAAGGATTAATCTCAGACGAAGGAGAACACCTATCAAAACCAAACTCTAAAGAAGAAATAACATCAAATAAACAAATATTAAGGAAATCCCCGTTGTAAGATACTCTGGACCATTCTTAAACTGGTGGAGTAAAAGACAATATAATTAATGACTATTCCCCAGAATTTACTCTAGAAAGGCAAACTCAATGTCTCAAGAAAAAGAAAACGTAGGATGAAGATTCGCCCGGATTGAGGATGGTGTTGGCGCAACGGTTCAATAATTTGAGCAATACTCAAAGATTAGCAAAGGAAAACGTTTTACAGAAGTCAACAGAAATAATTAAAGACAAATAGAAAAATAACAGAATCTAGAAAACAAAAATTGGAAGAAATAAAAAATGAACTGTGTGGATTCTTTAATTGACAATCTCCGGAAATTGCACACGAAGATATCTGGGCATGGCTAACAGACAAGATACTAAATCTTTGTTATGAAAAAAATAACAATTACATCAAAAACAACCCTGATAACACGTAGGATATGTAGTGACAGTTAAACAGCTTATCATTTTGTGTCATATAATTAAGGAATGTTCTTTTTATATCAATCCTTCTTCGTTAGTTATATTTTATTATTTAGTTTGGTAAGGCTTTGAACTATTCGAGTCTCTTGAGTTCAGGTGCATAGCCATTGGGTGCAGTTTACGCTCGCGTGCAAAGGATATGACAATCACCATTGTTATAATAAACACCCAGAAAGGAAATGGAGGTGGAGTGTGGATGACGTCATACTCGGAAGAGTTGGTCCTAAGAATTTGATGATTTTGGAAAGAGTCAGTTGAGATTGGATCATGGAGTCAGACAGTTGAGTTTCTGCCATTGTAGCAGAAAGAAAAGTTTTCTACCGTTGCGGCACCGGTTAAGCTTTTCGAGTCTCTACAGACAGAGGGTTGGGGTCAGCATAGTAAGAATTGTGTCCCTCTCATCGTTACGCCATGGATCGAAGTCAAGAAATGTATAAATCGTTCGTATCTGAAACAACAAAGTCCGCCTGTATTGTATTTGTATCTGCATTTGTATATGTATTGTATTACTGTTGTGATTGATACCATTATAATTATCATATTTCCCCAACCCCTCCGCTAAAGCAGGATATTACACTAGGCCAATTTTTAAGCGGAGTTTAACAGGTTTGTATTCAGAGTTTTTCCTTCTCGTAGACTAGTTGCCTCACCAAGGCTGAAGAACACAGTCTGTCCTATTATTTACCAATAGCTGGAGGGGGAATAATTATATTCATACCTTTCCCAAGGGTATTAATGCTATGTGAAATGCAATTAGCCTGGTCCAGGATTTGAACTCGTGTCACCGTGTCCATTTCCTAAGACGATAACCATAACACCACGGGCACCTACCATTATGATTATGGCTGTGGTATGCAACATTTGTAAGCCAACGCAACAAGAAAGAAAAGAAAGCAAGGTACGCTTGAGTGGGAAAGACGATCCGTCGTGAATAGTGCAAGAGGTTAAAATTTGACCATGCTAACAAATGGTATATGTACAAACCAGAATATATCCTAGAAAATGCGATGCATGAAATTCTCTTAGACTTTTAGATACATACGGACCACTCTGTCCCAACCACAAGACGAAATATAGTATAAATGAACATAAGAAAAGTTACTTATTATCTAGAGGATTTTGCTTTTCCCGTGGGTCATAGATAGTAATAAAAGAAAGAGAACAAATCATAAAATAACTGTATATTGCCAAAAACCGTAAAAAGCAGTAGACTATTAGTATGACTGATGCCAGTTTTAATCTGTACTCTTTGGAACAGTCCTGAAAAAAAAGAGACTTCAGGAATGGTATCGCAGAGAAAGATACCAGAAACTAAAAAGATAATATCAGCTAGAAGAACTCTAGAGATCTGAAGAGATTTGCTGCGACTCATATTTCCATGAAAAATCATGAGTTAAAACTTATGTGAAAAACTGGCAATGTGGGAAAAAATAAAATAATTCCAGATTAAAGATAAAATTACTTAGAAATTACGGCAAAATATTTCGGGGATAATATATTAATGATTTATCATTTATTATTGAAAAAGTGTTTTTCTTATGTGAAAAATTTAAACGATGACCAGTATGAAGAGAGATAAAAGAACGAAATATTTTTATACTTAGAATTGACAAAATATATCTTTGTTAAACTACGCCGACCTGACGGACGGAAAGAGTTCTGTCCTGTGTGATCCTTCATCATGGTATTACGCTTAGCAATGACGAGTACATAACTGCCAATTTCCTACCTGGCCCGGTCAGCTGAGGCAGTAGAATACACTGACTGTATTGGGTTAAAACTCCCCCAAACGAGTGTCCTGTTATGACATTAAACAATCTGAAAGGGAGACTTCAGGAATGCTGGAGGTTTGGGGGATGTGGAGTACCCTTTCATTGCCATTACTCCCAGATTCACTCTAGCCCGGAGTTATGACACCTGTTAGGGTCCAATCTATGGGTCTAATAGAACTAAACCGTGTACTTATGCTGAACTGAATTGTTTGTAATTAATTGTTCTGACATTTAAGACTTTGTTTAAACTGTGCACTTCTGCTAAACATATTTTTTAAAAATAGAACTGTACTGGCATTTAATTGTGAGTAGACAAAAAATATATATTTATACTAAACTGGATTGCTTGAAACGTTTATCAAAATAACCTAATTCGGCGTTAAATGACCCGAAAAGGGTTGATACGGCGTAAAACCAACCAACCAACCATTCCCTCTTTACTTGAATTATTTGTACCGAGGAAGATGATGCCCACAGAATCGAGTAATTCTGTGAATGATTCTTTTTTGGTTCCCAGCTATTTCCTAATAGTCTTCACGGAGTGATGGAATCATGATTTACCAATAGACACTGATTTGACTCATAAAACAAACGATTTCTGCCAGTGTACAAGCTATGACCCCAAAAGGCATCCGATTTTGAGAATCCAGTTTGGGAGTTTTGGCTACAGTAGAATCAACATTCATTTTTCATTAAATCAATATCAAATCTGACCCGAGTCGTTTTACCTGTGCATGTCCCATCTAGGGGTCAGATATATTCTTGAGCGATAATTTTAAAAATAAATACGAACTACATTGGCTGGTGAAGGATTAATATTTCTACAAATTTGAAGTGTTTAATGTGTTTAAAATGATTGTGTTTGCATAAAACTAGAGAACATAATTGTTAAATTGATTTGACTAAAAGTAATCACATAATGGTATAAAGTAACCAAACAGTGGGATAAAATAACCAAACAATGCTATCATCATCATCATCATCATGTCGCGCCGCTAGCACGGATATCCCTGACCCTCTCTCGCCACTTCTCCCTATCATTCATCGCCTCCGGCAGGTCTTCAGAGTTACATCCCATGTCCTCACATAGTTGCTGTATGTAAGTTCGTGCTGGTCGTCCTGCTTTTGCACATCCATACATGGGTGTCCACATGAGTACATCGCTTATGAGCTCGTCCTTGCTTCTCCAGCAGTGTCCCGCGTGTCTGGTCCGTCGAACTTGTATAATTTTCGTGATGGGGGGCAAGTGTCCGTATAGTTGGTGTCTCGTGGGGGTGTTGTCGCCAGGACTTGTTCAATACTGCTCTCAACATTCTTGTGTAATTTCCGTCTAGTTTCCTCTCCAGCCGCTTAGTTAGCGTCCATATGTTGCATCCATATAGCAGTATCGACACAACCGCTATAAAGAAACCAAATAGTGGTATAAAGTAACTCGTGTTATAATGTAACTAAATAATGGTATAACGTGACCAAATAATGGTATACAGTAACCAAATAATGGTATAAAGTAACAACAGAGAGGCATAAACAATAGTATTAAGTAACCAGACAATAGTATAAAGTAACCACACGGTGGGGTAAAGTAACGGAACAATGGTATAAACAACCAAACAATAGTATGAAACCAATAGATTCACATGTTTAGCCTCAGTCAGCATCAGGAAGCACTTTTTATTTTGCGTGTTCTACCATCATCACAACAACAAAAATAAAGCCAAAAAAAATACAAAACGTTGTCAATATCTTGAGGGAAAATATAAAAATTAAGCTTTGTCCGTTTTTCTTATGATGAAAACGACAAATAAAACAACGATTACTCTGAAACCACACGATACAATATGAATCTTAGACATTATAAAGAAATTCAATGTTAAGAACGAGTATGAAGAACATATTTAGAAACACACAGGGTGCGGCAGAAATATCTCCTATATTTTAATTTAACAAAATGGTCAAGGTAACTGATATTACAAAATTTATTTCACTGTTGTTGAAATAAACAACTACTGTTGTTATTCATTTGGCTTTCTTTTAATTGATGAACCTTTGGTTTTGAAATTTTTTAACCATGGCAATATAAAACATTTTGTATTTAATTTTTCTCCAGTGATTTATATAAGGCAGTTTAACACAGAAATCATGTCTACGCATTTCTGTAAATAGGTTCACGTTTCAAAATCATCAAACATTACTAAATTTAAGAAAAGTCTCAGCCGTTATATTTCTATGGCAAATTGTTTAAATTTTTCTACCTTAAATATAGAGAACTATTTTTATAGAAGCCACAACATTTAAACGTTCTAAACGTATTTTTATACCCTAGTTATAGATTCTATATATGAACTAGGTTTTGTCTCGTCTGGTGCGAAGCCAATTTCTGTTTTATATTTTTATTAGCCGAACGAAAAAAAAATCTCTCTGTATTCCTCTTCCACTCTCTGTCATTCATTCATTCTCTCTCTCTCTCTCTCTCTCTCTCTCTCTCTCTCTCTCTCTCTCTCTCTCTCTCTCTGTGTGTGTGTTCTGAAATAGCATTCCAGACAGATATAGAGAATCTCTGAGGAATTATGAGACTGGTTTAGCAAGTACCTCGCTACCTTGAGATAATTTCGTTTTCAAAAGAATCGTTCGAAATGAAAACTTTTGCTTTTGCAAAACGCATACTTGGATTGATGTTAATAATTTGATCAGCAATTCGTCTCGCCATATCTAAAACCAATTTATCTTTCTGTTGTCATCCTTTGAATTGCGAGTAATGAACATCTGCTTATCAGACGTTGACAGTTGCTGCTTTTAGACGCAAATCACTTGGAGACGATCAAGTCACCGTGAATTCCAGTGAACTTGTCAATGTATAATACTCAAATTAGGCGTGCAATGCTTAGCAAGGTCATTTCGGCAAGTCTTTTCAGTCGTGTAATGAGTTACATTTCCAGTGCAATGTCATTATATTGATTCTGGAAAAGCTCAGGCGAAGATCATGGTAAATGACACGATTCAGTTTAGAATATGCAGTATTTGATTGAGACAAAAATTATGCTCAGCAAAATGTGGTACAATAGAGTCGGATTCTAATATTTTAACTTCAACTTTGAAACGGCAGCAGATACAAAACAAAGAAGAAAAAATATGCCAGTCTACCATCTCGACGAAGTTAACAAAATTGTATATATAAACTTTCGATTTTATCCTAGCTTAACAAATCAGTTGGTTGGTTGGTTGGTGAGTCGTTTTTTATGGCATATCAACCTTTATAGGTTATTTAATGCCACAACTAGTTTTATTACAAATAAAATGGTCTATTCAAAAGGATTCAGTATATTACGTGTACACAGTGTAATTGTCAAAAACATTTCAATTTCAAGCTATTCAGTTTAGTCAAACTGATCTAATTTAAAGAATTCAGTTTAGCGTAAGTACAGTTTCAATGTCAAAAACAGTTCTATGTCGAACAATTCACTTTAGCATAATTACGCAGTTTAAATATCAAAACAGTTCTATTTTGAGCAATTCAATTTAGCATAAATATGCCGTTTATTGCTATTTGACCAATAGATATGACCCTATTAGGTGCTTCCTCATTGGGCGAAAGTGGACATAGGAGCGATGGCAATGAAGGGATACTCCGCATTCCCCAAAACTCCAGCATTGTTGGACCTTCACCATCAGATTGTTTAGTGTAATAATCAGAACACTAATTAGGGAGGTCTTACCCTTCTGCAGAGAAGCAATCAGTGTATTCTACCGCCCTAATTGACTGGGCAAAGTGATAGATACTTAACGATCAATCACATAAATAGCGAATTCCGTAAATTTGTGCAAAGTGAGTATAAGATTAGATATCCGTGGGTGGGCAAGGTGAACCATTATGATTTGTGCAAGAAATTTAAGTTTGACCAGACAAGTAAATGATATATACACAACCCAGTATCTTTCCTGGAAAATGAGACTCATCAAGTTCACTAGGATTTTGAGATACAAACCCAGCATTTAATCTAATCTCCGTCGTAGGAAAAGATCTAATGATAGTTAACAAAAAAAAAAGAAAGAACGGGGCAAATAGTGGATTTTATCATTCGGGCTTAACATAGAGTAAAACTAAAAGCATGCGAAAAGAGAGATAAATATCTAGACCTTTCTAGAGAACTGAAAAACTATGGAACATGAAAATGATTGTAATACTAATTGTAATTGGTGCGCTCGATACAGTTACAAAAGGAGGACGAGTGGAGACCATCCAAACTACAGCATTATTGAGATCGGTCAGAATACTGAGATGAGTCCTAGAGACATACGAGTCTTGCTGCCACTAAATCTCCAGTAGAAGACCATCAACAAATGCTGGTGTAAAAAATCTCTCAAATAATAGCCTAAAAACCCTAAAAATATCAAATTGGAAAAGGCCAGTCCATGATGGAATACATGGATTCTGGCTCAAGAAATTCACCTCCATTCATGACAGACTATCGTTAGAAATGAACAAATGCCTACAAAGAGCCCACGTACCCAATTGAATGACCAAAAGAAGGACAACATTGATACAAAAGGACCCAAGCAAAGGAACCGCCCCAAGCAATTACAGACCCACAACTTGCCAGTCGATAATGTGGAAAATATTAACAGCACAAAGTAAAGAGATTTACTACTCACTAACAAGCCGTGGTTTATTTTTGGATGAACAAAAAGGATGTTGCAAAGGAACCAGAGGCACAGCAGAAATAGTTTACGTATATCAACATGTCCTAAATGAGAGCACGACCGGGTGGGGAAATTTAGCTATGGCATTGTTCCGCAAAGCTGGATAATAAACTGACTCAAAATGTACAAAATATCACATGAAGTCATAAACTTTATCGAGAAAAACATGAAAAGCTGGGGAGTGGAATTGATAGCAGGAGAAAGAAGCTTAGCTGAAACAAAGATCCAAAGAGGTATTTTCCAAGGAGATGCTCTATCACCCTTAATATTCATAATTGCCATGATGCCACTTAACCACATAATCAGAAAATGCACAGCCGGATACAAACTTAGTAGATCACAAAAAAAGATCAATCACGTTATGTACATAGATGACATCAAACTATTTGCAAAAAATGAAAAAGAACTGGAAACTCTAATACACGCAGTTAGAATATACAGTAGAAAAATGTGCGAATTCTTGTAATGAAAAGTGGCAGACGACATCTAATTGACGGAACGGAACTACCAAATCAAGACAAGATTAGAACGGTCACAGTAAATGAAACCTACAAATACTAGGGCGTCTTTGAGGCTGACACCATCAAACAAGTGGAAATGAAAGACAAAATTAAAAAAAGAATATCTCAAAAGAACTAGAAAACTAGTACAGACAGAACTCTCTAGCAGAAACCTCATCGAAGTAATAAATACTTGGGCTGTGTCCCTCGTTAGATATTCGGAACCCTCTCTGAAATGGATCAGAGATTAACTTTTACAAATGGACCAAAAAACACGAAAACTTATAACCATGCATAAGGCATTACCTCCCAGAAAAAAGGATTATTAAAGAGACTGAAGGACTTGGAAATAAGAGGACAGGTGGAGACCATCTAAACTACTATTTTATTGAGAACTGCCAGAATAGTGAGAAGAGTTCTGGGGACTTAAGGAGATTGCTGTCATTCAAACTTCAATGAAAGACCATCAGCTAACGCTGATGTGAATAACTCTCAAGGAGTAACCAATAATATTAATCATGAGACTACTCTACTCTACTCTACTACTACTAATAATGTAGATTATGTTCTGATAGAAATTAAACAAACAATTCCATAAAATGCAAATGCAGCAAATTAGCACAGAAATAGTATAAGACTAGACACAACTGTGTAGGCAAGGAGATCCACTGGGAAGTGTGAAAGAAATTGAAGTTTGTCCATACGACCAAATGGTATATGCACAACCCAGAATTTGTCCAGGAGAATGAGACGCAAAAACTCCGCTGGAATTTTAAGATACAAATGGATATCCTAATCTTGACCAGACGACTAAAACTTTTAATATTCAACAACAACAAAAAAAGAACTAACAAAATTGTGGATCTTGCTGTCCCGGCTAACCACAGAAAAAAATTGAAAGAAAAGAATAAGAAGGATAAATACCTGGACCTTGATAGTGAACTGGAAAAACTGTGAAACATGAAAGTGACTGTCATACAAATTGTAATAGGTGCTATTGATACTGTCACCAAATGATTGATAAAAGGACTGGAGGAGTTGGAAATAAGAGGACGTGGAGACAATTCCAACAACAGCATTGTTGTGATTTGCCAGAATACAGAGAAGAATCCTGGAGACATGAGGAGACTTGTTTCACTCAAAGTCCTGTGAAAGACCAACACCGTTAGCTGATATGAAAATCTAGACTAGCGAAAATTTAGACTAGAGAAGGAAATGTTAAATTTACAAATCATATTAATTGTTTATCATGTGACATTTTTTCTTCTTAATTACAATATATTTATTGTAGTGTTTAATGTAAATATGAATACATTCGAAAATTGGATGTTGGGTGTTTAGGTTCTAATACCGACACAGAACACAACAGGAAATAATAAATGTTCTCCTGTAATAACCGTTTCAATGAATTATTTAACGTTTCTAATAATATGTATGTCAATTACATTTCTTCCTGAAGCAAAAGATGTGCTGAATAGTGATAATCACAGTCAGTTAAGTGGATTATAAATTCATTTCGGAACATTCGAGACCTAATATTGCGACTGCTTATGAAGCGTAACAATATAATACCTTGCAAACTATAGGTTTTGGATTAGAATACTTGAAAACTTAAAACACTCTGCAAATTATTCGTATTAAACAAGTTACTTGAAGCTATATATATATATATATATATATATATATATATATATATATATTCAGGGTTTACTTTTTCCGAGAACAGTTGCCATATCAAGGTTAAAGAGCGCAGTCTGCCCACTATTTACCATATCTGAAGTGATAATAATTAATTGTATACCTTTTTCATTGGTATGAACTGGGAATAGCAAATATTTGAGCTCGGTTTGTCGTATCTATTTCCTACGTCGTTAACCATTACACCACGGAATATATATATATATATATATATATATATATATATATATATATATATATATATATATATATATATATATATATATATATATATATATATATATATATATATATATATATATATATATATATATATATATATATATATATATATATATATATATATGTGTGTGTGTGTGTGTGTGTGTGTGTTTGTGTGTGAGTAATACTTTCACTTTTAAAACTGTGATTTTAAATAGACCAACTATTTTCTGTTTTTGATTCGTTCACTCTCTGTATGTGCCTTTGATTTTTGGGTGAAATAAATTTAGGAAGGCACCGTATGTTTTCCTGGTACTTTCGCCCCCTCCCCGCAACTGGAATTATCTTTGGGAGCAAAAGATGAAATATTTTTTTCGGACCGTATATTAAATCACAAAATATTTTATCATGATTTAACCCTCTAATAATGTTAACACGATTTACAATATGTACAAATTAGTATATAAGAAGAATTTCAACACCTAATTTTATTTTTCGAAATATTACATATCAAAAAAAAATATTACATATTAAAAAAAAAGGACCTAGACAACAGTTTCTTGTTATCTACTGTTTTTTCAAAAGAAATATTTTGACCAGTGTTAAGAGCCTATCTCGGTAGTCATTACAATGTTTGATGTTGACTACTCTATATCCAGCTCAAAGGAATAGATCAGAGACCGACATACACAGGAATACACATTGATATTCATTTTGCCTTGTGCCTCATCTAAACCAAAATCATTGTAAATTACTAGACACTAACAGACCCAAAACAGAGATCTTTCAATTTTTTTTCTGTGTGTCTGTCTCTCTTTATATATATATATATATATATATATAACGCGGGGGTCCATAAGAGTACATCACTTATGAGTTCGTCCTTGCTTCTTCAGTAGTGTCCTGCATGTCTGGTTCGTCTAACTTGAACAGTTTTCGTGATAGGAGGCAAGTGGCCGTATAGTTGGTGTCTTGTGGGGTGTTGCCACCAGGACTTGTTCAAGATTGCTCGCAGCATTCTTGTGTAATTGCTGTCTAGCTTCTTCTCTAGCCGTTTTGTTAGAGTGCATGTAGTGCATCCATATAGCAGTATCGATGCGACCGCTGCATGGAAGAAACTGCGTTTCATTTTATCGGTTAGGTCTGATTTCCACCCCCACATATGGTCGAGCAAAAGCAGGACGACCAGCACGAACATACATTCAGCAACTATGTGAGGATACGGGATGTAGTCCAGAAGACCTGCCAGAGGCGATGAACGACAGGGAAAAGTGGCTAGAGAGGGTCAGCTATATCCGTGCTACCAGCACGACATGATGATGATGATGATGATATATAAGGACTTTGAATAAGTTCTCTCAGTTTGCCACGTATGACGTTCCAATGTATGCGTGTGTAGTTTCAGATTATAACGCATTTGTAAGAAAGAACTATAAGCAAGCTTGAAATTCAGAGAATGTCATATCGCCGAAATGTAAACAACTTTGGTTTTCATTGTACTAAACATGTCGGATTTCTTTCCAAAGAAAGTGTATTTCTGATGAATTTTACTGCACTACTTTATTCAAAGAAATCTGCAGCTGAAGTACAAATGATTCATGTTAGGATTTACGGTGACCAAGCTCGGAAGGAAACAACATGAAGAGAATGGTTTAAACGCCTCACAAATTATGATTTTAATTTTGAAGATAAAGAATGACCTGGAACACTCAAAAAGATTGAAGACAAAGAATCGGAGGCATTACTTCTCAAAAACTTATGTCAGGTGCAAGGTGCACTTGCAGAATCGTTAGAAGTTGATCACACAACAGCTTCGAAACGTTGGAAAGCATTAGGAATGTTTCAAAAGTAAGGAAATTGGGTATTGTACGAGATAAAGCCGACAGACGTTGATCAGCATCTTTTCATATGTAAACAACTGCTTCAATGGCAGAAAAGGAAATGTTTTTTGCATCGGATCGTGACTGGCGATGAAAAGTGGATATACTACAATAACCCAAGGCATAGAAAATCGTGGTGTTAGTCTGGCTATTAATCAAAATCGGTTGCAAAGTCAAATATCCAGGGTTCGAGGCTTCTGCTCTGCACTTAGTGGTATTAGCTGAGTTTCATCACGAGAGATTGCAATCAAAAATAATTGATGCGTTTGAGCCGACTATTGAAGGAAAAACGGCCGCTCTACGACAAAAGACATGATAAAGTATTTATGTAATATGACAACGCAGGGCCACATCTTGCAAAACGGGTGAAAACCTACATAAAATACAAAAATGGAAAGTCCTGCTACTGAGCGGCGGTTTCATTCTTAAGAAGATGCCAAAAAATGGGTCGGCTCGAGGTTAGCCTGAAAAGACGCGTCTTGTTTCCGCGTGGAATTCAAATGCTCCAAGAAAGATGGGAAAAAGTAGTGGCTGGAGATGTATGATACTTTCAGTCACATATATCTCACTAATTGATAAAAATAAAACATTTATTTTCACGAATTATCAGCGAAAACTTATTCAAGGTTTATATATATATATATATATATATATATAGATAGATATAATGATAGATAGATATATTGATAGATAGATAAAGTAAATTTGGCGACCGTTGATGAGGGCGACTGGAAAGCACACTTTTCATTCCCTACTACACCGACTTGTAGAGGAGAGGGCTAAGCCTTTCCCCGGATTGATCAAATTTACCCTTGTTAAGTATTTTATAATGCGTAGTGTTAAGCAAGAACGTATCAAGTACCACTTTTTTTGTCTTTAGCATAACTCGACCTCGGATTAAACCCTGGTCTTCCGGACCATTGGCGACCACTATAAATATATATTATTTTATTTTCATGCCTATTCGATACCGGACATTGGCCTAGGGGTTAGAGTGTTCGCCAATGGCCCGGGAGACCTGGGTTCAATCCCAGG
>OY757924.1:41112731-41145231 GCA_963585895.1 Sepioteuthis lessoniana
GTTATACTACTACTATAATAATAATGATAATAATAATTACTATTATTATTATTATTATTATTATTAGTATTAGTAGTAGTAGTAGTAGTAGTAGTAGTAGTAGGTTTGTTGTTTGGGTTTTACGGCATATCAATCTTCGTAAGTTATATAATGCAACATTCATTTTTATACAAATAATCAGTTATATCTCAAACAATTTAGTTTATCATGAGTACAAAGTTTAATTTAAAAAAAAACATTTCTATATCAAGCTATTCGTTTTATTCAAACAGTTCTTTTTCAGCCAATTCTGTTTTAGTATAATTATAGGTTTTGTGTACACACATTTAAATGTCAAAACAGTTCTATACTAAATAATTCAGTTTATCATAAGTATGCAGTTCAGTTCTATTTAACCCATAGATAGGGCCCTATCAAGTTGAACCTTTCCGGGTGACAGTGGCCCGGAATGGTAATCAGAGTTGATAGTCTTATCTTCGAGGTAAGGTCGTAGTCGTGTTTCAGATTTAGTTATTTATGAGTTTTTTTTTTTCGTTGGAACAATATTTCTTCACTGGCAAATTAGTTCATAAATTAATTTGCTCAGTGGACAAATTCATTCCTGGAAAAAAATCCATCAATATGCGTTGGAATCGTTCGAGCATCCCTTTTTTTTTTTTTTGCTTTGCATTAACTCTCTAGCTTTCCAAGAACGATTATATTTCTCATGTAAAACTTACTCGCTTCCTCTGTGTCGATTTTATATTTAAAATTACCGCTGATTTCATTTATCACCAATAAGTCGGCAATATTCCCTTTGCTAGATAAATTTCATTGGATTTTGAGAGTACATGATCAAAAGAACTCATATCTGTTATTTTTGGCTACAGTGAAAAGTCCTCGATAATTTATCATCTCCTTTTCCTCATGCTTCCTGAACAATAAGAAGAAACTTACCATCGAAAATTGTTTGGACCTACTGTATATATAATGTATATATATACTGTAAAATATATAAACCTAGGGTTTATATATTTTACCGACAATTACCGAATGTTCGATGCATTATTTCTCTATTATACACTCACTCTCTCACACACTCACTCTCTCTCTCCCTCACATACATACACGGACACACACATACGCACACACACAGAGAGACACACACCCAATCTTTCTCTCACTCTCTTTCTCTCTCTCTCTCTCTCTCTCTCTCTCTCTCAATCTTTTTCTCTGTGTCTGTCTATCTGTCTGTCTCTCTCCCTCTATATATATATATAAAGTTTGAGTTCAAAATTTACTTTCTCCCATACTGGTTGCTTTACCAAAATAATTAGCCATTTCGGCAGGAAGAAGCCATTTTGTTTCAAAGAGGAAATGAAAAGCCAGCAGCTTCGTCCACGATTTATATATTATAAATTCTATTGGATATTCGTAACTAATATATATAAAATTATGATTCATATGGAATGTATAAAAAAAAGATATTAAAAAATTACATTGTGTAAATTATATTTTGTATGACTGAATAATAAATAGATAAATATATATATATATATATATATATATATATATATATATATTACTTATAATATATCATCATATTGTATATTCTAATCATAAATTGTATTATATATTCGTTCATGTGGAAAATAATATATGCATACAAGAAAACGTTATATATATATATATATATATATATATATATATATCACAAAAGTGTATCACAAAAGTGAGTATACCCTCAGATTTCTGCAGATATTTAAGTCTATATCTTCATTGGACAACACTGACAAAATGACACTTTGACACAATGAAAAGTCGTCTGTGTGCAGCTTCTATAACAGATATAATTTATTTTCCCCACAAAATATTACCATTAAAAATTAAACCCCTGCCAACAAAAGTGAGTACACTCCTAAGAAACAACACCCCTAAATGTCCAAATTAAGTACTGTTTGTCATTTTCCCTCCAAAATGTCATGTGACTCATTGGTGTTGCTAGACCCATGTGTTACTAGGCCCATGTGCATAGGAAGCAGGTAGTTCAAATTTGTAGTGCAGCTCTCACACTCTCTCATATTTGTCACTGAAAGTTCCAACATGGCACCACATGGCAAAGAACTCTGAGGATCTTAAAAGACGTATTGTTGCGCTACATGAAGATGGCCAAGGCTACGAGAAGATTGCCAACACCCTGAAACTGAGCTACAGCACAGTGGCTAAGGTCATCCAGCGTTTTAAAAGAGCTGGTTCCACTTAGAAGAGGCCTCGAGTAGGTCGTCAAAAGAGGCTGGCGCACGTGCTGAGCGCACGTGCTGAGCGTCATATCCAAATGCTTTCTTTGAAATATCGACGTAGGGGTGCTGTCAGCATTGCTGCAGAGATTGAAGAGGTGGGGACTTAGCCTGTTATTGCTCAGACAATACGCCACACTCTTCATCAAATGTGCATGGCTGTCACCCCAGTAGGAAGCCTCTTCTGAAGATGATACACAAGAAAGCCTTCAAACAGTTTGCTGAAGACATCTCAAAAAAACATATAGAATACTGGAACCATTTCCTATTATCTGATGAGATGAAGATTAATTTGTTTGGTTCTAGTGGCTTCAAGCATGTGTGGTGGCGACCAGGTGAGGAGTACAAAGATATATGTGTCATGCCTACAGTCAAGCATGGTGGTGGGAATGTTATGGTCTAAAGCTCCATGAGTGCTGCAAGTTTTGGAGAGTTATATTTCATTGAGGAAAACATGTACTCCAACATGTTCTGTGAAATACTGCAGTAGAGCATGATCCCCTACCTCCAGCAACTGGGTAGCTGGCCAGTGTTCCAGCATGACAATGACTCCAAACACACCT
This sequence comes from Sepioteuthis lessoniana, assembly GCA_963585895.1. Classification (NCBI taxonomy): domain Eukaryota; kingdom Metazoa; phylum Mollusca; class Cephalopoda; order Myopsida; family Loliginidae; genus Sepioteuthis; species Sepioteuthis lessoniana. The sequence goes on from OY757924.1 coordinate 41,115,571, forward strand.
CCAATACAACCATTGCTTTACTGAATAGGCTGAGGGTAAAGCTGGCCAAGCATGTCTCGTGACTTGAATCCAATAGGACATCTTTGGGGGATCCTCAAGCGGAAGGTGGAGGTGCGCTAAGACTCAAATATCTGCAAGCTCCGAGACGTCGTTATGGAGGAGTGGAAGAGCATTCCAGTGGCTACCTGTGAAGCTCTGGTAAATTCCATGCCCAGGATAGTAAAGGCAGTTCTGGATAATGATGGTAGCCATACAAATATTGACAATTGACATGGGGTATGTTAATATTGACAACTTTCCTTAAGGGGTTTACTCACTTTTGTTGGCAAGGGTGTAGCTTTTAATGGTTATATTTTGTGTTATTTTGAAGAGAAAATAAATTAACTCTGTTATATAAGCTGCACACAGACTACTTTTCATTGTGTCAAAGTGTCAATTTGTCAGTGTTGCCCCATGAAGAGATATACTTAGATATCTGCAGAAATGTGAGGGGTGTGCTCACTTTTGTGATACACTATATATACACACACACACACATATGTGTGTGTGTGTGTGTGTGTATCCCCTTCTCTCATTCCTCCCAGTTAAAGAAGCAAGGAGTGACACATTTTTCTTCTGGATGTGTAAGAGGAACCTTACCCTGGAATGATAGCCCGGAACATATGGTAACGAGATTTTAAATCAGGGTTTTCCACCAAATGCTCCCTAGACTAGAGAGACTATTCTCTCCTATTATTATAGGACCTACCTTTGAAGTTAGCAGAAGCAGTGCCAGTAGGAACTTTGAAAAACCTTATCGATTCCACACACACACACACACACACACACACACGCACGCACATATATATATATATATATATATATATATATATATATATATATATATTAGACTTTAAAATCTCACCCGTCTTACAAAGGAATTAATAAACGATATGAAATGAAATAATATTAAAAATAAAAAAGGTAACCTTCTGTTTCAAAATCTGACAAATTCTCTTGAAGTAGGGAAGAATATGTCCTTGAGGAACGAAGAAATTAAACCCGAGAGAAGAATTAAATATCATTCGGAAATTAAATCGGCAACATTATTTGAAAAAAAAAATCTTCAGAAGAAAGTTCAACACGTTCTGAAATTCCGCTGCTCTTCTTGAACGAACGTCATCAGGAAGCACGAAGAGAATGCTGACGTCGACACGAAAATTAAATTTGATAAAAAAAGAAAAAAAAATAAAAAAAATAGAAGAAATTTATGAGGCAAGCCGGCAAGCTTTTAATATTCTTCTTTTATTAGCATTGTTACTAAGAATAGCAACGATCACTGATTTATTATCACAATTTGATACCCGGCGTTCGTGGGAGGGGATGTCCTCGTGGTGTAAAGGTTAAAGCGATGGACTGCGAAATCGTAGTACGCGAGTTCGTACTCCAGTCGCGCTATAACGTTCACTTTCGGGCAAATACCCTTGGGAAAGGTATGAACCCCCATATCCTCCCAGCTATGGGTTAAATAACACCACTACTGTTCTTCTAGGAGAATGGCTTTGGCATTAAATAACCTACAAAGGTTGATATGCCATTAAAAACCAAAAAAAAACAAACCAAACCGCCGTTTGGCTGGAGTTGTAGAATACACCGACTTCATCTCTGCAGAAATGAAAGACCCACCCCAACAACAAAGCTAACTGTTGGTCGTTGGTGGTGATACGTAATGTTTGAGGACGGGATCAGTTTGGCTGAGCATTCAATGACCTGGCAGCTAAAGTTTTCCTGTGACCGGGAACTCTCGACTTTAATCCTTTTTGGCTTTGACCTTCGTGATTGTCCGAAACATTTTCTTCAAATTACTTCTGTGGCAAACAAACACCCAACCCTTTTTATCTAGAAAGGGCTAGAAGGCAATGGCTAAGGGTCTATAGATTTAAGAAAACCAAGACTCTGAGTTTCCTGAATATGACGCTTAAGAATATGTTACATTTGTTTGTCGTATTTTTTAATCATCACATACTCATTACCAACACTTTTTAAAAGGTACTGTACCTCATTCCTGGGAGTAAGATCAAAAGGAACGAAGGAATTAGTAAGGGGAGTTCCGGCATTTGGGGGAATTACTAATGTTAAATAGCAATGCCATGTAACCATCTAAATGTTAAATAACAATGCCATGTAACCATCTAAATAGATAATTAATATTTGTAATTGTGAATAAACAAATGATTTTTATTAAATTAGATAGGAATACTTGTAAACAGGATCCCTGATGTTAAATTGCAATAGTTGAAGCAATGTAACTGTGTGCAAGCATATTATGAATATTAAAAAGAATTATCAGTATTAGCGATACTTTAAATATTTAAATGTATACAAACAGATGAGCACTAACTTATTTAAAAATACAGTTAACTTCAAGCTAAACATCATTTGCTGCTTTTTTATTCCTACTTATAAGTTCGGGATGCATATATGTTATATCATTGTACACGCTATTAAGAAAAAATCGATATTGCATTATTATTTATTCAGGATTTATATTTCTTTCTCTAGTTTTCACAAAATAAGTAAATAAAAAACAAGACGAAAACAAAGTATAGGAATAGGATGACGTGCCGTCGGCTCCGAGACTAAATATCAGTCCCGTACTAATTCCTTCGTTCCTTTTGATCTTACTCCCAGGAATGAGGTACAGTACCTTTTAAAAAGTGTTGGTAATGAGTATGTGATGATTAAAAAATACGACAAACAAATGTATTTTGGCGACACTTGTTACTAAAATTGTATTTTAAAATTTACATTTTGTGAGTTGGGACAATTAGTCGTAGAATGTGTGATAGACTCACGGGAGTTAAAAAGCCCTCGGAAAGATATATAAGGCACATTTTTATAGATACTTTTCTCACTCATACCAAGTATAGTAAGGAATAAATATTCAAGTTTTCGACGTCCTTAATGGATTCGACTGCTGAATCATATCCTCATGTATGAAACGGGAATTTCTTTTATTAGTCCACACATTTAGCCGTGCAATTTAATCTCATGTGTCCAAGATCATCGCATATATATATATATATATATATATATATATATATATATATGTATATATATATATATATATATATATACCTATGTGCGCGCACACACACACACACACATATATATATATATATATGTCAGAAGATCGCTTAAAATTACCAAGTACCTACCAGAAAAAAGAGCCACAATTGAACATTTTGGTTACTATCTCTTACAAATGTTGAATAAATCAGATTTCTGTTTGAATTTCTGTGTTAATGAGGATTATACAATGGTAAAAGGTGTGTGAGAATTCTATTTTCGTGGTGAAGCTATGAACTTTTTGAACAATACTCGTGTATATATATATATATATATATATATATATATATATATATATATATAGAGAGAGAGAGAGAGAGAGAGAGAAAGAGAGAGAGAGAGAGAGAGAGAGAGAGAGAGATCAATGTTTCAGTTGAATAAACGCAAATTAACGAAGCGTTAGGTTACAGTTTTGCCTATGTGAACATCAGACTATATTCTCTAATATTGATCCAATCTAAGCCGGATCGGAAAAGTAAAGACTTTTTTTCAAATAAAAATAATTGCAATTTCTGTCATTAATTTAGAAGTATATATGGACATTGCTTTCTAAAAGTGCCAACGTGAAATTAAACGCACGCTTGGAGATAATTATTGCATAGCAGATAGATTTAAACCTTCTATCATTTATTCATTCACTTGTGACAAATGCCACTCACAGAATGAATTGTTAATCCTATTAGCTTGCCGGACTCAGCTCCATTGATCCAGCATGCACGGCACAATTCAACTGATTTCTGATATGGAGACACGAGCAAGCTACTAGTAGTCCGGTCGTGCCACCTTCAATACACGAAGTTTGTGAAATCTGAAGAAATCTGGTGTTGTCTTGTTCAGTACTTCTTGAAATTTACCTAATTTCTTCAGTTTGGCTTGATCAGGATGAGCTCTACAGTCAGGATAAGTTTAATTGTTTACTCGTGAGGTTAGATTCAGGTTAATGGCTTTATGCTACAACCTGACATAAAAATTCTGGTCACATCGTCAGCAGTAGTATCGTCCTGAAGGCATACTTTGACCCTCTGTCGACATCTGTCCTTATGGGCCATCATACTTGATAATTCCTCAAGCGGGAACGCAGCTTCTCCCTATTACTTATCAGCTCTTTTATTTTCTCAAAAGAACGGAACATTGTTTTAGGCAGAAAAAGAAGTGTAAAATGTTTCTACTTTTATATTGAAACAATGGACTTTTTAGATGGTTGTTGTTTGTTTGTTTTTATGGTGTATCAATCCGTGTAGGTTATGTAAAGCCAAATCCTGTTTCTACATATATCAAATTTATAATGATTTGCAAACTTATAGCTTTTAGGTAACATTTTCAAACGCACTAGATTTAATATTTTTAACACTCGTAAATGATTTCAAATATTCCTATCTAACAGGAATGAATCTATTCAATATCAATAGTTGGAATCCTGTTTATGTATATATATATATATATATATATATATATATATATATATATGTGTGTGTGTGTGTGTGTGTGTGTGTGTGTGTGTGTGTGTGTGTGTGTGTGTGTGTGTCTGTGTGTGTGTGTGATTTGCAAATGTGTAGTTTGTAAATAACATTTCTATTGAGGAAGAGCTCATGTATTTGTCCTCGCTTAAATGGTTCAAGTATTGCAATTTAACACTCACAATCAGCCATGTGTTTTCTCACAGATATATTTGATTTGTAAGTGAATTATTTTTTTGCCCAGTGGGCTGGGAATAATGTTTACATAGAATGAATCTCTGCATAGATGTAAGATCTCATAACGAAAGTCCTAGATAAGACACAAAACTGAGTCTTACGATAAGGCTTTAGTGCTGAAGCCTTAGAGAACGAGGGGTACGTCTTAATTGCCATTAATCGCTGGTCCACCCATCCCAGAACGGTAGTAACAGTTCTGCTCACTACAATGGATCAATTTGATATGTTTAATCATTTAACTGTCAGCAAGCAAACGACTGATGTTACACTGAATTGTTAGTGTCACAAAGTAATGCTTGAGATCATTTAACTGTATGCAAATCAAACTATTAATGTAAGATAACAATATTTGGAACCGGTTAAGTTGATGAAAGCAAATGATTAATACAAAATCGAATTAGTCATATTACAATGGTAAACTAGAAACTATTTCATGGTGTAAAAAAATGATTTCACTACGTGCAAACAAAATGAATATTAAATAGAATTAGTTGTATTAAATAGCAATATCCGAAGCCATTTAACTGATTGTGAAAAATAGCAATACATGTGTTCAGTCAAATTATCTTGTACTCATTTAGTAAGATTACCTAAAAACTAATTACGTACAATTGATACATTTAAAACCACTTAACTGTGTGAAAACATATGAGATCTGGCTAATTAAAAGTATTGTCGGCAAACTATACGTTTACAACTCGTGTATTTGATATATATATATATATATATATATATATATATATGTGTGTGTGTGTGTGTGTGTGTGTGTGTGTGTGTGTGTGACAAGATTTGGCTTAAATAATCCACGAGTGTTGATTTATTGTAAAACCCAAACAACATATACTTCAATAGTTTGTGGGTAATTTTATTTTCTGAAAAGTTGGCCTAATGAGTAGAATGTTCGCCAATGGTCCGGGACACTGGTATTCAATCCAAGGATCGAACCATACCAAATATATCTATCTATATATATATATATATATATATGGGTAATTTTGAATCAGCTTATGTTGTCTACGTCACAGTCTCGCTTTTTATGAAAATATAGGGATTACATCCGCACTTCTCATGGCCTCTAGATAACATAACCAAAGCAACATTATAGAACACACGGATAAGAGGAAACTCTCTTTCTCTCTCTCTCTCTCTCTCTCTCCCTCTCTCTCTCTCTCTCTCTCTCTTTCTATTTCAACCTTGACAGTGATAAGCGTCAGTAGTGAGTGCATATCCCATTAAATGGGAGTTGTTCTTCCTCCAGAAACCTCATGGCACTACACATGGTACCATATTCTTTGACGTAAGTCTTCACACAATGACTTTCATTTAGTAAAAAAAAAAGAATTCAACAACTAGATAGTACTTAGTCTCAAAAATGCTGTCAAAACGTTTCATGCAATTCCTGTATCCTTTATTGACATTTTTTCTGGCAATAAATATGATTAATTCGCCTAGCATTGTTTCGTTTTCACAAGGAAATATTAAACAATAATTCATTTCCTCGGCCAACGGTGACCGAATTGTGTACCCCAATCACTTACATTTGCAATGTCGAGTTTTGTTACCCAGATACAACAAATATAGGAAAGCAAACCCCCAAGTCGTCCCTATCAAAGCCCACTCAATCCTATCCAGCAATACTACGTATTCAAACTTCCATCTTTCTTCAGTTTTTGTTATAATTCAATATGGTAAGAAAGTGAAGAACTATATGCCTTCTTTTTTCAGTCTGTGTCTCAGCTGAATACACTTGATTTATGTTGACGTGTCATATTAACGTTGGAAATAACAGTTTTGACATTTGCTATACACAGCTGCGTCAGGAACACTGTTTTGTTTTCTCAAAACATGCACTACTAAAAATTACTATACAACACCATCCTTTGCAAAAGTTCAGCAAACTCAGAAAAAAAAATTACCCTTGAAAGAAAAAAGAAAACACTAACAATGAATAGATAACCAAACAAAGAAGACAGAAAGAAAAAATTGACAAAAGTTATATATGGAAATACTTATTCGTTGTCATTTCCAAGTGAATCGTTTTCGAAGCTATATGACTAACTTTCTGCATAGTTTGACCAAATATAAATACTGTTAGGAAATGTTATTTATTGTCTAAGACAAAAATAATTCTCGCCATAAATTTTACCAGTAAACAAGACTAGGAAATTTAAGGAACATTTTAAAATCTGCATTGAGCCTCTTTTAAGGACATAGATTGGGTTTTAAAGAATCTGGGTAGATATTCTTGAAAAAAATGTTTGGTCGTATTCTCAGCAGAGTTTTAAAAAAGCTGAGTCTATCCCTTGCAGAAATAGACAAAACAGCCTATACTAAACATGATACTAAAGTACATTTGATGTTTGGGATCAAGTTCTGAAGGGAGAGTGGGGCATTGTTTATTTCCATTACTTCCAGGTACACTCTGGTCAGCAACTATAAGGGATCTATTTATAGGTCTCATAGATCGGGTAAAAATACTCGTACATGAGTGGACCGTATGCAAAAGTAAAATACAAAAAAAAAAAAAAATCATAAAAAATTGTATGTACAGACGTACAACGAACACCATCCAATACCCTCTAGGCATTACTCTTCTCATAAACTCGTCCAACACCTTAATTGGCATAGATTTTCATGTAACTCAAGACCTGAACAATTCTAACCAAATCAGATTAATCAATTCTTCGTTAAGCGAGATTTTCGAACCTCATAACACGACTGTTATTTCTTACAAATAAAAACTGCACCGTCAATGAAAATTCTTCACATTTTTTTGTTTTAATTTTGTTAACTCAATATTTTTGCCGATTCACTGTTCGAACCTAATCAGGTGTACAGTAAGGGAAGAATGAAGACATGGCAAGAATAGAAACATAAAATGATCTCTGGTATACCAAGTGGACTAATCAATTCCAGCTGCGCTAGATAGACCAAATATCGAAGCAGTAAATATATATATATATAATATATATATATATATATATATATATACACACACACACACACACACACACACACACACACACATATATATATATATATATGGAGTGGGAGAGAGAAGTGAGATAGATACTTAATACATAAGTATGTATACTTACCATTTTTGTAAACTTCTTTCTTCAAGTTTTGTCATATTTATTTCAGGAAAAACATTTTTTACCATCAAGTTTGGATATATAGAAGCTATTTAAAGTATTTCTGTGTGCTCGCATATTTTGGAGTATCGTGAGTTAGATATGCATATGGGTTCAGTATTTGAGCGTATGTTGTGTTTATGTGCGTATGTGTGTCTACAGGAATGTGTGTCTGGACACGAGAATTTTCTGTGTTATTTTTAAAACTAAAACCAGAAGATTTAATAATTCTTTGTCAGCTTTATGGAAAATATTTCGCCACACTTTTCAAAAGAACATGCGAGAATATATATTGGTATGTAAAAGCTTGGACTTAAAAAACGGTTATCTACTCTCAATTTACAGGAGTTATATATATATATATATATATATATATATATATATATATATATATATATATATATATATATAAGATCTCGATTAAAAAGACATGAACTTTCATTAAAGTATACCTCAAATGTATCTCATTAGCCCAGTATAAAACTCATACGCACATTGCCTTATATATATATATATATGTATATATATATATAAGGCAAATTGTGGTATGAGTTTTATACTGGGCTAATGAGATACATTTGAGGAATATTTTAATGAAAGTTCATGTCTTTTTAATCGAGATATTTACTTACACATTTACAACAAATAACTCATGTCTTCCCAAAGGACGAGGTAGAAATGAACGATGATAAGTGTCTTGAATTTCAAAGTCATTATGTGAATTGACATGATCAGTATTTCCAGCTTTCGATAACGGATGACAATGACAGAATTCACATTCCCAATTCTTAGAATCACCTGGTATAGTTACAGATGAATCAACCTTATATAAAAACACTATTCAGTTTTGCATGTTCTTTTTTTTCTTCTTTTCGATATCAGCACACACATTGTTAAAGATTCAGCACCAATTACTCCTATGTAACGTTTATCCTTCCAATTCTTGAACATTCATTTAAAAAGAAAATTCATGTTTTCTTTAAACTTATATATGTATCTTTTTCTCGTGGGAATGTTTTCCATTAGAGAGCTCACCATATAAGAGGTGTTTAAAGGCATTCATCATTGTTCATTTGGACAAGGTGTTCTGCTCAACCGAATTCATACTTACTCATGAAAAATTCTATACTCAAACGGACACATTTTTCAAAATTTCGGTATTACGTATAAAATCCTGCTTGTGAGTTTTAAGGATTCTTCTCCACACACACACACACACACACACACACACACATATATATATATATATATATTTATATATATATCGTTTTACACGGCATACAACCAAAGTTGTTTTTTTCATTTTATTTTAGGGAATATATGAATTAAATCTGCTGTCCGATAAAATATTTTTGAGATTTTTGTATTTTAAGCCTGACTATTTTTTGGTTTTAAATGATAATTGGAGCATGGGGTATTTAAAACACTTTTTCAAAAAGAAAAGTGACTGATATAGTATTCCTTACTTGTAGTTTTACGTCCGTCTTTGACAAGAAACGTTCTGTCAGCCGGCCTTAAAATAGACTGAAAACCCATGATGAGTGCTTAGATCCTGGAGAATGGAAGCAAAGCTTTAAAAAAACCGAAAGTGGAAATTACATTGTCCAGACACAAGATAGGTCATCCCAGGATAACACACAAGGAAAACAAAACAATGTGTTATGCATGTCAGACCAAATACACCGTGAAGCACATTCTCATCGAATGTACCGACCTAGCCCATATAAGAACAAAAAAACTTCTTTAGTGCAAACAATATGAAGGAACTGTTCCAAAACACTGAAATAAATAATATGATATTATTTCTAAAAGCAGTGAAGTTATACACAAAAATCTCAAGAAATTTACAATAAGACCAAAATACTTCTATAAACCCAGTCTTTACTAGATATATTCTAACAAACAGATCCCTTCCCCAACCTGTTTCACAGGTTTTTTTATTTATTATGATCCCCTACAAATATACTTAAATAGCAAAAAAATAATAACCAACTAATTATCTAAAGTTTATAAATAATTATTAAGACTTCTTCTTTGAATTTTATTTTCAGACTTATTTTCCTGAACACGATTCAGCATTAAATGAGCGATGAGGTTGATATGCCGTAAAATAAAATCATCAAAAATTTGTGTTCTAGGTATCACAGATGACTGAATGTTAGGATGAAGCTCCTGGGGTTCTTGAATGCTTGGATTGCAATTTCGTTGGCATTACTTCCAAGTGTTCTCTTACTCGTAGTTGTGGTACAATTTAGGGTTCCATCTATAGGACCAGGAGATCTTTTTACCAATTATTTTTATTTAATAGAATTGTGTACAATAGAAAAAAAAAACGATTCTTAAGAATCAACTTTGCTAAAATACAAATATCAATTTATGATAAATGTGATTATCGAACAAGACGGAAGAAATAAACATAGACGATTGAGAGACCGTTAAAATCAATCAATTAATCGTTAAAAAGCAACTGTAAACCATTTCTTTTAATCACCATGGAATATAAATAAGGATGGCAATTAATTGCTTTAGTTAATTATTTTATTTGTAGTCATGAACTGTGAGTTGGCAAGATACTTTGAGTTGAAGTTTACGTTGTATTGAAAGCTCGGACGTGTGCACAAGCTATAGTAGGATGTCAGCTCCTGTCAAAATAAGGATTTCTTTTGAAATCAGTCGTTGGCAGGATGTTTAAAACAAGCATATTGAATTCGATGACAGCTGATTTAGCAGTGTCGTGTTCATGGAAAGGTTTTTAGTAATCACGTAAACAGTAATTAAGGGAAATATTTGAAGGCCAAAAAAAAAAAAAAAAGATTTTGGAATGAATTCAGGCAGTTGATTTCAGTAGAGAGAGTTGGGTCGGACAGAGTCGAAGTTGCGTCGGAGAGATTCAAGTCCAGAGACAAGAGTCTTCTGGGGCGAAGGGCTTGGTCGGCGGAGAAAAAGTGAAGTCGGTGTTTTGGTCATTTTTTTCTCACTAATGAATCTTTCAGCGTTTCTATTCAAAAACTAATGATTTTCACTCTACGCTTCTCTCTGATCTCGGTTGACAACTATGTTGAAATGTTGCAGTCAGAGAATAAACTTTGGTTTGGTTTGGTTTGGTTTGCTTTCTTTGTTTAATGGCATATCAACTCTTTGTAGGTTTTTTAATGCCAAAGCCATTCTCTAAGAAGAACAGTAGTGGTGCTATTTAACCCATAGCTGAGAGGATAAGGGGGTTCATAGCTTTCCCAAGGGTATTTGCCCGAAAGTGAACGTAATAGCACGACTAGAGTACGAACTCGCTTATTACGATTTCGCAGTCCATCGCTTTAACAATTACACCACGAGGACACCCCCATAAACTTTTGTATTCGAAACAACTGAATCTGCTTTGTACTTTGAGAAATGTAACACCTATTCATATTTAGTCCCGGATTATTACAACTACTCTCCAATTCCTTGCTTGATCTAACAGCAGATTAATCTATCTCCCATACATATATGATCAATTATATTAAGAATAACCGACTCATTGACCCAGTGGGTAGAGTGTTCGCCAATGAACAGAGAGACCTGGGTTCAATCCCAGGTCGCGTCATACCAAAGACTTTTAAAATGGTACTTGATACCTCCTTGCTTAACGCTCAGCAATATAGGGTACGTATTAAGGGTAAAGTGGAACAATCCAGGCAAAGGAGTAGGGCCCTCCCCTACATCTTGGTGTAGTAGCTATTGAGAAGGGAGCCTTCTAGTCGCCCTCGACTACGGTCGCCAACTTTACTTACTTACGTATATTAAGAACATCACGTATTTTTACTGGTTTTGATTTAAGTTATGGTGGAAAACTAGTTTTCCTTTTGCAAGATAGAATCAGCAAATTTTAATAAATATCAAGAAAAATGAAAAACGTAAACAGAGATGAAGTAAGGGAAAATTCTGTGTAGAATAACGCTTATCATATTTACCAACCCCTCCGCTCAGGTAGGATATAACACAGGGTATATACACTAGATGTTATAAATACATTCCTTTACAATTTTCACGCATAGCAGACTACATTCTTAAAGTAGTCATATATATTTCAGACTCTTCCAGATGATACCCTTGTTACCCATTGCTACCGGAAATGATTGGTAGAGTTGATGTATCAATGATCACAAAATAGAAGCGTCTTCTGTCTGTTTGTTTACCAACTACGTGTTTTGTAATTTTTAGTGGAAGGGCGTGATAAGATTTTTAAATAGTTCAGATCCCTGTAATGTGATACTAAATATTATGGTATATATATATATATATATATATATATATATATATATATATATGTGTGTGTGACATTTCTAAGACAACTGCATCGTTGACAAAAATCAATATAACATAATCCGAATAGGGTATGCTTGAACGTTCTTAAAAATCGATTTCATAGCTTCACTGTTTCACATTCTTAGGTGAGACAGCACCGTTAAAACATTTGAAAGTTTCAAAAATATAATTGGCTTAAGTTAACAAGTCGTGAACGTAATCGGATTATAAAGGCAACATTCCCTAAAATCAGTTCTTGATATCATTCATTGACAAGTGACGTGTTGTTTACTAACCATTGACGTAGAAGTGTAACGTCTTGCTTCTATGTTGCAACAATATGATCACACTCTCTTTTCTAAATGAACAAATTTTGGATATTAATGTAGCGTTTTCGAAGAGAACTGTAAGATTGATAAGTTCAGAAGCGTCGCACAATAAAAATTGGATTACAACAGCAACAGAATCCATGACAGAAATGTAAATGAACTACTACGATGGGGTATTGAAAAGTTATCACCCCAATCAATAACTTGATTATAATCTAAATTTTTTTTTTTTTTTTTTTTTTTTTTTTAAAAAAAAAAAAAATCCCAATCAATAACTTGATTATAATCTAAATATTATATTTATATATAAATAGAAATCGGTATTAAATAACATTCTATATAACGCAACCAACCAACCAACCAACATTTTAAGAAATGATATATTACATTTTAAGAGCTATTTCTATCCATGAAATCAAAGATATGTGAGTGATTCTTGGGTATGTTATCTCGACTTTTAACCCTTGCCTTCACGACTATTGACCTCTCACTCTGGGCTTCCGATTTGACAAATAGCAAAAACTGTAAAATGTCTTAATCTTCAAGTTAGCCGTTTTACTTACCGTTAAATAACAGGTTACACTATTCTATTGACAATTCAATACCTCAGATCTTTGCCTTTCAGGAATACTTGGGTATTTTTCATTTATTCTGTTTCGTATATTATCTAATATTTCCCACCCCAAAACTCGGCAACACAGTGGAAGTGTGGAGACAGGATGGACAAAGATAGTTCATCAGTGTTGAAATCTGTCTGAAAAGTACGCTTTGTGAGTTTTAGTGAATTGCTGATCCAGAGGATAACAGATGTTGCGTAGCCATATACACGAATATGGCCATTTGCGAAATAGACATGTAATGTTCATTACTATAGAACATATAAAGAACATAGGAATCTCGGAATTCGAAAACACGTAACTTCTTTTTCAGGTACGAAACCTTTTTATTAACTTTGAGTTAAAGGTTTCGACGTAAGGAGGAGAGACACAATCTTCTATGCTGTCTTATTCATTTGGCCCCCAACTCGAGCGGCCCCCATCGGGCGTACGTTCGCCTTGTGTCTGCGAGCTCCAAAATCGATCCTTCTCGTTTGGCGTCTAAAAGCCAACTCTTATTTTCTTCAAATTCTCACACAAACTTCCGCGTGCTTCCGGTGCGTGACGTCACCCGCACCTTGTCCCCCAGTATCGTCTCGGACTGTTATGACATCTGAGTGACACCTCCATCCGCTCGTGCGCACCTGCGTTAACACCTGCTTCAATCTAACACCCAACCAACCCATGTGCTGAGCCGAAAGGTTCTCAGCCTAACTAAACTCAAAGGCATGAACCGAAATCCCTCGGCTATTTCATAACACAGAGCCGACATGTTCTAGTGGTCTTAATATTTCAGAAACATCTTCTAAAATGAATCTTAGAATATACAAATAATTTTCCTTCTCCTAACGAAAAATAGTTTGAAAAGTCTCTGAGATGACCTGTCTGATTTATTAAAATATCAAGAAACAAGGAAATCAAACGATAAATGTTTTTTTCTGGGTTGCTTGAGGAATCAAGTTTTATTAGGCAGATTTTCATTTTCTATTCGTTGTTATAATTAGTCGTATTTACAATCAAAGCTGGGACTAGATAAGCGAAAAAATACATCATCACATGGAGAATCTCAAATGGTATTTTATCATAAGTACATTTGGAAGGGAAAAACTGAAACAGCCTTTGAACTCTGAACGTAAAATAGTAGTGAGGCCTCTCACTTAAGTCCCTTGGCACGAAATTCTGCAATCTGTTCTTTAAACAATATACAATAACAGGTTACAGTAGTCTATAACAATTTAAAATTTAACATCTTATGAAGAAAATATAACACGGTGTTCCAAGCGTTTTTTAACAACTACTATAAAAAATATGTATCTTTATGTGTCTAGTTCCATCCTTTCTGGGTTGGGCTGAAAATTACCGATACTCATCACAAGATCGTGTGTGTTTATCAACCCATCTTTTACAAGCAGAAGCGTCACAAAGTCAATCGTTTAAAAGGGAATTGCAGCTGGTTTGAATTCAAAAAATTATTTCTCCAAGATCGGCTGCTCTACCAGGGCTAAAAGAAGCTAAGGCTGCCATAGAATTCACCAACAGCAAAAGCCCGAAGTGGAATACAGACTCGGCTTGGATCTGAACTCTGATCATAGAGTTCTTTTCCTTTTTTTAATGTACTAGAAGAGAAAACGTAAAAGCAAATTCACAAAACTAAATCAAGTTACAAGGATTGAACAAAAGTTCTATTCAAAAGTTCTTGAATATTTCTGAATGAAATTGAGGCAATTGACTTCAAAGAAAAGGTTAGAAAAAAAAGTCGAATAGGATGACTAACCAGAAATTATCACAATAAAAATAACACTCTATAATAACATTTTTACTTTTCTTGTTCTTAGACAGAAGAAGTTATTTTCCATTGATTATGCCTAAAGTAAATGGAAAATACCTATTGTTTTCTTAAGAATTTACTTTTGTGACCTGCGTAATGAAATTTTCATCATATGATGGGAGACTATGTGTGATAGTCGATAGGTGAAAGTAATTCACATTATAGTCCCAAATTAACTTTCAATTCAAATTTTTTTTGCTTTGTTTTTTTTTGTTTTTTTTTTGTTTTGTTTTTTTTTTTTGCATAACTTTACGAAAATGTATATCTTCATTTTGATTCACCATTTCTTTCATTCAAATATTACGCAAGTGAAAATGAACAAGTGTTTCTGTTTTTATTAAGGAAAGAAGTTAATTTTAAAATTGAATTATCCAGAGTATAATAGCAAAATTTGAAGGAAATAATGGATGTTTTGTATTCTTTTCAATTGAAGAAAAAAAGAAATTATACATAAAATCTAAGAACATAAAAAGACTGTTATTTATCATAATCTGTTCCAAGACTTGCTCCATAATGAATTTGCCACTTTTTTATTGCTCTTATATGTCAGCAAATTATTAGCTGGCTAGTTGATTGGGTTTAGGCCATGGCAACACTTTTTTGGTTATATAACACTCAAATATGGCTTTGATTGAAAGCAGTTATTTTCTAACGAATAACAAAAGATATTCTCTTGTAAACAATCATATCTTCAAGTAAATATTGTTAATGCACATAATTCACGCAAAATTTCTTAGATTCAAGTATTTCTATCTAACACTAATCATTTTCAGGCAGATCTGTTTAGGCTATAGATGGAGACATAACAGCAACGAGAACTTTGATTCAGTGTAGATCTGGAAGTAATGACTATAGATTTGTTTGTACACTACCCAGAACATCACAAATAGATGTGGTTTAGTGTCATATCTAGGTAACCATATCTGAGGGTTGTGTTGTACCCCTCTGCAGGGGATTCATATTCTAATCCTGGCCAAACAGATCTTTAAGCCAATTAATTAAACACATTTCTGGGGTATAAATTGAAGAACGGAGCTTCGGTGAGCCCCTCAACCACACGTCAGTAGTTGAATGCTTGATGCTTGAAGCGCTACCCAAAGGAAAATAATCTGAAGGGGACCAAACAAATTTTTACCACTGGTCCCATCAATGCATTTGTACGCAGGAAGGGTCTCTACATAAAATATTAGCATTGCATCACAGATCTACGTTACACACACGCACACACACGTGTTTATATATATGTTCGTATGCGTATATAAAGATGAACAAAATGACAAGACAAACAGAAATATTTCTTTGTGTTTTTTATTCTTTAAACAGTAACTTTTTTTTACGTTTCACAAAATAATCATTGTCAGGAGTGATTTTTTTAAGGAGACAAGCCTTATTGAAGCCTTATTCGGAGTGACTTTGAAAAATCTAACATAGCGAAAAAGACACGACAATTATATATATATATATATATATATATATATATATATATATATATATATATGTATATATATATATATATATATATCAGCAGAGTCAGAAACAAATCTACTTCGGTTTCACCTAAATGGATCATCACGTCATTTCTGACTGAGAAATGTCCTGAAGATTCGTTTAGGAGGAAACTAGATAGATTTGTTTCTAACTCTGCAGATATTTATATTTCGTTCTATTTAGATTAGGCACTCTTAGGTTTAACTTAAGGAATTCGGTGACTGTTTTTTTTTTTTGTTTTTTTTTTACCTAGGCATGAGTTATCGGTTGATTATTTTTAAGTAGAACGTAGGCTTTTATTCTTTTTTTTATGGAATTTTTTTTCCGGATACCAGTTTGTGTAATAATTTTCTTTATTTTTTGCAAATTGTATAGTCGTTTTTTTCCTCACCAACAGAATTATAGAATAGTTTATAAAAACAAATTACTTAATTACACACACAAACATACATACATACATACATACATACATTATATATATAGTTATTATCTAACATTGCAGACGGGTGTTGAGCGCTTTATTAATAGTTTTATCACATTTAAAATTTGGAGGTGAAAACTTTTTTAAGTTTAATAATACTTAAAAACTTTTCACCATAAATTATTTATATATATATATATATATATACGTATGTGTGTGTGTGTGTGTGTGTGTGTAGTTTTGTCTTTGTTAATCAAGTAAAACACTTGCCTGCTGTGAAAAGTAGGCATTATTTCTTGGTTTAGATATTTAAATGTAACATTTAGACACAATATTTTGCACACCACGCAGCCAATTTTTAACGTTGTTCTGTTGAAAATAATTTGTCACTGAATTTTTCCTGACATCAACTCTACCAATGAAGATCAATACAAACTGTTCTTCAGGAAAAGCAAATAATTTCAATCAGTTTTTATTTATTTTTTTATTTATTTATGCAAGAAAAAACAAAAGGAAATCTTTTTCGAACAAAAAAAATACGATGAGGATGTGTAAACTAATTTATATTTCATGAAATATATTTTCTCTATCATCCATTTGATAGTTAAAAAAGTGATCATATCTTAAATGGACTCTTGAAAAATAGGACAATCCTCTTTCCTTATACTCTCTATCATAGGAACTACTTATTATTTTTCATATAATATTTTGTAATATCGGAAGTATTTTTTATTTTCTTCTTATCATAATATTTGTCTTTGAAAGATTTCCCAGAGTTCTATTTTTTTTTTATTCAGTAGTATGGGAAGACTTGACTCCTTGCAGAAAAGAAAATATTAGAAATTCAATCAATGCATTTTTTTAAATTTTATTTCAGCGTAGCAAATGCCGTGCTGTTAGATGGTCCTTCTTTATATCATTACCAATATTAAATATATATTTCAAAAGAATATTTTAGAAGAAAGTATTTAGTTTTGTCTCCCACAATCCTTTCTCTGCTTCCAATCCGATGCCATGCTGTCATTTTCAACATCAGACAAGGAATATTTTTTGACAGATTTCATCTAAATTTTGTATTTATTTTACAAATACATGAAATCTATCTATCTATCTAAACATCTATCTATCTATCTATCTATCTATCTATCTATCTATCTATCTATCTATCTATCAGAGAGAAAAAGAGGAGGAGAGGGAGAGCAATACTGCGAGAAAGACGAAGATAGATTAATAAAGAGATACTCTAATGAAACACTTGTGCATACCCAATAAAAGTTGCCTATATATATATATATATATATAGTATATATATATATATATATATATATATATATATATATATATATATATATATATATATATTCGTGCTAACGTTAATAACAATCATTAAACTGACTATGGATCCTTGAATGTAAACTGTTGAGAGTATAAAAAATATATTTTTGATAGTGACAATTCAAAAGAGAGCCTGGCCTTTAGAAAATATCTTCGTTATGGGCTTCCATACATTGAGGCTATCGTTAACATACATTAAGTTTTGATGAATCAAATATTATTCCATATGCATTGTTCGAAATGTCATTTCATTTTAAATGTCTACTACTTTGATTTGTGGGATTAGAAAATCTAGTTAGACCCATATTTTGCATTTTTGAACAATTTCACGTGAAGAACTAATACCGACTAAAGGATAAAAGAAAGAAAAAAAACGTTATTCTTGATGTATGACTTTAGATCAAACCTATATATGACAAGTTGATTAGACTTTCAGAGAAAACTAATCAGTACATTAGATAACGACCGCTAAACACAGTAAAAGCATTTATTCTTTAAGAAACATTTTCACTCAGCCAATTTTCCAATATGTCAGATCTTATTCTTCTCAAAATATATGAAGGAAAAAGCAGAAGACAAATAAAATCATCAGTAACGGACTTTCCACTAAAATGTTATCAACTTGGATACTCATAAGCACATCTCTCCTGGTATCTATACGTCACGTTCCCCATCATCAGACTCCAATATCAGTAATTTGAAAATAAAACGAGAAGCTTACTCCAAGATTTAGACAGCCCTGGCATTACTCAGTTGGCAAAATCTCAACACGTTGGCGTGTGTCTTTATATATATATATATATATATATAAGTACAAATATATGTGTGTGTGTGTGTGTGTGTGTGTGTGCGCGTGTGTGCGTGGGAAAGAGATAGAAAGATTGAGAGAGAGAGAGAGTGGGAGAGAGAAAGGAAGCATGAGAAATGAGAGTGAAAAAAGGCGAACGAAAGGAGAAAGATTGTAAGGCGAGAGAAAAAGAATAGAAACGGTTGGTTCAAGTGGACACGTTGTGTCTGTGATCGTTCATCTTTGCAGAACTGATTGAAATCAGACTAGATTCGTAGAATTGCTAGTCAGTCCGAATCAAGATTATGCCATCTTTTCGTCTGTCACTTTTGACAACTAATAATGGCATTAGCAAGCCGAATCAGTCGCCTCCTTCGGAGAGGTGGGCTAGCTGTAAAGCCGTGCGCACAACGTCAACGGTACCTCATATTCATGATCAAAGAAATCCTGTTTGTGGGCGTCGAATCAAAAGAAATCCATTAGTCGAATGGGGTCCGCTTAGCTAAAATATCGTCTCACTTTCGGAAAATGGTTAGCTTTTAAGACAGAAGGAGATACGAATAAACTGATGCCTTGTTCATAGAGGCTGTTTGTAATTCTTGCATATAGTGCATTTTGAAATACAGGCATCAATTCGAAGGGAAAACCAAATGCCATGTTACCAGTGTCTTTCTTAGAACTAACTCAGTTGGTCCAGATGAGATGAAATATTCTATCTTATAAACCGCTTATATGTGTAGAACTGTTAAATTTTGAGTGATGATAATGAATAGTGTATAGAGTAAACAGTGTCCGTGATAACAGTTGTAGTGTGGTCTCTCAATGCCAAGAAAAGAGACGGAGAGATTTAGAGATCATAGGAAGAATTCAGACAACCAAGACCACACCACAGTTAAAATCAGCTACAATACATGGAAGAATCCTGGAAACCTAACGAAACTTACTGCTTCTGGAAATGTAATTGTTTATTCTTTCAGGCGATGTTCTTTACATAAAAATGCCCTGTCAGAGAGGCATGGATTTGCGTAATCTGTATCCCCTGAAGACGGGTAGTACCAAGCGTGTCCTGGTATGACCATAAACTACATCTTGAGGTGAGGCTAAGGATATGGAACGCAGGTGAATTGGAATACGCACTCTGTATCCCCTGCAGACGATAAGACCACCTCTTAAGTAGAGGGGCGTTTTGGTAGGACCATAAATTACATATAATTATGAGACTCTGAATATGGAAGGCTGGTGAGTATGGGTTACTCATTCATTGCCATTACGTTCAGATTCTCTGTTATCCGAAGACTTTTTACCATTCCATCAATTGGTTAAATAGAATTGTTTGTATTAGATAGAAATACTTCATGCCATACAAAAAGTGTACATATTAACTTACAATCTACGAAATTCTTTAACCTCCAAATACAAAATAAACGTAGACGATTTAATTTACCGTAAGAATTTTGTTATGAATATTAATTCGGTTTCATCCAGCTTCTTGACAAGACGCCAACAAGAAATGCGGTTTAGTAGGGTCACTTGGAAAAAAAACAAAATCTCATAATGTTCATTAGAAATGACGTTTCAGAAAACAAGACAAAAATGAATGATTTCTATATTCTTTGATTGAAAAATTAACAAAACACATTTCTTCATAAATTTAGAGCGACATCTTTGTAATGAGACTGTGTTAATCTTAAAAGGACTTTGTTACAAATGAAATAGTGTGACTTGCAATAATTCTTACCAGCAACTGTGATTGGGCACCTCTGCTAGTGTAATAGTAAGCAAGCTAGATTAGCAAACATTCACGAGTGAGTTCGATGTCTCATTGGGTACCCCATTCATACGGTCTTGATTAAAATGTTTTGTAAATTACTATAAGACACTTTGATATCTATTCTCATTCAATATTTTAATGTTTAATCTGAAAGCCCTTAAAAATCATATAAAACATTGTATATTAAATGAACATGACATAAATAAAAAAATATATATATAACAATATTCTTCCAAAATATTTTATCTATTTTTATTTAGCTTTTACATGAAACTGATTTTTATTAATTCTGTCTCCCATGTTGTTCATTACAAATTCAATTAACATAAAGGAAATTAAGGTAATTTTTTATTGCTACTTCTAGTAATAATAATTTAAATACTACTTTGAATAATAATAATAATAATAATAATAATAAAGGATAAGTACCTCGACCTTGCTAGAGAAATAAAAAAGCTGTGGATCATGAAAGTAACGATTGTGCCAATTGTGATTGGTTCGTTAGGCACAGTAACTAAAGGATTATTAAAAGGCCTGGAAGACTTGGAGATTGGCAGACGGGTGGAAACTATCCAAACAACAGCATTGCTGAGGACGGCCAGAATACTGAGACGAGTCCTGGAGACTTGTGGAGACTTGCTGTCACTCAAACTCCAGTGAAAAACCATTAGCTAACACTGATGTGAAAAACTCTAAATGAGTGAATAATAATAATGGTAGTAGGAATCGACCTGCTAGAGCAGCTACAGTTTTTGTTCTCCATTCTATGTTTCTTAATGATGGAAGGGTGGTCTTCCCACTGTTTATAATTCTTTGTAGGTTTTCTAGATTTGTCCGTTGTTCTTGTGAGAGTGTTTCTGTAAGGTTACTTGGTACTGTGGCGTATTCATTTTCAACAGTTGGCAGTTCATTTCTGATATGTTGTTTTTGGTTAGCATTACTTTATGTATTTGGAATTGTATTGTTTTGCGTCTGTGTTTTTTTGGTGTATTTCTAGTATTTCAAGGTCAGAAAACCATCCCTTTTTGTAACTGTTCTAACTTGATCGGCAAGCATTTGGCTTGTAGTTTGAAAACTTGCACATTCTTGCCAGATCTCTATCATTCTTTTCCTATACTCCCTTTTTCAAGGTTTGCTCCTAAAATAGCAGTGTAGTGCAAGTTGATTGTATTCCCTGGTCAATGTTTTGGGTTTTGGTCTCTAATCGTTGAGGTTGCTAATTTCGTGAATCATGCACCTGAAAAGAGAGCAGCCAACATTCGCAGGATGGCGACTGATTCTCCCATGTTGGCAATCAAGAGAACACCAGTCGACCATGACAACCAAGCCTGTCGCCTGAGTCCCACGTCTATAATATTGAGATTGGACATTTTTATCATGGGTGTTATAGTGTGGCTATACCAGACCCAGGGGTTATTTTTTATCTGCGCACCTGACATAGATGTGACCAAGAGCAGCCATATTGACGGTTCAGTAATAGCGGGTCACAGAAAAAAAATATTTATACATTAACCGGTAAGTATATTTAAACCCAAGTTTTCCATGCTAAATTAATGGTAATATCTTATACTTAAACTAGTTCTAAATGTGCTGGTGATATTCTGTTCCATGAGATTTCTGACGATTTTCCGGCGAAGTACCGGCCTAAACCTCTATCAATTGAGAAAGTCGTTGGGTAATATAGAGGGTGAGGAGTTAGATTTAAACAATTCTTCTGTTAGATCGAGATAATTGCTCCTGATAAAAATATTTAGCCGATTAGTGGCACACTTTTGTTAAAATATGACAATAATTCACCAACAGATTTTACAAATCACTGAAATCAATTGATTGTTTTTAAAAAGAGCTATAACTACTAACCTTGTACCCAATGATTGGTTTGGAAGAATTATTTAGGCTCTGTACACATTCACATATTTGCTAGTTACTAAATAAAAGTTGAGGGTATGATACCTGATTGTAGAACATTCCATTCGAAATTTGTTTCTGTTGGGGGTCGGGAGTGCTTTGTTTTATACATTAAATGGAAATAAACGGCAGCGCTTGAAGAAAGGGCAGAATCTAAAGTCTATTCTCTATGCTGCTAATTTTTTGAGTTTGGCGCGGTAAATTTAAAGAATTCTTCAGATGGATTAAACCATGTACCCAGCGAGCAGTTCTGAAGAATTATTTAGTCTTTGTACACATTCAGATATTTGTTAGTTACTAAGTTAAAGTTGGGGATTATCATTATTATTATTTACTCATTGAGAGTTTTTCACATCAGTGTTAGCTGATGGTCTTTCACTAGAGTTTGAGTGATAGCAATTCTCCACGGGTGTCCAGGATTCTTCTCACTATTCTGGCCGTTCTTAATAATGTACTAGTTTGGATGGTCTCTACTTGCCCTCTTATTTCCAAGTCCTTCAGTGTCCTTAATCGTCCTTTGGTGACAGTACCACAAGCACCAATCACGATTGGTATAATTGTACTTTCATGTACCATAGCTTTTTCAATTTTCTAGTAAGTTCCAGCAACTCATCCTGCTCTTCACTTTCTTTCAGTTTTGTTCTGTGGTCAGCCGAGACAACAAAGTCCACAGTTTTGCAATTTCTTTTTTTTTTCATTATTATAAGGTCTAATACAGGACATTGGTATGATGGTTAGAGTATTAGCCAAAGTCCCAGGAGGCCTGGGTTCAATCCCAGGTCGAGTCATACCAAAGACTCAAAAAATTGCACTTGATGTCTCCTTTCTTAACACTCAGCATTCTAAGGTACGGATCAAGGGTATAGTGGAGCAATCCAGGGAAAGGATTAGCTCCCTCCCCTACACAATGGTGTAAAAGCTATCGAAAATGGAGTCTTCGGGTCACCTTTGACGACGGTCGCTAGCTTTACTTATTTACTTTTTTTTTATTACAATGTCTGATATTCTGGCTGAGATTAGGTGATCCGTGCGTATGTCAATGTCCCATAGGAGTTTGTGTGCCATTCTCCGGGATAGATGTTTCGTTGTGCATATAACATTTGTTCGTATGGTCAAATATAAATTTCTTGCACTCCCTATTGATCACTTTGTCCACCCAGCTGTGTTTATTATTATTATTATTATTAATCACTCATTAGAGCTTTTCACATCAGCGATAGCCGATGGTTTTTCACTGAAGTCTGAGTGACAGCGAATCTCCTCAAGTCTCCAGGACTCTTCTTAGTATTCTGGCAGTTCTCAACAATGCTGTCGTTTGGATGGTCTCCACTCGTTATTATTATTATTATTATTATTATTATTATTATCTTCTTGTTGTTGTTGTCCTTAAAATAAAGTCCAATACAATTTACAAAAGTAAAAATACATTCCCCACAAAAAAAGTATTTCCAAGATACTGGGACATTATGTGTGTCTATTCATTTTAAAATTTTCAAATAGGTTTTTGATGGTATTTGCGTAGAAAAAAACGTTGTTAAATGAGAGGTAAATGAGAGAAAGTGATTAAACACCGCCCCCACTGTTAATTATATTCTGATAGAATTCGGAGATATAGTTCTTATTAGACAACGTATTTTTTAATGCCAACAATTTGAGAAGGCTGTTTAAAAATGTCGACAAAAATGAGATGTTGTTCTTTTTGCGAGTTATAGGAAAAATATCGACGTCACAATTGCTCAGTCAGCTGGGGATGTAGAATACACCAACTAACGTCCCATGACTCTCCTATATATGACACTAAACAATCTGCATAGGGATGTTCAAATAATGACGGAGCTTTGGGTATGCAGATTGCCCCTTAATTGCCATTGCTCCCAGGTCCACTCTCGCCCGGTGTGGTAACAGCTGATAAGGTCCTATCTATGCGCTAAATAAAAGAAAAGTTCGTTCTTATGCTAAACAGAATTACTTGAAATAGAACGGTTTGGCTATTTAAACTGCGTACTTATTCTAAAGGGAATTATTTGAAATGGAACTCTATTGGCATTAACAATGTGTAAACAAACTCTATACTTATACTAAACTGATTGGTTAAATTAGAACTGTTTGTCTAAACTGAATCGCCTAGAATAGACATATTTTTGGCAAACTGTGTACACATGCTAAACAGACGTGTTTGAAATAGACCTGATTATTTGTATACAAATTGATTTGGCTTTAAATAACCTACAAAGGTTGATATGCCATAAAACCCAACCAACCAACTAATCAACCATCCAATCCACATCAGTTATAAATTAGTGCCATTCAAAATAATTGTTAAAATAACTATTGCAAAATATTTTCCCATATTGGTTTGTTTCCTTTCTTTAATGACATAGCAACCTTCGTACGTCATTAAATGCCAAAGCCATCCTGGTAGAAGGACAATAATGTAACTCTCTAAACAGTAATTTGGGAGACGAGGGTTTTCCTACCTTTCTTGAAGAAATTAATTCAAAAGTGAACCTTATAGTGTAACTGTAATTCGAAGTCACTACTACGGTGACACCATCTGGCACGTTATCCATAACACTAACAAGACACCCCGTTCTGAAACCAAATATTTTTAAAAGGTCTTATGTTGCATATTGACCCTTGACCGATGCATCAACAAGAGATGTCACTGAACAGGACGCACCCATATAAATATGCGAAAACAGTCACGGGGCTGTTCGGAAGACGTTGGCGTTATGAAATGATTTATGCAGATGCCGAGTCAGTGTGAGTCAGACCGAACTTGCAGTCACCGAGAGCACCTGCAGCGGCCTCCGGTTGAGTAACTCGGCAGAGAAGCAGAAGAAGTGCTAAGTGGGGTCTTGAAGATAACATAGTGTAGTATCGTCCAGAGAAGAATAAGTTATAGGTCAATATAGCTGTCTGTCTTTTCTGCTTCTGACCGTCTGTCTAACCCGCCACGGAAGCTTTAACCTTTTTTAAGAATTAAGTGTGAGTGTTATATTTTTATAAAGAAGTGTTATGTTAATTTTTTCATTCCTCTATGTATATTCATTCGTTATGAGTATACAACACTTAAGAAATATTGGAAAATGTACATATAGACGCACAGTGTACATAGAATAACCCTAGATGGGTTGCAATACCGTTAAAATCAATCAATCAATAACATATTTTTCTTGTGTCATCATGAATTTTTAATCAATTATTTTAGTTACAAATTACTTTCAGCTGCAGAAGAAGATCAGATTACTTTCTAAGTTGTCGCTAAATGTTTCCACTATTATCGTCTATAAGTAAGACTTAACTGTTTTTACGTTAAGTTTTTAAACATATTTTCTCAAACTTTTAAATCAATAAGCATCCACTGGAGAATAATATCTAATTTTCCACTGATACGGATGCCAGCTTTATTTCCCCGGCACTGATCATACAAATCTCACTGTTTTACTTCAAGTTGTAAAAATCACCAGCCACAAAGGAAAGAAAACAATATTTTTCATCTAAATATGTGCTGCGTTATTTCTTTTTATAAATACGTGTTGCTTCATGGAAATAAATCCGTACGAAAAGGAAGTACTTAACCTCCGTTATGAAAACTTCTCGTGAATAATCAGAGTATACACGTGGTGTAATGGTTATCGTCGCAGGTAATGAACACGGCGACACGAGTTCAAATCCTGGACGAGACTGATTGCATTTCACATAGCACTAATACCCTTGGTAAAGGTATAAATCCAATTATCCTCCCTCCAACTGTGGGTAAATAGTAGGGCAGACTAGGTTCTTCAGCCTTGGTGAGGCAACTAGTCTAGGAGAAGGAAAACTCTGAATTCAAACCTGTTAAACTCCGCTTAAAAAAATTGACCTTGTGTCATATCCTGCCGGAGTGGAGGGGTTGGGTAAATATGATAATCAGAACGTACATGCACAATCATACAGAATAATGATTTACTTTTAATTCCTTCCGGCTAATAACCAAAATATTATTATTGCACACCAACACATACACCCTCACTCACACGCATACACACACAAACACACACACACGCGCTCACACATACATACATACATACATACATACACATCGCCCAGTCAGCTGAGGCTGTAGAACACACCGACTGTTTTTCTGCTGAGGGGTAAGACTCCCCCCGCCAACAAGTGTCCTGGATATGACACTAAACAATCTGATGGCGATGTTCCAGTAATACTGAAGCTCTGGGGAATACTGAGTACTCCTTCAAAACCATTACTCACAGGTCCACTCTGGCCCATAGTTGTAGCTCCTGAGAGGGTCATATCTATTTGTCAAATAGAAGAAAACTGCATATTTATGCTAAATTGAATTGCTTAAAATGAATCTAAACTTGACTAATCTGAATAGTTTGAAATAGAAATGTTTTTGACTTTTAAACTGTATACTTATGCTAAACTGAATTGTTTGAAATAGAACTGTTTAATGTATAAAAATGGATTTGGCATTAAATAACCTACAAAGGTTTATATGCCATAAACCCAAACAAACAAACAAACAAACATAAACAGATGTAGATATCGATACACTTAGATCACCCGAGGTTTTATGTATTAAAATATATAATCAATATAAATATTGTTATTTCCTCGAAATTTTCGTTTTAATAATCATTTGAGTACTATATTAATCTCATTGGTTTTATAGACATATTAGATTTTATCTCACAGAAAGTGGGCCACTTTTTAACACACACACACACACACTCTCTCTCTCTCTCTCTCTCTCTATCTATCTGTCTATCTATCGACTTAATTGTTAAAGTGTTCGCCAATACTCGGAGAGACCAGGGTTCAATTTCAGGTCATTTCATACGAATGACTCAAAAATGGTACTCGATGCCTACTTACTTAACACTCAACTTCATAAGCATAAATCAATGGTAAGTGGAACAAACTAGGAAAAGGAGTAGCGCCCTCCTCTACACTTCAGTGTTGTAACTTTAGAAAAGGGAGTCTTCGGGTCATCCTCGACTATAGTCGGACAACTTTTTTACGTATTTATTTATACATACATACACATTTATAATATAAGATAAAACATCATGTCTGTAGCAGAAAAACAGAAAGAACCTTGTATTTTTTGTTTGGCGCGTAATTTAATTTGACCATTAGGATAGCCGAATATTTTCACCCAATCAGGATGACTTGTCCTATTCAGCTCGAACCATCTTTCCTAGCAGCACCAAAAGGTGAAAAGCCCGCGAAACACTCTCTTCCTTAGAAATCCTCAATAGGAAAGGAGGTCTTATCGTCTGCCCTTGAATATCAGCAGCAGCATCATACACTACGAGGAAAGCCATCTAGTTTATGAACCTCTTGCGTCTATTCTTCTTGACCAAGTTATCCTAGTTTAAAATGAATTGGATGATCCTCTATAACAGCTTCCTTCATTCATTCCTCCCTACGAGACTCTCAGCATACCAGCGTAAACCCTTCACTTCATGCTGCCATTAAAACCTTCATACAAAACCTAATGACGCCTTCGTTCTTCTCAACCACCTTTATTTTCACTCAACATTTAGCGAGGGGAAAACAACCAATGTTATATCAACGTAACCAACGTAATACCAATACAACCAACGTAAAACTAACTTAAACCTAAAAGGTAATAATGATATCCCCCATCGCTATATGCCCAGAGTCGATCAGTTTGTAGTTATTCAAATTAAGGATCTATGAAAGGATTTATAAAATTATCCAATGTTTACATCCATTTCTATTAAGTGACTGCTATCTGAAGATCCCGGCTGTCTTTAAGTTGTAGTAATATAAATATATATATATATATATATATATATATATATATATATATATATATATATATATATATATATTATGGGAGACACTAATTACTAAATAATCATACCACAAGAGTCATACAGTGTCCTATTTTTCATATAGAAATCTAAGGAATTTTTCTGATCTTCTCACGTTGTGCACTATTTGCCAAATATTCGTTGAAAGAGAAAACAAAGAATCCTTCACGTTGAAGAAATATCGTTGGATTTTATTTTCACTTATGAGGAAGCCAGAATAATGGACGTACCAGAGCGTTATAACAAGAATTGTATTATCGCAGTGGCTGCTGTAATTAAATAAAAAAGAAAACAAAAATATTCACTATTATTTGCATCATATTGTTTTCGATTTGGCATTGTGGTTGCTTTATTGCTGAAAATAATTTTATTTTCACTCGTGATTTGTATTTTTCGCTTGAAATTTTAAACAGATTTTCAATTAATGACAATTTCCCACCATGCATAAAAATATTGCTTTAGTGTCTTTAAAAAGGATCAATATCATAAAAGTAAATAAATTGTTAAGAATGATCATACAGACAATAGTACAGAAGCGAATAAAATATGGTTGAGAGATCGGGTAAATATGTTGCATTAATCTACTTATATAAAAAAAGTAACACAATGTTACATACATACATTTCAAATATAACATAAAATAAAGTAAATACTGTCGACTGTGAGTTTCACGGGGACAATAATCAATTGCAACTAGAATAATGGCTATTAAGGAGTAGTCCACATTTTCCAAATTTCCAGAATTACAGCTTCAACATTAATTAGTTAAGTGTCATATGGAACAGCCCTGTTAGACGGGATTTTTACCCCTTTCAGAAATGTAGTCGGTGTATTATATAGTCCCGGTCGATAGGGCTAAAACAAAGAAGGATAGCATCCTCTACTTTGAATGATCTCTATAGACCTATCTCTACGGAAGTAGGGTTCCGACTGATACTGAAATACTTTTCTAATCAGTGAGATAACCTCTCTAAGACGCTCTTTCTTGCAGACTGCTAATCTGACTCTTTTACGTAAGAAAGATAGTTATATTCATCCTATCACCATAGACAATATGGTTTGAGTAGAAGCTAAATTCCACTGCAGACAGATTATTTTTCGTCTTCCCATGGGGATATCCTCCATTTGA
>OY757924.1:41147731-41152731 GCA_963585895.1 Sepioteuthis lessoniana
AATATTTCAAAATGAACAGGTCCACTAAGACATTTGTATTTTTTAAAAAATTATTTATGTTTCTAGCTTGTTGGTTTCGTCAACTAACAAACCTAAAAGAGTGTGTTCGAATGTCATTGGGGCATTCGTATGGCCTTATGCCTTATTCAAATAAAACAACTAATAAATCGCTAAATGATCACTGACGAAAGCAACAAGCTGGAAAATAGTCTTAGGTTAGAAATAAATAAATATTTCATTAAAAACTTCAAATGACAGAGCGGACCTATTTATTTTGATATATATATATACATATATATATTGTGACGTGAAATTGACTAAAATCCCAAAACGGGACTTTTATTTTCGCATGTGTGAAGACGGGGCAGGTTGGCACTTGATCCCCTATAGAATAAGTCCTCGTTCAAGAGTTTTTCCCTCAGGCATATAAGAACTGGCATATTATGTGAAGGATCAATTTAGGGCCAGACTGACCGCCGCTGGCAAGGGGTTCCAAATTTCACAGTATCCACACACCCACCAGGCCGCTTTCCTTCCCCTAGATAATGGAAGAATATGGACCTATAGGTTTTAGTCGTAATAATATTATATTGTAGTAGTCGGCAACTCCGGTTTCCCGTGTGATATTTTTAAGGAATTAATAGGACAATTCTAAGCAAGATAACATAAGGCGAATAGAAGCTGAAAAGGAAGCATGAAGTACCAAATTCGTAGCAGAACTGCAAAGAACAACATCGACCACGTGGTAACATAAAAATACATGAATCCTTTACTGTACAAAGCGATACACTTTCAAAGTGTCAAATATGTATAATAAATGGACAGTCCACGAATATAAATGTCTTTTTCTTGACTTTTGTTTTTCTTCAAATTGAGAGAGAAAGAGAGAGTGGTATATAAAGTTTGGGTATAAAGGAGAAATGGCCCCAAAGTTACTTATCTTATTTTTCGACGGGGTTCCACTGAAGAATCTTTCTTCTTTCACGGGCTAATAGACTTTATTCTATTTTTTTACACTGGCTTGAAGAACCTGGGGTCCCTCCTGTCTCAGATGTTCTTTTGTCTTCAACCCGGAATAAATGGCTATGGGTCTGTCTGCCACGAGACCTGCTCAAAAACTGACTTTCTTGTTATTTACTTCTGCTGAGGGGAAGGAGTCCCCACTTCCGTTTTGGGGTCCCAGCCAATCATTTGTCTTCTCTCTTCTCCCCCTTGGTGTCCGGCTACCTGAAGTTACTAAGTACCAACACCTGTTGATATCCCCTCTGTGACCTACATTCTTCCTTAACGGTCACTTTTTTGACGGGTCGCCACTGTTCATTCCAACGGGAGGATAGTATTAATCTTATTTCTATCGTCTCCGTGGGCTATCACTTGACAATATATATATATATATAATCAGAAAGAGACTTTTTTGCAAATTAATATCAGCACTGGATTATTATTTCCGGATAACACGAATTATCTTATTTAATACTTTAAATACATAATAGTTATAACGGAAGTATGAATGCATATTTTATTCATGATTTTAAATAAGTCACCTGTCCCGATTTAATTTTTCTAGAATGAGTTTTTTTTTAAATTTTCAGTAGTATTCAAATTAGGGGTAACATTATTTTTAAGGGAATAGTTATAATATCTCCGCCGTATAAAAATTATCTTGATTAAATTATACGATAAAAAAATATTCTAATTAAAATATTATTTAATCATAAACTTTCTTTTTTTTCCAAATCCCATTCTCGCCCAAAGCAATATAAGATCACCCCCGCAATTTATTTGTTGGTATATCTGATGGTCCTCATCATCATCAGAAGTAATTTCGTAATAAAAACCAAAGTGATTGTTTCTTTTCATTTGTATATAAAAAGTATATATATATATATATATGTGTGTGTGTGTGTGTGTGTGTGTGTGTATATATATATATATCTATATAAAGCCAAAGCTTATAATTGAACGGTGCGAATAGTGTAAAATCTCAAACAATTGAATATCTTCTTCGATCAGTATCTTCTCTAGTAAAGGCAATATTTCTGAAGTTATCATTTGATAGCTCAATTCGCGGTGTTGGCCATATTCTGGTTGTGTTTGTTATACTGTCAAATATCAAAAAGCGTCAGCTTTTCGTTTGGTAGTAGAGAGGTTAAAAGCAATGTCTCTTGGGCTGGCTTGATAACCAATTCCATAAAATTAGGTTAATGTTTACGGCGGTGCTTTCAAATTTGAAACTCGAATAACAGTTTCTCTCATCCGCTGTCATTCGAAGAAAACGTGTCAATAATAAACTTCAGTGGTGACTAATTCTATTAGCTCTCCTGACATAATGCTCAAGGCTTCGTTTATAATCGATTGCTTTCGTTATGTATAACACAGTATGATAATAATATGTTGGTACTGAGATGGCATCTTCTTTCCGGAAACCGGAAGGATGTGCTGAGTATGGAAGCTGACTCTATATCCGGTTGAGTTATAGACGAACAAACATATTAATATATATATATATATATATATATAGAGAGAGAGAGAGAAAGAGAGAGAGAGAGAGAGAGAGAAAGAGAGAGTAAGAGAGAGTATACTTAGGAAACAAGTCGTTATCTAAACGTGTTTGGTTAAATACCACGGATTGTTTCTTTTTTAAAAATTTTAGTTGAAGACGTTCGAGTCGTCTTACTAGTATTCTTATATCTGGATCAAGGTGGTAAATAAGTTACCCTATATCAGCTCAAGCATTTTCGACCATTTCGCTGGTCATCTTCGGGGGTTTTATTTAATCGTTTTTTGATGTGAGTTTTATTTATATCTATTTGGAGTGGTTTTTTTTTGTTTTTGTTTTGTTTTTTTGTTCTATTTTGATGGGGTTGTCTCATTCTGTTGGGGTGGGTGGTTAGTTATTGAATAAGTTTTACATGTTTATACATGTAGTGAATGCAATTTTATTCATAGTACTTTGTTTTATTGTTTATAGTTACAGCTACGAGGATTTGTAAACGTTTTTTATTGTTATTTTTATGTATGACTTTTGTATTGTTTATTAGGCTCTTTGAGGAATTGAACTTGTGAGTGTCTTTGTTTGCTTCGTCATTAGATGCTATTTTATGGTGCTTATGTCGGAGAGGTGGTAGGTTAGGCGACAAAAGAGTGTAGTTATTGTATGATCAATGTGGGTATTAGGTGTTATGTAATTTTCCGAGAGACACATATGTATGTGTATGTGTGTGTGTGTGTGCGTGTGTGTGCGTGTAAGTTGGGCCTTGTGTGTGCGTTGAGATGTGAATAAATTTCTTCTCATACAGTTTGTACAGTGCGTTTTAAAGTTTTTGAAAATATTATTCCTGATATATATATATATATATATATATATATATATATATCGTATGTGTGTGTGTGTGTGTGCGCCCGCAGGCCCGTGTGTGTGTGTGTGTGTGTGTGTGTGTGTGTGTGTGTGTGTGTGTGTGTGTGTGTGTGTGTGTGTGTGAATCTCTTTTGTTAATCTTTTGTTGCTACTCTGCTATACTAGGAAGCGTTCATCTCAAGATTTTTTTATGCGTGACATAATATTAAGCGCATATATGTTTCCCTCATGCTAACTTAATTCCCTTTTTTAAAATTGATAATTGTTGTCATCCTTTAAATTAACTTAATAAGAAAATTTAAGGAAAGATAGTGTATCATGAACTCTGCTGGAGAGCCATTGATGAATCGACATTATTATATTCTAAAATCCCCCACCTCAAAAAAAAGCATTGTAGTAAATGTAGATTTAAGCTTCATGTTTCAATGTTATTTTGACTGAGAGGGGCTTTAGTATTAATATGTTGAGACTTTTTGTTTTTAGTTGTATGGAATATTTGATTTGTTTTAATTTAATATCGGAGACGTACACTGTTGTTTACGAATAGTAACACTGCTCTTATTTGGCCAAAATTTAAACCATGAAGACTATGCCTGACAAAACAAACAAACAAACAGACAAACAAACCAACAAACAAAAATATATATAAAAATTAACAATTAATTTTAACACTTCTATATAGCCAAAATTTAAACCACAGAGACTAACTATGTCTGTACAAAAAAGAAAAAATATATATATGGTTATTAAAGTCAGGAGGATGAATCTAATATCTATTTTCGTTAAATGAAATGATTTATCGATTCATTTTTACAGCTTGTGACAAGTAAAGAGTTATATTATTATGCCAAGGGAATCATGTTCATTATACGTCCATATGTACAATTCTTGTTTGGTTGTAGTTTTTCTAAAGGTTTTATTGAATAACCATAATTTCTTACTAGTCTACTGATCCATAGATGGGACAATAACGGCTACTAACGAATAGGGTTGAAATTTGACTTTTTCACACGTTCATTTGATATCAAATATTACAATCTCAATTAAATAAATTGCACACAGTTGTATTGTTACATTTATAGATATAAACGCATAAAAATTACCCTTTTCAAGATATTCCTCTTATTTATTGACTGAACCTTATATATAAGCATAATTCATATACATTTAGCACTACCTTCTTTTCTGGTAACAAATGATAATAATCCTTGATAAATAATATGGAAATTCTTTTAGCCATGTCAGTATTATTGTGTTATTGCAGCACTTGTATCCTAAGTATTCTGCGTACTTTTTTGAAAAAATACTGGAAGTAGAACCTTGAAAAATAGCAATTGTATAGCCACTTTCCTTCCATCTCACAAACCATCCAATTAAGGATAGGACAATATGCTAGGCACTGGTGGAAAACTAAAGAACTAACGAGTGCCGTTCTCTTCGGGACTACTACACATAGATACACCAGTGTTGGACAACCAGCAAAAAATTAGATTTATCAGCTCTATACGATCATTGGTTGCCAATGTGATAGCCGATAGAGAAGAATTGTAAGAGAGAGAAATAAACAATCAGAGGAATTCGCGGTGATGCAACGCTTTGATGATGATTATGATGATGATGATTATGATGATGGGGAATTTAT
>OY757924.1:41157731-41217731 GCA_963585895.1 Sepioteuthis lessoniana
TATGATTGTCATTAGATAATATCGTTTAAAAATATAGTTTCAGTGAAATATATTTTTCTTTGCGGTATCATTGCTCAAGAGGGAAGCCGAAGTAAATCCATCAACATAGATTGTGCATACACCTAAGCACTCCTAGTATCGTAGAATTTGGAATCGGTGATCATATTTCAAAACGTGGATGATGCTGTTTGCCTTTCCCTTTTAACTAATCCCCCGGGTTAAGGCATGGATTCTTCCTTTTCCCCTGCAGTTATTCGTAGAGAGAGAAAATAGGTTCTTAGGCCTTGGCCCTGCAACCAATCTAAAACAAGTGAATACTCTTGATTCAGTTCAGGTGTGCTCCTCTTAGAATTTTACCTTGTGTCGCTTATTACTCAGGGTTTAGATGTTGGATAAATTCATAACTTTTGCCATTGTCTTACTTGCAAATCTACTGCATGTCCACGCAGTGCAAAATACCACATTTCTTAAGAAAGCCTTTATCCGTCTTAATAACGTAGATTTTTTGCATCAGAACTAAAACATAGGGTTGAATTGGTGAAATGAAAGCGCAAATAAAATCGACAGAATCAATCACAGCTTTGACCAAGGTTGAAAGAAAATAGTTAAATGCTTTAAACACTTGTCAATGTTTTGTTGCGTAGATATAACAATAAAAGGTTAGCACACTCTTAAGATCACCAGAAGAAAAGTCTCAACATCATATGCAGTTTAGGGTCATACTCAGGACACTTCTTCTTTAGTGGGAGTTTTACACTTCTACAGTGGATACTCTAATTCACAACCCTCGTCAACTGAGTAGTTTTTACTTTGACGTCTATTAAGTGTACATCGAATTTAGTCTGACCTAAGTAGACAATTTATGGCAGTAAACATTCACTTGACTTGTGGTGTCTTGGGTATCACCTACGTTTTCAGCATAATGAGCTGTTCCATCTGCCATATATGGCAGTAGCGGAGATCAGTCTGCGAATAAGCCTACAAGTCATACCAGAAGAGCCGTTCCTATTGTTGAAGTATATCATTACTCTATCACTAATCCTATGTTCTTATTACTAACAGTCTCTCTCTTGTAAATTCTCTTTCCTGTAAATATAACTATTTACCTCACATATCATGGTTTGTCTTATTACTATTACTACTTGTGTTCACTAACCAGAACACAACATGGTGAATACTGGATTATCATGTAGAAAAATTCAAAGGCAGATCAGCATGATTCATAAACTAACCAATAGACTGGTACGAAGTAGAGACCAAAAATCAGAAGACTAAGAAAAACTAATTCTCATTAGGACAGGTTATTTGTGTCATATCGCTTTGGCTCCATGAAAGTTTCTGGAGACAAAGACAAGCTAAAGTCATACTAAGGGGTTCACTGAAAAGAAAGTCAAGCACGTGGTCCATGAAACGATGTCAGTCTCTTTATAAGAGGCTTTCAGCCTCCATAAAATCGGGTCTCATATCTGAAAGACGTAAATAATTTGGAGTCGATAAGGAAAAGTTCATATAGTTCCATGAATCGTATTAAACTCCCAGGACGGGGTAGTTTTGTTAATTTCGAAATCTAAGCTCTTTCCTACCGGTGACTGACTGATTTACTGACGTTTTTTAAAGATCTCCTATTCTCCGGTGACCGTTTCTCACATTTATAGCGAAAGTGGTCAACTCTTTTTTGTCGATCACCAGCTTTACGGGGGTGGGTAAGGCCCCTGCTACAGTAGATTAGTTGCACCCCCACCAAAAGGATTTTCTTTCTTCGAGACATATTGCTCAGCGCCGTAAAAAGAGGACTAAAACTTGATGGACTTGCTACACTGGGTCATTACTTAAAAGCACCTCTTGAAGTGAATAAAATGATCCGGGGGATTTGGTTTCTACGTGGCTGATAGCTTCGTTCTACGGTGGTGCCATTTAAGATCTGCATATCATCAACTCAACATCCAAACCGAGGCACCATTTAGTGGTGGTTTACTTATGATCTGGTCTAGTAGCTGATACAACATCAAATGCAGTTTTATTATTTCACAAAGCAAGCTTAGACAGTCAGACTTTGAAAACGTCATCGTATTTCATTGTTATTACATCCCACCTCTATGGATGATAAAACTCGGCCCTATAAGGTTTGTGTCGTTAGGGAATATACGCAGCGTAACGCCACTGACATTCTTCCGTGGTCAGCAAGAAATCCTGGTGTTAAATCTTTAGAATATTTATGGATAATTTCGGGCCTTAGAATATGAACTAGCTTGCTTACCCGGTTGAAATACTTGCAGAACTTGCACCGGGATTACAAGAATAATGCAACATTATTCCCGAAATTTAAATCGGAAGATTAGTACGCTGCATAAAAAGCCTTTTAGGGGTGTGGCATTCGTGCTAATAGTGACAGTGTCAAATACAGTCAGTTTTAACAGAAAAAGGAGACTCAAAAGAAGCAGAAAAAACATAAATACATAGAATGCATCTTATTGCAACGAACCTTCATTCTAGGTCTCCGGTAATGACTCATTGAAGGATTTTAATACCCTGAAAATAAAATTGAAAATCAAATAATAATAATAATAATAATGATAATAATACAAAAATGTCTGGTATTTTGAAATACAAATGAATCACCCAATTCCGTTCAGAGCAACTGATAAAGTGTTCATTAAAAAGAAAAAAAAACTTTTCATCTAGATGATTTTGCTTTTCCATCGAATCATAAAGGGGAAATAAAAGAAAGGGAAAAGGATAGGCAAATATTTAGATCTTGCAAAAAAATGAAAAAAATTGGGGATCCTGAAGGTGACGGAGATACCGCTTATAGTCGGTGTACTTGAAACCATTCCCGAAGGCCTATAAAGGAAATTAAGGAAATTGGATATCAGATCGATAGAGATCATCCTGGCCACAGCTCCTGTTAGAGTTAAGTAGTATACTAAGAAGTGTTCTAGAGACCTGAGGAGACTTCCTAACTCTGAATTCAAACTGGCGTCAAAAACTTGTAAGGAGTAAAATAATGTCCTTAGTATAGAGAGCACATTTTAAGTATTGTTGAGGATTTCTAATACAGTTATAAATACATATTGATTCTGGCTGCATTTAAATTTCCGTAGTTTAAAATACACATTTTCCGTATATTATAATATTCGTATCCATTTGTATTTAGTACCTGAGATAAAAGAAAGGAGAAAAGAGTAAAAATTGTGAGTAAAATCAATTTTGAATATAGTAAAAATCTAAAACAAGAAAAGCGAAACTGGGTTTTACGTGGTCATACAAATGGAAATAGAAGAAAGCTTTTAGTAACGACTATAATCGTGGGAAATCGACTCCAGGAACTGAGTTCAAATACTGAACGAAGCTGTTTTTTTAGACGTGGTGCAAAAGCTCATGGCAAAGACATAACTCTTTTATTTCCACCCCACACTGCGATGGATGAGAAAACTGTCCAAACTGGGATCTTTAGCTTAAATAAGGTAACCCGTCTCAGAGGAGAGAAAATTGTAAATTCAAAAACTGAGAATCTTTGATTGAAGAATTTATGGCACAGAGTTGCTCTATTCATCTTTTTCCAACATGCATATCTTGTCCTTCATAATCTTTCACTACAATAATAAATCTTCTTTTAAGCAAAGAAGTTGTTCTCAGCCTGAACTGAACTGGTGAACACTAATAAGCAGTGCGTGACAGGAGAGCTACACATATATTTTAAATATATGTAAAAATCTCGCATAATATGTAATAAGGTTTCTGGCATGTATATATATATTTACCAACCCCACCGCTCGGGCAGGATATTACACAAGGTCAATTTTAAGCGGAGTTTAACAGGTTTGAATTCAGAGTTTTCTTTCTCCAAGACTAATTGCCTCTCCAAGGTTGAAGAACCTAATCTGCCCAACTATCTACCCATAGCTGGAACGAGAATACTTAGATTCATACCTTTCCTAAAGGTATTAATGCTAATTGAAATGCAATCAGTCTCGTCCAGGATTTGAACTCGAGTTGCCGTGTCCATTTCCAACAATGATAACCATTACCCCACGGGCACCTCCATGGAATATGTATATCTATCTTTGCAGGTATCCATTGTCACATACATGTTTGCAAAAAAATATTGCAAACATCGTTTAAAAACTATCATCATCTTAATCATCAAGTCGTACGTACAGCAATGAGTTTCCTGACTCTCTCTCAGCATCCTTACCTATCATTCGTTGGTACCGAAATGTCGTGAAGGCTGCTTATAGTGTCCACATTGAGCGGGTGTGTCTAAGTCTTTGCTGGTCGGCCAACATTGACTCGTCCATGTGTTGGAGTCAATAAAAGAACGTTACTTATGAGTCCAAGCTTACATCTCTGGCAGTGTCTCCATCTCTTATTCGCCTTACTTTGATGGTTCGTCAGGTGTGGAAGGGTGTCCGCATAACTGCTCTTTACTTCCAGGATAAGTACAAAACCGCACATGTCAGTAATTTTTCTTTTTTTTTCTAATGAGTATATGTAAGTGTTGATAAAATGTATGTAAATATTGTCCAGATATGTCTATTTTGTGAATTTAATGTCTGTAAATGCTTTAAAAGTGGTCGATGAATGATATCTGTATGGCAGGGACGGTGGAATGAAAACTGCCTACTTCCGTGATTAAATAAAGTGTTCTACGGAAGTTCCCGAAAGTTACCGAGTACGATAAAAGAAAACCTGTAGAAGGCTGGCAAGTATAGAGGCTGAAACTTGGGATTTTGACCTTCGACCCGGCCCAAAAATGCTATTCCAAGGTGATGCACCGGAAGGAAGTGACACATTCCAATGGCCAGTAATCGAAAGAGATCGCGTGGGCGGATTAAGGCTGATAATATGGGACAAGGTGAAGGTCCCATTGTGCCACTACAGAGTGATGCCCCTGAAGAGAGTGACCTCTGAACTGCATGACAGTTATTTCCGCTTGATGACGATTAAACATTCGATTTCTAAGATCGAGTGGGCGTCGAACGATTATATAACTCAGTTGAGTTCGACGAACCAAGAGTTGCAGGCAGTTGGGTTGAAGATCGGACGAAGTTATGGACGAGATGTGGTAGGGAAAGCCACATCAGGCCGAAGGGGCCTTTGGGCCCTGATGAGTTGAAGTCCGGAGAAGATGCTGATAAAATGCCGTAAAGAAAGCCATCACCCAACAGAGTGGCCTCTGGAACTCCGGTTGAGCATCAAAGAACGAGAAAGACACAACGCTGACGGCCATAACTTTGGGGTCAAAAAATTTCGGTTATGTTCGGTCTCCAGCTCCCTCTCACAGTAAAACCCCACACAACCTTTTCGAACCCTTACAATAAAGTGAGAGGTAAATATTTTCTTAAAGAAATCTCCCTGCGTCGTTTATTACTGCGTCTGATTAATTCATTGCGTCAGTATGTATCCTGCATGAACATGTATATGTGTATATAAGCAAACTTATTATGTGAGTATATAACATGTGTAGATCAGTCATGATGAGTATAGCAGTTCACAATGCATAGAGAATTAAGCAAATTAATGCGTAATTATGTCACTTATGAAGATCAAGAAAGAACGTTTGTAGTATTGGCCTGACCTATAGTTAAAAGTCTAGAAATTATTTACTTTCAATCGGCACATAGGAAATTCTTAATGAAGAAAGATAATGTATAGAAAAATCTTTATCATATTTACCCAACCCCTCCGCTCGGGCAGGATATGACGCAAGGTCAATTTTTTTTAAGCGGAGTTTAACAGGTTTGAATTCAGAGTTTTCCTTCTCCTAAACTAGTTGCCTCACCAAGGCTGAAGAACCTAGTCTGCCCAACTATTTACCCATAGCTGGAGGGAGAATAATTGGATTCATACCTTTCCCAAGGGTATTAGTGCTATGTGAAATGCAATCAGTCCAGGATTTGAACACATGTCGCCGTGTCCAATTCCTGCGACGATAACCATTACACCACGGGCACCTCCTTAAAATTAGAAAAATCTTTATATCGTAACCAAACTTTGATAATCGAAGGACTGCAGACTTTATTTATTTTGTATATCTTATATACGATAAACTTGTAGGCCAGTAATTATCTTTGGAGAAAGCGGACTCGGCTATCCAAGTTCAAAATCTGAAAGATACTGTTAGCATTTCACGTAGTGCTCCCTCCTGCTATTGGCAATCGTAAGGCAGATTCCGCTCCTTAATCTTGGTATGGAGTAGGAAAATCCTTATTTCAAATCAAACCCTGTCTTGCTCAAGACATGTTAAATGAATTGCACCCCGAGACTAAACCATGTTACTGGATATGTCTATCTACTATAAAGCTAGAATAAAAGACTCAGCGTGTTGTTTCGAAACAAAACCTGGCAGCAGTATTCGACACAACCATTTAACTCCCATCTTAAGCATCCATGTAAAACGAAGAAAACACGCTGAGTATTCAGGTGAATAAGGACGAACAATCTCCAATAGACTCCTACATGCAGACCCACTACTGATGGTCAACAAGCAAAAACTTACATGTATCAGATCTGTGCAGAAATCGGGTGTCGTCTCGAGGACCAAGCAAGAATAATGGCCGATAAAGACGTATGGTGAGACAGAGTCGGCACGCATTGATGATAATAATGAGACACTGATTTAAGAAATTCTAACTATTTAAAATACAAAACTGAAATCAGAAAAGTTATTAAGATAAGCGATGTTCTGTAGAGAATTATAATTGGAAAAATTACTTTAAAATCCCACTTTCTGTTCTTCGGAAAACTTATTTCTAAAGAAGCGAATTTGTTAAAATTCAAAACAACTTAAAATGAAACTGAAAAGATTTTCTGCACAATAGATGTTCTATTACGGCAGCTTTGTGTCAGACTTACGTAAGTAGAATCATTATATCATTTCTTATTAAAAAAGACGTATCTAGAAAATAATAATAATGTACATGTATATTCACTCAGCTT
This sequence comes from Sepioteuthis lessoniana, assembly GCA_963585895.1. NCBI lineage: Eukaryota > Metazoa > Mollusca > Cephalopoda > Myopsida > Loliginidae > Sepioteuthis > Sepioteuthis lessoniana. The sequence continues at coordinate 41,164,671 of OY757924.1, forward strand.
CCTTCAACTTTTCCTCCCTGCTTTTTGAGTCTTTGTAATTGGTATTCTGTAAGTGAATGGCTCAGCAGAAAAGAAATATAGTATTCTGACAAAACAGACTCTACGCAGGTGCTTGAAAATTCGAACACAAACTTAAATGCTTGTAATTACCGTATAACGAACAACGTGTATGCAACCCAACAAATGTATGTGTTCGTCTCTCTCTCTCTCTCTATATATATATATATATATATATATCTCCTCCTCCTCCTCCTCCTCCTCCTCCTCTTCTTCTTCCTCTTTTTCTACATCTTCATCGGTCCTAGTCAAATAAAGCACCCATGGAAATGGTGGAGAACAGACCGGAAACAGATACAAAGAGTGGAAAATAAACCGGAAGTAATTACTGGAACAGTTCCAATGTGATTTGATAAGTGAACTTATTACTGATAGTAGAACTTCCACTGGATTCAAAAGATGAGAAAGGAAATTAATCTTAATTCGTAAAAAGAGAAAAAAAGAGAAAAAAAGTACTGTAGCAAAGACATCCCGTGGGTAAGTACTTCTAAGTACATATTTTCCTTCAAATCTTATCTATCTTTTGTAAACCATAAAACTTAATAACAAAAAGTTCTCTCTAAAAGATCTTTTAACTCAGCTGCTTATTTGGTTGCAATGATTTTATTTTATGGAGTTTAATATGCGTTGCAAATCTAAAATAGGTTTTTGCAATAGTCTCATGACTTTTTTGAAAAGTAAAAAGTTAAAATCATTGCTTTTATTCCCCAACAAGTATGATGGAGATCGTTAAAGAAAGACAGTTTTTGATATTATTTTACTCTTTTTAGAGTTTTTCAAACAAGCGTTAGCTGATGGATTTTTATTGGAATTTTGGGAGGGAACAAATCATTTCACGTCTACAGGACTCTTAGTATTCTGGTCGATCTTGATAATTCTGTAGTTTGGATGGTTTCCAGTTTTCCTGTTATTTCCAAGTCCTCCAGTGCCAGTACCCATCATTTTGGGATTGTAATGAGCGCAATTACAAATGGTATAATTTCTTGTTCCTTAGTTTGTTTGTTTTTTCTGTTCTCTAGAAAAGTCGAGGTACTTTTTTTTTTTTTATTTCTTTTAGTTTTACCCAGTGGTAAGCTGAAACAGTAAAGACCACAATTCGGCAGGTTCCCAGTTTTTGTTGAATATCACTAAGTATTATAATAATCGTTATTAATTTCTTTGAGATGTTTTACACCAGCGTTAGCTGATGGTTTAACACTGGAGTTTAAGCGACAGCAAATTTCCTCAAGTGTCCAGGACTCTTCTTCTGGCCAATCTTTGTAATGCTGTTGTTTGGATGGTCTCCACTTTGTCTCTGATTTTCAAGTTTTCCGGTCACTTAACTAATCCTTTAAGGATTGTACAGGGCGCATCAATTAGAACTGGCATCACTTCGCGTTACATAGTTTTTTAGCTCTCTTTCAACGTCGAAGAACTTATCCCTTTTTCATGCTTTCTTTTAACTTTATTCTGTTGAATGCCTCTACAGCAAAGACCACGATTCGGCAGGTTTTCTTTTTTTTTGTTTCATTTTTTTTTACTATAATTACGTCTGGTCGTCAGCCTAAAATTTGATAAACTGTTCGTATCTCACTACCCCAAAATATCTGTGCGTCTCATTCCCCGGTACACATTCTATGTTGTGCATATACCACTTTTTATTATTATTATTATTATTATTATTATTATTATTATTATTATTATTATTATTCACTCATTAGAGCTTTTCACATGAGCGTTAGCAGATGGTTTTTCACTGGAGTCTGAGTGACAGCAACTCTCCTCAAGTCTCCGGGACTCTTCTCAGTATTCTGGCTGTTCTCAATAATGCTGTCGTTTGGATGGTCTCCATCCGTCTGCCAACTTCCAAGTCCTCCAGTCCCTTTAGTAATCATTTTGTTGCTGTTCCAAACGCACCAATTACAATTGGTATAATTGTCACCTGCATGTTCCATAGTTTTTTTAATTCCTTAGCAAGGTTGAGGTACTTATCCTTCTTTTCACATTTTTTCAGTTTTATTCCGTGGGACAACTAAGTTGACTATTTTGCAAGTTCTCTTTTTTTTTTGTTATTATTAAGTTTGGTCTTCTGGCCGAGATTAGGTGATCCGTGTGTATGCCGAAGTCCCACAGGAGTTTATGTGTGCCATTTTCTAGGACAGGTACTGGGTTGGGCATTATTATTATTATTATTATTATTATTGTTATTATTATTATTTTCTCCTTTAGAGTTTTTCACATCATCGTGAGCTGATGGTCTTTGAGTGACAGCAAATCTCCTCAAGTCTCCCAGACTCTTCTCAGCAATGTGAACAATGCTGTAGTGTGGATGGTCTCCACTCGCCTCTAACTTCCAAGTCCTCCAGTCCCTTTGATAGCTCTTTAGTTACTGTGCAGAATGCATCAATTTCGATTGGTATAATCTTCACCCTGATGTTCCATATTTTCTTAATTCCTAAGAAGTACTTATTCTTCTTTTAAGTTTCTTTCAGCTTTATTCTCTGGTCAGCCGGTACAGCAAAGTCTACAAATCTGCAAGTTTGCATATTTTTGCTGATTATTATCAGGTCTTATCTTCTGGACGAGATTAGATGATCTATCTGTATATCAATCACGTTGCCCACCCAGTCATGTTCAGTCTTATACTACTTCTGTGCTAATTTGCTGCATTCGCTTATTATGTGATGGATTGTTTCGTCTCTATCTCCACATAATCTACATTTGCAATTTTGTTGCATCTTATCTATTCTAGCTTTGATTTGATTCGTTCTTATGGGGTTGTTTTGTGCTGCTATTAAGAGAGAATCTATTTCTCTTTTATAGTTTCCTTTTCTTAGCCACGTCCAGGTTTTAGGGGTGTCTTCGTAGTGTAATGGTTAAAACGATGGACTGCGGAATCGTAGTACGCGAGTTCGTACTCCAGTCGCACTATTACGTTCACTTTCGGGCAAATACCCTAAGGAAAGGTATGAACCCACTTATCCTCCAAGCTATAGGTTAAATAGTACTACTACTGTTCTTCGATGAGAATGGCTTTGGCATTAAATTACCTAAAAAGAGTTGATATGCCATTAAACAAAGAAAGTAACTTACTAACGTCCAGGTTTTCGCGTGCTAGATGTCGTTTATTAGTCGTTTAAAGTGCCCAGGCTCTTGTTTTTCTTCCCATTTTTGTTTCCTAGTAATTGTTGTTCTGTTGGTCACCGTGTGGTCAGTATCTTTTTTGATGGCTGTAATCAGTCCTCGTTTGTGTTTTTCTATGTAGTCTTCGAGTCGTAGTATCGATGAGTGAATACTAACTTCAATTCTGTTGAGTCCTCTTCCGCCCACCTCTCTTGATACATATAGTCTGTCTTCGTCGTCTCTAGGATGTAATACCTCATGCATAGTCATTAGTTTCCTTCTTCTTTGGTCCATTTGCTGTTGATCAAATGTATGTAAATATTGTCCAGATATGTCTATTTTGTCAATTTAATCTCTGTCATTGCTTTAAAAGTGGTCGATGAATGATACCTGTGGGGCAAGGACGGTGGAATGAAAACTGCTTTGTCCGTGATTAAACAAAGTGTTCGACGGAACTTCCCGAAGGTTACCGAGTACGACAAAAGAGAACCTGTCGAAGGCTGGTAAGTATAGAGGCTGAAACGTTACGTGTAGATCAATCATGATGAGTATAACAGTTCACAATGCGTAGAGAATTAGGCAAATTAATGCGTAATTATGACACTTATGAAGATCACGAAAGAACGTTTGTAGTATTGGCCTGACCAATAGTTAAATGTTTAGAAATTATTTACTTTCAATCGGCACATAGGAAATTCTTAATGAAGAAGGATAATGTATAGAAAAATCTTTATAGTGTAACCAAACTTAATCAAAGTAGGCAGTCACACTGACTGTTCCCATTAGCAGCGCGTGAGAAATAAAAGAAAGAAACCCTCAGTTTTAACTTAGTTAAAGTCCATAAACCAACTCTTATAGTTTATTTCTTAACCGAATACCTGAACGACTTTCAGGTTTTATTGTTTATATTTACTGCCCTATTTGGAGGTGCCCGTGGTGTTATGGTTATCGTCATAGGAAAATTTCGTGATTTCGAAATAGTTTAGCTGAAAATAATTTCGGGAATTAACAAGTCTTCATTTAAATACAACTGTTAACCAAAAAATGTTACGAGAAACGAAAAATTAATGTTTTAAATAAAAGACAAAGTCGACCAACCTTATTTTTCTTCAAAGATCACTTACCTCAAAAGATTTATTCGGTTATTCTGGTTCAAGCCTTCATTGGTGGTCTTTGACTGGAGTCTGAGTCTCTTCACGTCTCTTGAACACTACTGCGAATTCTAATCGATCATAACAATTCTGTGGTCTGTAAGGTTTTGATTCTTCCAATAATTTTGAATCCTACCAAATTTCCCAAAATCAAGAAACCAAAGAAAGGAAGAACCCCGTTAAAAAACTTTTGGACAAAAAAATATGACTATAAAATCTACCTGAAATGTAAGAAAATTACAAAGACATAGAAAAAAGCCAAAAACAAAAGAAACAAGAGACACACGCGAAGAATCTTCAAAGACACATTACAAAATTAAACCAGGCAGCCAACAGAATAACAACCATACATACCATCATCATCCAGAAAGAGAACTATATAATAAAAACATGATGAAATACCTATGTGTAGTTTTTTAACCAGCGGCCGTGTCAATACTGCTCTTTGGATGCACGACATGAACGCTTACTAAACGTTAAAAAAGCTTGACGGTAATAACTCAATAAGGCTGCAAGCTGTATTAAACAAATCCAGGAGGGAGCACCCCACAAAGCAGCAGCTGTACGGCTAATTACCACCCATCATGAAAACTAAGCTAGACAAAATAGTGTAGGGGGACATGTAATTGTTTAGTGGATGTTTTTGGTCCCCGAAAATTTATGTTGGTTTGGTATATATTTAGTAGTATGTTATTTTTGTTTATATTTGGAAAAAGGCATATGGAGGCAACTGTAGTAATGATGTGTAAACGATATAAAAATTATGAAACGGCGCGGACAAAAGGAACATTCAAAACAAAGTGGCATAAACAAAACACATTTATATCTCAACAATACATACAATGAAACATTTAAAACATTACTATGGTTCTATTACAGTTCGTGAAGTATTCCTCCGTGTGTGTGTGTGTGTGTGTGTGTGTGGCTAACACAACTAAAACTACAAAAAGAACAAAATAACAAAAGTCTCCTATGCATGTTGACTACGTATTTCTAGTATTTGTTTCTTTCTGTTGTTTGACAAAATTGCTGTTGTTTTTGAAGTTAAAATAATCTCATCGAAAAGGTGTAAGAATTAAGAGAATGGTTGCGTGACATATACATTTTCATGGCGGTTAACAGCTGTTAATGGAAATGAGAGAGTGGCAGGGTTATCTCTGGAAGTCACACTGGAGAGAGTGTGTTGGCCCTGTGAGTGAAATGTGAAAAAGAGAAAAAGTGTTGGGAGAAAAAGTATTTATAGAGAATATGTCATGGAGTAAGCTCCAAAAACGCGGGATGAAATTGAAATGCGGACGTAGTTTTAAGCTCTGACCACGTTGTTCCCGAGACTGAATGTTTACGTGCATCTGCCATCTTTGTTTCTGGAACAAGTGGCATAACGTCAATTTTAAATCATGTGAGTGGAAGTCGGATATATACCCCCACCACGCAGATTGATAAATATTGAAAATATTTTTCAATATGATCTCTAATGTGGGGGCAAATGTACGTGACTGTTGACTTTGTGGTGGGAATGCAAGTGTATTTTTCAGCGTGGAAAATAATTGGCACTTTTTTTTTGCATTCCTTGTGTGCACAAGGTGAATGTTCGTGCTGATTTTGTGTAGGTTACAGTAAGTATGCTGTGTTTAACCCTGTTCGCTGGAATAATGTCTTACGTATCTTGTGTTAGCTTCATATTAGGTGGCGTTGATATTTGTAGTTGTGGAAACTGTTTTTGTTTGAGAATTCCATGAAGGTTGTGTTGCGAGCATTTGAATGAACTGACAGATGAATTTATGTTAAATTTCGTTTAGGTTGGAACAGTTAATCATGGAATTGAAGTCTAGCTGTTGATTGGTTGTGCTTTTCTCATGTATCCGGTTTTTAGCGCTGAACGTGGGCATGAATTGACAACGCCTCGTATTTTCTTTGTGGTGTGCACAGTTATACAGCAATCATTATTCCTGTTGTATTGAAATTTTTCGAAACGAGTTTCCTTCAGAGCTTTTAGTTGGTGGACGTCTGAGTATTAGTGTCGATTTTTTAAGATTTGTTCGTCTTCGTTTTCCTTAAATCAAACTTTCAGATGTCTAAGTAGTTTTTATGATTTCTCTTTGTTTTGAGGGCTTGAGCTAACATTGTTTCTATCCGGTGTTCATTGGGTGCTTTTTGGCTTCGTCACTCTAGTTTCTTAACAGTATTTTGCCGAATAATGAAGATAGTGTGACGGCAAATTAAAATAAAAAAATCCCCGGATGAGCAACCATTTAAAAGCAGATGGGAACTGGAGTATTTAAATATTGTTATTACCAAACGGGGAGTTTATTTTTTTCGCACGTGTGAAGACGGGGCGGTCGGGAACTTGATCCCTCGTAGAATAAGTCCTTGTTCAGAGTCCTTTCTCGGGCATATAGGAACTAGCATATTATGTGGGGTTTAATTTATGGCTAGTCTGACCACCGATGGCAAGGGGTTTCCAAATTTCACACTATTCACACACCCACCAAGGCCACTAGTTCCTCCTCCCCGAGAAGAAGGGAAGATATGGACCTCTAGGTTTAGATGTAATAATAGTAATTATAGCAGTCGGTTTCCCGTGTAATATTTTTAAAGGAATTCATATAGGACAATTTAAGCGAGAATAACATAAGGCGAATAGAAGGTGAAAAAGAAACATGAGATAGCAACTTTTGATAGTAGACGATACAAATGAAAAACTTCAACACGTGGGAACATTAAAATATATCAATCTTTTTACTACACACGCGGATACACATATTCAACGCGTCAGCTATATTATTAATGGATAGTACATAAACATAAATGTATTTCTTCTTTTCTTTTCTTTATTCTTTATTCTTTCTTCAAATTGAGAGAGAGAGAGGGAGAGAGAGTATATAATTGGGTATAGGGAGAAACAGTCTTAAAGTTTACTTATCTTTACGACGACTTTCCTTTGGAGAATATTTTCCTTTTTTTACGGGCTTACGGATTTTATGTTACTTTTAGTTCTGGCTTGAAAGTATGGCTTCTTCTACTTGTCCAAGATCCTTTCCGCTTTCTTTACCCGGAGTCTTGGCTTTAGATTCATTCACCACGACCTCTGTCCAAAAACCGATTTTTCTTATTCCCTATTTCCACTGACGGAAGAAGGGGGCTATTGCCGCTTTGGGATTCTAGCCAATCATAAGCCTTTTTCTTCCTTTCCCTGGCGATTTTTTAGGATTATTATCTCTATCACCCGAGTGAGGTTACAGAGTACAGATAGCCTAACCCACATTTTTTCTCCCTACAACGGCCAGCCGAAGTTGACCTACATTCTTTATTTGTCTTTTAACGGTCAATCTTTGGCTGATTCAAACACGGAGGAATAGTAGTAATTCCTTATTTCTCTTCTCTCAGTGGGAGACCACGTGACAATAGTAAGTGAATTGACTTGCATTTTGTAATTGGTTCGTATTTGTTCAGAAAATGTCCGTAATTTTTGGCTGGTGGAGAATGTCGCGTGGTCATCTTCTTCGTGGTTGAGGTTCTGTGTGTCGTCCCACTGACAAGTGTCAGGTAGTAGTAAAGGAAAATGTTGGGGTGGCCAGTAAGATTAGGTGGGTTAAGTAACAGAGTTAAGAGGTTATCTTCTTTTGGTAGTGGTGAAGTGAAAAATATGCCTCGAGTTAATATCAGCACTAGCAGTATATCTGTATTTCTCTCCACGTGCGCTTGAAAATAAATTCTGCCGTTCTGTTTTAGTGTTGGAATTTTAGCTTAAGAATATTTTGTCTAAATTTCTGCATGTAATTGTTATAGTATATAAAACTTTGAATATTTTTGAACAGGATATTCAAAGAATTTGCATGCGTTCGCCGCTTTCATTTCACAAGTCCACGCACCGTAACAAAAATATCTCTATGTTGCCTTTGAAATGAGAGAAATTTATTCATAAATGTTCCGAATGTTTAGGAAATTTTGTATGCTCATATTTCGTCATCCGGTCGACATTTGTGGTTGCGTGCTCTCTCACGTAGTACGGCTACCAATTTGTAGGGGACATGTTATTTTGGTCCCCCCATTTTGTATGTTTTATATTTGTTTAGTGGTTGGTTGTTGGTGTTTATGTTTGGAAAAAGGCCCCCCCCATAAGTTGTATGTTTTATATTTGTTTAGTGGTTGGTTGTTGGTGTTTATGTTTGGAAAAAGGCGCATGAAGGCAACTATAGTAAAGATGTGTAAACGATTTGAAAATTGTGAAACGGCGTAGACTAAAGGAACATTCAAAACAAGGCGACATAAGCAAAACACATTTATATCTCAACAATGCATACAATGAAACATTTAAAACATTACTATGGTTCTGTTACTGTTCGTGAAATAATCCTCTGTGTGTGCGTGTGTGTGTGTAACTAAATAACTAAAGCTACAAAAAGGACTAAATAACAAAAGCCTCCTATGCATGTTGTGTGAGTCGAGGAAATTTCTGTTGTTTTTGAAGTTAAAAAATCCCACCGAAAAGGTGTAAGAATTAAGAGAATGGTTACGTGACATATACATTTTTCGTGATGGTTGACAGCTGTTAGTGGAAATGAGAGAGTGATGGGGTTCTCTCTGGAAGTCACCCTGGAGAGAGTGTGTTGGACCAGTGAGTGAAATGTGAAAAAGAGAAAGAGTGTTGGAAGACGAAGTATTTATAGAAATACGTGTTCTGGAGTAGGCTACAAAAAAGCAGGATGGAATTGAAATGAAGACGTAGTTTTAGGCTCTGATCACGTGGTTCTCCTGGTCAATCGGTTCCCGAGACTGAATGTTTACGTGCATCCACCATCTTTGTTTTGGGAACAAGTGGCATAACGTCCATTTTGAATTATAGGAGTGTAAGACCTATACTAGGCATGCAGGACACAGCTGGAGATGTAAGGACGAAATCATAAGCGATGTACTACTGTGAACTCCTGCATATGGACGAGCTAAGGTTGGACAACCAGGTACAACCGATGTACAACAGCTCGGTGCCGATACAGGATAGAGCCTTGAAGACCTCCCGAAAGCGATGAACGATAGAGATGGGTGGCCAGAGAAGGTCAGGGAGATCTGTGATAGCAGCGAGACAGGATGATTACGATGATCATCATATAATATACCCAAACGCCCGGTGGAATCGTCAAAACACGCAATACCACAGTAAGCAAAAACGTTCACAACACGCATATTAAGTGCAATACTCACACCAACACACTCAAAAATCCCATTCAAGGATAATATTAGTCTTTTTACATATCATCACAAGCAAAAAAAAAAAAAAATTGCTCAAACTACCATGCATACGCAAAATGAAGGATCGGTTAAATACCATCCATTATAAAAGACCCCAAATAATTAATCTGTCTATATATAAAATTAGCAAAAATAAGAATGATTTATAAAAATTAGTACATTTTTTTTCCTGCACACAGGAACCATTCTAGGAAAATTTGAAATTAACCAATAAGAACCAAGTGTGTTTCTTTATTTAATGCTTGGTCAACTTTTGAATGTTATTTAATACCAAAGCCTAGTAGGAAAGTAATTACCCAATTGCTGGAGGAGGCTGTGGATTCATATCTATCTCAAGAGTATTAGTCCGAAAGTGAACGTTATAGTGCGATTGGAGTTCGAAAATGCTTACATTGATGATGGTAGTCCAACACTTACCCATTATGTCATCGGGAGTCTCTCCATAGGATCTTGAGCGAAAATGTAGACTAATAGAAAAATCCTATGCTAAAAGAGAATGCAGACGTGTGAAAGGTAAAAACGAATCCAAATTCTTTTAGGACAAAGGCAATAATAGTGTGTTAAATATATCCTTCGAAAACCTTACAAGAAAAAATGTAAATTCATATAACAGCTTCTCACTCAAAGACAAGCATTAAAAGTTATACAAGAAAACAACTAAAAGATTATAGAATAAGCCGACAATGGAAGCGCAATAGTTATTTCAAATAAAACATATGACTGAACAAAAACTTATGAAATACCGCAAGGAGAAGCTAATTTTAAATTAATTTAGACAAACATAAAGAAGAATATGATGTCAAATTTTTCAAAATTTTGCTTGATAAACACCGATAGATTAACTGAAAACAAAAGAGAATTCAATTGAACTCTATCTAAAAACTAGCAAGTGTTACGAATTATCAAATATTCACTAGTCAGAAGAAATTAAAATAGCTGTTAAAACACAAAAAACAGAATATATAAAAATTCCAAAGCCGAGTACCCTCATATATAGAACGATATCATGCCTTACCAATAGACAGAGTAAACTAATATACCATCTACAACATTCAAGTATGTATAAAATTAAAAAAAAAGCTACAAAAGAGATGACATTCACTTTGGAAGCCGATACCAAAAAAAAAAAAAAATCATGGTAACTTTTGATATTACCAACATCTATATTAGCATCCCCAATGATTTAGTAAGACAGACCAACTTGTTTTCGATAGAAAAATACCCAGGAAAATTACACTTAATACTCAAAAAAAGATTTGTCACTGATGACATAGAATTAATCATGACTAATAATCACTTTCAAATCAACAACAAAAAATACACGCAAACTCAACAAACCTAAATTGAAACGAAAAACGCCAACTTTACCATAGGATATTGATTCGAAAATCTTTATGGAATCATAGAAAGAATATTGTCTTTGTTAGATCTTGAAATAGATACATAGAGGACTAATTCATATTTCGGAAATGCTCATGTGGCAATAACAAGGATATGCACGACTTACTCCACAACCTACACCCTATGATAACATTAACCATGGAACATAATTTTTGAAAACTACCAATTTTAGATATTCTCTTAAAAAACGAAAATGACTGAATTATCATAGGTAATCACCATAAACTCATAGACACCCAATAATACCATAGTTTTAAGAGCCATCACCCAACAAGCTTCATAAAATCCATCCTTTACACCCTAGAACGCAGGATCAGCGCCATAATCAAAACTTCAGACAGGTCCACCAATGAAAACTACGAAGAACACACCGTCATAGAGGATATCCTACAAATATAATAAATAAGGTATTCAAATTATCAGAAAAGATAGCATTAGAAGAACTATGAACCCTAAAAACATAGAAATGAACAACTGTTGGAGTACGTTTCAACATAGCACAGAAACAATCTAGAACTATTCAAAGAAATATCAACAACTTAAATCAACGTAGAAAACAATAATTGAACTTTAAAAAAATAATACACTCAACAAAAGTTATTAACAGCAAATGGCAGCCAGAGAGTTTTAAAAACACATTAACTTCTTAGAATTTTGGGGAATACTCAAAGAATAAGATCTCATAACGTAAAAATATAATACGTGGTGAATGGAATATAATCATTGAAAGAAAATCCTGTACTTTCGAAAACCAGAAAAAAAAAACATTTAGAATAGAAGAAATCTAAGCAGCGATTAAAAAAAATAGTTTCCATCATCCAATAAAATAATTGTAAACAAATATACATAGGATGCACGCAAGCATTAAACAATAAAGTCTATCTTCATAAAAGCAGGAGCAAAATATCCGATAATTGGAAAAAATATGAATCGAAAAGTCTTTACAAATGTCGCTATAAAAGTTTTAGAATAATACGAATTTGTGAGATTGATAACTACCCATTACTTCGAATCAAAGAAAAATCTCCATAGAAAAGCTGAAATAAAAATTAAACATATCCCATTCCAACCAGGGGGTAACAGTTCATCAGAGAGAGAGAGAGAGAGAGAGAGAGAGAGAGAGAGAGAGAGAGAGAGAGAGAGAGAGAGAGAGACACACACACACACACACACATATATATATATATATATATATATATATGTGCAAGTTCGATTAAAGACCGCGGATTGTTTTCTTTTCTATATCTTTAAGTGAATACATTCCAGTATACTTGTTGTTTTTCTTCGGTGAGGGTCTAAGGTGGAGAAGAAAGAGCCCTATTGTAGCCGAGGCGCTTTGGGCTATTTCACTGGTGGTTTTCAGGGGTTGCGTAATGTTTGTTGCTATGAGTTTTATTTATAATTATTTAGAGTGATTTCTCTTTTTTCAGTATTCAATAACTAACATAATAAACCAACCGAATAGTTAAAAAAAAAACAAATAAAAATGCTCCAAAAATATAAATAAATCTCACAGCATCAAACAATATAACACTGAAATGTCCAAAATTCATATCGCACAAATATATAACTTTGTTGGAAAAATTAGAAAATTAAATCACTTTTCTTTCGGCAGAGTTAGAGTGGCAAGTCACCTTCCTTCCCCACTCTCCATCTCTCTCTCTCTCTCTATATATATATATATATATATATCACCGCACTTAAAGCATATAAAACCCTTCTAGACCATGAAGCCACTGCACTATTTCACGAAGCGAACGAACTGTCCCTCGAACTACACCGACACCACAACTTCACGAACAGAATCTCCCAAAACATAACCACTCTCACAAACTATCCAACCAAATTTCACGCCCCCTGGACGAAAGCAAAGAGAAACACATCGGACACCCAGAAATGGTCCTAAACCTAACGAAATTTCAATTCTCCACCACTGAAGTGGAAGCTCTCTGCCTAGGACTAACATTTGTGACAGGCATGCACAAAAACATCACCACAAAAACCATACTTAATAACTATTGAGACTGCGACATCTATTTTTCCAAAGGTTTCATCCAAGGAATCATCCTCATTGCTATCTTACAACTAAGTGAATCATCACTCCCTTAAATATGTATACAGGCATTGTCCAACCTAACCCCAAACCCGAATATTATGATATCCCCCGCGGTAGTGGCAGCGTTATCATGCACAAACAGACGTACATCGACAAAATTAATTGACTTCTTGAAGACACGAATACCTATGATATATCTTACCTAACTACTATCAAGAAAAGTATTAACTCCTTCAACACACTTTTCAAAAAACTCATAAAAAACCCCTAAAAACTAGACATCCCTCATCGAAATCCACCCTACAATCCCAGCATAATATATCCTACCAAAAATTCACAAATCAGACACCCCCAATGACACATTATGTCCAGCATCAGTATCACCACCCACAAAATAGCTTGAGCCATGGCTAAAATATAATCTCCCCTACTCGGCACAATCAGCGCCTAACTTGTCAAAAAATTCAGGAGACTTACTTAAAATAAATCAAAGATGTAAACTTTCAAAATAAAACTATGAACAGTTTAAATCTAACTTCTCTCTACACAAACATACCCATAAAAAATGCCTTAACCTTCTTGCTACTCACTTAAGAAAAATTAAATTAGGCTCACCAGTACCCATAAACACCCTAGTCAATTTCTGCCAACACATAACAAATATGATTTTCTTCAAATTCAACAACAAATTCTACAAATAAAAATATGGATTCCTCAAGGGGAATCCACTTAGAAGAGGTATTAGCTTGTTTATTTGTAAACATTTTTGAATCCAGATCCTTTTGATACAGGCTACCAAGCAACACCACATATTTAAGATATATTGACTATATACATATTTTCCTATCAAAAAACATCAAATTTGAAGAGATCGCAGAAAAACTGAACAAAACTGAGTGGGGGTGTCCTCGCGTTGTAATGGTTAAAGCGATGGACTGCGGAATCAGAGTAAGCGAGTTCGGACTCCAGTCGCGTTGATACGTTCACTTTCGGGCAAATACCCTTGGGAAAGGTATGAACCCCCCTTATCCTCCCAGCTATGGGTTAAATAGTACCACTACTGTTCTTCTAGGAGAATAGCTTTGACATTAAATAACCAACAAAGGCTGATATGCCATTAAACAAATGAACCAAACCTAAACAATATTGAACCCTCCATCAACTTCATTTGTGAAAAAATAATATAACACTATACCCTTTCTGGACTTCCTAATTCTTAAATCTCATAAGAGCTTCACTTTTAAAGTCTACCGTAAACCCACAAACAAAAACGATTTCATACATTTCTACTCCTACCACAACAACATAATTTAAAAAAAGGCCTCATAATAGGCTTTTATCTAAGAGCACTCAGAATATGTAGCCCACAATACCTTAATGAAGAATTTGAATGCAACAAACATTCCCTCAAAACCTGAAATACCAAAAATCTTTCATATCAAATGCTAGAAAAAAGCTCTTAAGATACACTTGTCAAATAAACCAAAGAAAACCAACCCCAGTATCCCCATCACCCATAGACCGATATCTATACCCACTAACGCACAAAACATAGCACTCTACGACAAACTAAAAAAAGTTAGGAATACCAATCATGGAAACCATATCACAAACTTTTAAATACCTCACAAATATCACAATATGGACCAAAAAAGAAACCACCTCTCACGCAGGCATATACTCCATCCCATGCAAAGATTGCAGCAAATATCACATCGGTGAAACCCAACGCAATCTAGAAAAAAGAATCTACGAACACAAGCAATCAATTAAAACAAATGACGATTCAAACACTTTTGTCTCCCACATGTTAGAGCTAAAACAAACATTCAATTTCTCCAGAGCCACACTAATCAAACCCATACACTGCAAAAAATCACGAAGACTACTAGAATCTGCAGTCATTTCCAAAACAAACCATATAAAAAAATTTCAAAAGCTACAGGTTTTTACCAGACCTCACCAAAATTGCCGAACAACATACAAAACAAAAAACCAAATCAAAATAGAAAATAACAACAAAGAAAAAACATTTTCACTCAATGCAACTATACTTTTTAGAATCGACTCCCTTTCCTTATCACATTTCCTCTTAGCCCCCCCCCTCAACCAATTACAACCCCGACACCACAAAATTGAAAATTTTCTGCGACATCACATTATACTCAATATCTTTCCTTGAAATAAGATATGTCGAAACCCCATTCACCAAAACCCTTCCCTATTTTTTTCTTGTCTCCAATTTCAAAACCAAAAAAATATATCTTTAATGAAACCTGATACATTTGAGATTAAATCCCTCCCAGCTTACCTGCTACAACTTATACACCCGTTACCATCTTATCATTTCCCCTCACATGCTTTTCAAATAGAAAATCTCAAAAAACAGTCTCTGTCTGAAGAAGTTCGAGATGAAATAAAGCCGAACAAAAATACCAAATCTAAATTAATATTTTGATTTGTCCAAACTTTCCACATATTTCTCTCATGCTGTCAGATTCACTACAATTTAACAAGTATATATATAGAGTCATCCACAGACAGACTGTTTCGTTCTATCAGACTTCTTCAGTGTGGCTAGACACGCAGGACACTCGAAGGCCGGGATCGAAACCCGTCCAACTTTACGTTAGACTGTTTACGACAACTCGTCCACCAAGCGGATCACGTTGGCTAAGGGAATTTTAAGGTATTTTATTTCATTTTATTTTTTTTTATTTAAATTTTTTTTTTTAACTCGTCATTTCGTATGCTGATAAACTCTATTACCGACACAGACACCCTAACACACACACACACACACACACACACACACACATATATATATATATATATATATATATATATATATATATATATATATATATATATATATAAAGCAAGGCGGGTAGATTATCACCATTTTAAATTGATGATTTAGCGTATGTGCTTTATTTGATCCAGCTTTTGTCTACTGTGTAGTAAACGAGAGTGAGTTGTATTCTTTGGATGAGGAAAGCAGTAACATGACGCTATTTAATCGTTTAGAAACTTGGAAATTAATTCCTGCACTGGTTGGAATTCACGTCAGAATCAGAAGATTTCACTTTTGAAATCTGAGAGTCAGTTTAAATTCATAACCATATTGATACTATTTACCAACCCCTCCGCTCGGGCAGGATATGACACAAGGTCAGTTTTTAAGCGGAGTTTAACAGGTTTGAATTCAGAGTTTTCCTTCTCCTAGACTAGTTGCCTCACCAAGGCTGAAGAACCTAGTCTGTCCTACTATTTACCCATAGCTGGAGGGAGAATAATTGGATTCATACCTTTCCCAAGGGTATTAGTGCTATGTGAAATGCAATCAGTCTCGTCCAGGATTTGAACTCGTGTCGCCGTGTCCAATTCCTACGACGATAACGACTACACCACGGGCACCTCATAACCATATTGATAAAAGTAAACACACAGTCTATATTATGTTATTTTGGGTATTCACAGGTGATGGTGATGTTATACCTACATTAATCTTCGCATATGGCTTTACACTCAACACAGAGACGTGCATCAAGTTCCTAGGGGAGCTGGAATTTGCTTGGATTGAACCTATGCTTGCTGGGAAAAGCTTCATCAGGCAGCATGAATCTGCACCATGGCACATAAATTGAAGGACCCAGTCTTGACTCTGAGAAAATTTTTGCGACCACATCACCATTAACATCTGAACAACTCCTAAGATTGTTATCCCTTTGATTGTTAAGTGTAGCAAGCGTTTTCTGTGGAGATTAACTCATTCAAAGCGACATCAAAGATGAACTCTAGGAAAGGATAACGACGGCATTTACTAATTTAAAAAAGTGACCTAAGGAAAGGCTGGCTGGAAATACCAAAGTTTTCTGGAAGCCATGCTTTAGGCTTATGGCAATTTCTTTGAATGGTATCTTTTGTTTTGGTTTGGTTCGGTTAATGGCATAATCAACCATCAAAGGTTATTTAATGCCAAATCCATTTTAATACATTTAAACAGTTCTATTAAGAACAATCTGGTTTAGCGTTAGTGCACAGTTTATATGTCAAAACAGTTCTATATCAAACAATTCAGTTAAGCATAAGTTGCCAGTTGTGTTCTATTTAACCAATAAATAGGATCCTATCAGGTGACTCTACTTCGGGCCAGAGTGGACTTAGGAGTGATGGCAGTTTAGATGTACTCTTCATTCCCCAAACCTCCAGCATTACTGGAGCCTCACCGTCAGATTTTTTAGTGTCATATCTAGGACACTCGTTTAAAGTGTCTTACCCCTCTGCACAGTTGCTGTCAGGATATCCTGCAGCACCAGTTGACTGGGCCATTCTTTGAATTAAAATAAGGTACACTATTAAAGATATTTTAATGTGATTTTTGTTTGTAATTACAGTAGAGTGAGATTTCAGTGTTGTTTTCTTTTGGGGGCAATTTGGACGACATTTGAACATATAACAAGTAAACAGTGATATTTCGTGTAGGTTGTATGTGACTGATTAATACGTCAGTTGTGTGGGCAAGAGCTGTAAGTAAGCAGTTTAGTCTCTGTTTTACTTATTGCTTCCATATGTTATTTACTGAATTTAGATATTCCTATTCTCAAATTGTAACTGCTTTTTTAGAAGTGGGTATTTCGTATTTACAATTGCTAATGTTAGGTCTATTTCCGGTTGACATCGCTTTTTATTTTAATGTTTAATATTCGTATATGACATTCTACTCATTTTCCACATCGGATGAAAGCTATTTTTTTAAACAGTAGCAGAAACAGTTTTAAAACATTAGCTCATTTTTCTGGCGAATCTTTGTTTCTTCCTTTTAAAATTTTCACACATTATGAGACTGAAGTCTGCCAAAATAAATTTTAGAATTTTATTCTTTGCAAAAAAAAACAAAAGACAAAAACAAAAGAAAACGAACAAAAACATATATATATATATATATATATATATATATATATATATATGAATAAATAAATAAATACCGCCTATTTTTAAAAGTATTATTACAAAACGTTCTCGAATGAATTTATCAAAATATCATTCCCACTAGCTTTCGTGTGAGAAGAATGTTGTTATATGTTACATGTTATATATATATATATATATATATATATATATATGACCTGTGACATTTTAGAATTTCTATTTTTGCAAGTACAATATACTATGCATTCTATATTTAAAGAGAAAAATTAACGGGGAAGAGTTGGTGTAAAAACAATACCCACCCACCACCAAAAAAATAGCCTTAGAAGCCACTGCTGCTCGATATACGCCAAAATAAGGATGAGATACAAAAAGTATACATTAAGTCGAGTACTGCTGGGTTGAAATTCGCGTTTACCTTATCCTTGCCTTTATCTCTAACCAAAGTTGACAAACATTGTCGGTCTTCCATGCATATGCCACTGCTGTGACTTTAAACTTCATGTGTATTGATACACGATCTTTTGGCGATTAAATAACCACTGAGAGATCATGTTTCCCCATATATATATATATATATATATATATATATATATATATATATACGAGGTCAGTGTGGAAAGTATATATATACACGAAAGTATCTATATACACGAGGTCAGTGCGGAAAGTATTGAGACTGGGGGTGCTGTATGAGCTAAACGTTAAACTGGCAATGTTAATATATAACAAACGCTGATTTACTAATAAAACAGCCAGTTTTTTCATGTTAGGCAAATTTTCCCTAGGTTTTCTATTTTATTTTGAACGTTTAAACATCCATTGTTGATTTAACATCTCTAATATCATCCCTAACAGCCCTGATGATGGTACATTAGAACCGAAGCGCCAAAGTGTCGATTTTGCTTCTCAATAAATCTCTCCTTCGACTTGGATTACCTTGTTATCAATTTTTCTTCATATATTATACAACAGTAAACAAAAGTTTCTGAAAATTTTGCATTTTCTTCTCAATCTTTTGTTTACTCCTTATCTTTTTCAGATCGCTAAGCTATAAGCAGTAAGGAGCGAATAAGGCTGGTTGTGGAAAATTCCATCACAACCACTTTAAATGCGTCATCCAATATATGAAGGTAGCACCATGTCGCCAACACATGTTTTTGAGTGGCACGAAAAGTTCAAACAGGGTTGCGAGAAGGTGAAAGATGAAGGCCCTTCAACAAGCTGGACTGAGGTCAGTGTCAAGCTGGAAAGGTAGGTAGTGGGTAGTGAACGTCGGTTGACAGCTCAAATGATCACAAGACAGTGGGATATGAAAAAGAACAGTGTTTGAAATAGAATCACCGAATTGTTGGGCATGTCTTAAAAATTAGGGGACTTGATATGCCGAGCAGCCGGCATTTTCCGGCTGAGAGGAACTTCACCGCTGTTGAACAATCTCTATTTTCACCTGATCTTCTTTCCAGTGGCTTTTTTTCTTTTTCGAAAACTCAAGAAAATTATCTAAAGGACACGTTTTAAAGGTGTGGGGGCCATCAGACAAGCCGTATCGAAGAAGCTGGCGTAATCCCAGAAGTATCCTTCCATCAGTGCATAGAAGCGTGGCACAGAGGGGATTATTTGAAGAGGAAGGCATGTGGTTTGATGTTTAGAAGTGAAACAAATTGTTTCTGACGCCAGTCCTGTAACTTTTCAGACCTACCTTGTATATATATATATATATATATATATACGGAAAATAGTTGCAGAAAACCTATTTTTTTACACAGAGTTTTAATCTGTGTCTATATTGGATTAGTGAATATATATTTCTTTATTTATGTATTAATTCGAAGTGTTCTCGTAATTGTTAATACATTTTAGAATTTGTATTATACAGAACAGTTCCAACTAGTATCAAACATAGTTTGGGGATTTTGAGAGTGCTTCTAAACAGCAATTTACGGTAACCACCCAATGAAAAAGAATTTAACAATATTTAAAGTCTTTGACTATGTCCCAAGCTGTATTTTCCTTTCAATTATCTAGTTTTTCTATCCTGCTTAAATCAACTTAATAATGGGTCAATTTTTCTAAATTTTATCACACACACACACACACACATATACACACACACACACACACACACACACACACAGAGTTCTTCTCATGAATTGAGCATTCTTGGTAGCCAAAAATGTCATAAATAAAAATTCCATCCCTAACACAGAAAATGACGATGAATCTGGGGTAAGATATCTGACTGACTAAAAGTCAGCCAGGTTTCGATCTCGGCTTGTAGAATCTTGAATGTCTAGCTACGCTAAAAACTCCTGATACAACGAAACAATCGGTCTATGGATGATTATATAAATACATATATTTAGATATGTATATATATATATATATATATACACGATGTGCGTTCAATAAGTTTCCAGACCTTTTTTGCATTGGCATTTAGAATTGTCGTAGACTCTTGAAAATTCAGCACGTTATTGCTATACATCTTATGAGATGACTGACCAATTTTTATGATTTCAGATTTAAATTAACTGTTACAGCAGGAATTGGAATACACCCTACTAAAGCCTGATCGTCCCGGCCGGTGAATTTCAAAAATGTAATCTCGACGTGAGGACACTTTAGAAGAATTATATGCAATAAAATTCTGTTTTAAACTTGGAAAAATGCCACAGAAATGTATGGAATGCTTCAGACTACTTTTGGACCATCTTGCATGAATCGGGCATCAGTTCTTGAGTGGCAAAAGAGATTCAAGGAAGGCACGCAGTCTCTGAGGAATAATGAGAAGTTTGAGAGGAGTAAGGAAGTCGATATACCAGAGTTGATTGGCCAAAGGGTTAGGGTTAGGATCAGGGTTACTATGTTGAGGTTTTAAGATAGTTCAGGAAGAGATTCCCTCTGAAGAGGTCAGCACTCTTCAAATCAGCTCAGTGGCATTTTTCACCAGAACAACATACCAGTCCACAACTACATTCTTGTCACAGACTATTTGACCAAAATGGGCATCAAGACAGTTCCTCAACTCTTCTTATAGTCCAGACCTTGTTCCCTGTGACTTTTGGTTATTCCCTAAGCTTAGAGGCTGTCGTTATGAGACAACTGAGGAGAAGAAAGAGGTTGTGACGATGACACACTCCCACAAGAGGACTTCGATGGGGCCTTCCAGAAATTGTTGGAACGGCACAAGTGCATTGCAGCTAGAGGAGATTACTTCAAAGGAGACTAGAGTTTCATGTGTGTACTATCAATAAAAGTGCCCATACGAAAAAAGGCTGGAAACTTATTTAATGATCCTCGTACATATATATATAGACAGAGAGAGAGAGAGTGAGAGATAGAGAATGGGAGAGAGGGATATATATATATATATATATTTGTAGCGACAGAACCTATGTAGATCTACGTCAGGAAAAGGTAGTCATGAGTTCAACGGCATTTAATAACTGGCTGTTCCTCGCTACTTAATTCCCCTGCTGATTGTCACCTTGCGGCATTGACCTGGCTTAGTTTTGGTTATTTGGTTTGATCCACATAAACAATTGATATTTTTAATCCTAAATCCTGTTTAGATAGATAGATAGATAGATAGATACGCGAACAGTTTATTTTAAAAGGGGATGTTTGTGCTCTTACATTGCTCAGTCCACTGGGGGTGAAGAAAACACTGTCTGGACGACCCCCGAACGAGAGTCCTGGATATGATACTAAACAATCTCATGCAGAGGTTCCAGTAACCCTGGAGCTTTGGGGAACGCAGAGTAGCGCTTCATAGCCATCTCTCCCAGGTACACACTGGCCGGAGTAGTAGAAACTGATTGGGCCCTGTCCACGGTTCAAATAGAACAAAACTGTGTACTACTACGAAACTGAATTACTTCAAATAGAATCGTTTTTGACATTGAAACTGTACTTACACAAGATTGAATTTTTTGAAATAGAACTGTTTTGGCATTTAACTGTTTGTAACCAAAAATCTACTTATACTAAACTGAATTATTTGAATTACAACTGTTTGTCTAAAAAGAATAGTTTGAAATAGAAATGTTTTTGACCATTAAATTGCGTATTTATGCTAAACTGATTTGTTTGAAATGAAACTGTTTATTTGTATGAAAATGGATTTGGCATTAAATAACCTATTAAGGTTGATATGCCATAAACCCAACCAATCGAATGTATTTTATTTACACATAGTTAAATGGTTTCAAATATTGCATAGGAGGAATTTTATCTAATCTGAATCATTTTTTATATACAGTTCAATAGTTTCAAGAAATGCTATCTATCAGTTGCAATTCCATTTATCAAGTATTGCTGTTTAATTCACACAATTTATGCACAGGTGTATGGTTTCAAATCACTATTGATAATAAAGTAAATGAGTGAGCAGTTCCACCCGTCACTCATATGGGAAACCAAAAAAAACTATCACTCTGGGCCTGAATGAAAGTGAAAGGAATGGTCTAGAAGGGACACTCCACATTCCCCAGACTTCTTGACTGGAGCCTCACCATCATATAATGTTCAGTGTCATACACGTGACAAGCAAAGTCTTGTGTTTTACAAAGCGGTTGACCCCAGTAACTGTCTACTTGCACCTTTAAGATAAAAAGAGCCTGGGGGTTATTCACCGCAAGTGTAATTTGAAGAAATGCTTCGAGAAATCATAGAGGTGCTAAGACGTGATATGACTCATTGATTGATTGGATCGAAACTCTTTAAACATCCATCGAGCCGAATATCGGACAAAAAGATGTATTGCAAGTTACTTGTAAACTTCATTTCACGAGTAACAGACTGCCCAGCAACCATGATCTCGTCTTTAAGTATTACGGGTAGCTATCCATGGCCAACAGAAGGAGATTCTTACCCTTTGAAGAAGTGCAGTTGGTTTAAACTAAAGCCCATTCCAAAAGAAGGATTCAATATATATATATATATATATATATATATATATATATATATATATATATATATATAATTCAGTACATATACTTATATATATATATATATATACTGTTACGCCGCCATGTGCCCAGCAGGCTTGCAGAGTGCTGTTCGTTCCCGCCAAGTCCACCAGTTAACAATGGGCACAGACCGCTGACTGTGGTCTGCCGAACGCTGTTTACTGTTACAGATATCACCAACTCCCCAGCAGAACCACATTTTAAAGCCACCAGGTGCGTAATAGGTGAAATTAATAAAAGTCAACACAGCTGACTGGCAAGCTTTCCCTCTCAAATATAAGGTCTTCGACAAGTACAATTCTCCCACAATAAAAAAAAAAGATTCTGAACTGCCGTGTTTGAGTTAAGGAGATTAATAATAATATTATTTTATTGAATAAAAGAAAGAAACAAAGAGAAAAAAACAATTCCGGTAAAAGTCAGGAGCGAGAAAGTCTTCTGTATCTCGGAAGAAGCCTCCACTAAAATATCCGTATCTCGGACTAAGCCCCCATAAAATATCTTTCTCCGGACTAGCCAGCATAAAATATCTGTTAATGGCGGAAGGTGAGTATGTAGTTCGACAACGGTAGACACGGTCCGCTTTCCTTCAGACAATGGGATTTAACTGCAGAGCTCGGACTCCAAATCTCAAGTTCTTCATTTCAGTGTGATTGCGGCAGGATAAAATTGAATATACTTAAATTGTATGTTCATTTACTTGGAGTTTTATGGAGTTTATTCTCTTCTCTTTTTTTCTTTCGTTATTAGGTTTTCATAACATGTTGGTAGAACGATACACGTGTTATTTCAGATAAGACCAAGATAAATGCTTGTTTCTTTCCTCGTGGATAAATATTTTCTTTGGGTATTCGTTTGACGAGGCCACCATACCTCGGAATTTGAGTTCATTCAAACGATAAGCTATTTCTTTTCTCAGTCTTCTCTGTGCTGCATTATTTTGGAATTTGGGTTTTTTCCATATCTTCTATTATCTTCTTGGTTTTTCAACAAAGTAACTCCTTATGCGTCTTCATCCTTTGAGGAATAAACGGAAACACATTATGGGAACGGCAACTAACTTAGTTTCCGTAGTTTGAAAATTCAACACTTGTTAACTTTTTTGGCAGGCTCTACCAATCATTGTCGAAGGTTTGCTTCCCCGCTGACACATACATGGCTAATAGAGAGTGTGGACCTCCCATGCCTATCTCACCTTGTAATGATAGAGAGGGGTGAAGGAGAGACTGATCCTCTTTTCATTATTCTGCTTATTACTATCGTCCGCTGATTAGTACTTGCAACCATAGTCAACCGCCGGCCTCCCTCCCCACCAACTCGGCAAATGTATTGGGGTGTCATATTTCCTCGTCACAATATATATATATGAATGATGCCCGAAAAGAAGGTCACAAATGTTTATTTACCGTACATCTTTATACAATACAAAGACAATATGATTGTTACGTTACCAGCTCTACTACGCAACTTGCCCGCATAACTGCAATGGAAACTTGAGACCTGCTCCGATCGGTCAACGAGCTGATAAATACCCTTCTCCAGTAAATCTCCTTTAAGAGTAAAGGAATGAGGATTTAAGATATCTCTACTCCACCCGGACATTTTCATGTAATATTAACTTCAGAAGAACAACTTCATGGGGGCATCGTCGACTGATTGCTTCAATTAAAAATTTCACACACGCAATGCTGTCTTCTATAGTTGATCATCCTAGATGTATGCCCCTCTGTGAACCCACTACATCAATCATTTTGCCCAGCTGGCTAGGACTATAGAATACACCGACTACACTCCGGTAGAAGGGTCCGACCAAACCCCAACAAGTGTCCTGAATAGGAACAAATCAATCTGATGGTGAGGGTCCAGTAATGCTGCAGCTTTGGGGAATGTAAAATACCCCTTCATTGCCATCGCTCCCAAGTTCACTCTAGCCCGAGGTGGTAGCACATGATAGAGTCCTATCTATGAGTCAAATAAAACGAAACTGTGTAATAACCCTAAACTGAATTGTTTGAAATAAAACTATTTTTCACATTAAAACTGTACGACGCTAAACTGAAATGTTCGAAATAAAACTGTTTTGACATTTAACTGTGTGTAATCAAAAACTATACTTATACAAAAATAAATTGTTTGAATTAGAACTTTGTGACAAAAACGAATAGCTTGTTTTGACAAATTAAGTGTGTACTTATGCTAAACTGAATTGCTTGAAATAGAACTGTTTATTGTATACAATGGGTTTGACATTCAATAACCTTTAAAGGTTGATATTCCAGAAAAACACAAACAGACATATATCAATCATATATCAGTTCCCTGTATCGTACATGCCCAGGAACGTGTTAAAGGCGAATTTCTCTTAGTTTCTTGCAATTGGTACCCCGCAGTCTAATTACAACTCATGTCTGTATGTTCATAAACTGTTCTATGGTAGCTGCCATATTTGTTGTTATTTCACAGAGACATGTGCTCAAAGTAAGTATTGCCTACACCATGATATATTGGGTTTATCACTCTCGCAATGTTTTAATTCCGGTCAATGCATGCTTCTCTGTACGAGTTCTATTCAAAGAATATCAAGATTTTAGCTGTATTTCTAAGGACAGAAATAATCAATGGGGCAAAATAATGCTTTTTTCGAAAAAAGTCCGCTTAGTATTTTACTAACTTATCCCAGTGATTTCTTTTTCGGTCGAAGTCTTCTCTTACGTACTCGTGTTTGTTTTATGCTCTCCTAGTCCTCAAATCCAGCAGTTCTATAGCCCTTTAAAATTACTCGAACTTTCTCGGGCTCATATCCAATATAATACTTCACGCTTTTTCTACGTTAGTCAGAAGTGGGCTCCTCTCTCGCTTTTTCTTATGTCACCGGATTGTTTCTCTTGCCATCTTTGGATCGTTTTTATTAATTAATTAATTAATTAATTAATTTATAATTAGGATCGTCTTCTTATCTTTTCTCAATGTTTCTCCGTTCTAACTCCTGACTAAAACTCTTAACTGATTTTAGTGATTTTTTGCTGAGATAATAACAAAGCGAGTATATTATTTTTTACGACGCATCAATGTCAGTATGTGACCTACGGAGAGTTGAAGTGTATTTGAAGAATACAACCGCAAAAGCGAGTTCTAATCACTAAGTTACTAACTTATTCCAAACGTCTTATAACTTTCGGATACCTGACTGAGATTATGCAATCACAGCCATGTTCACAAAATGATTTCCAAATCATCATATTTCAATTAAATTGAGTTGTATCTTTTTACCTATTTCCGGTTTAGAACTTATTTGAACTACCTATATTTCATACCAATATTAGACTTCACTGATCAATTATATTTCAATCATACATCTTAGATGCATCAGGGGGGTCTTCAGTGATGCACTGTCTTCATTGCCGATTTCGGGTTATTTCTGCATCATATCGGCGCCGACAGTAACCCCGGCATGACTCTGGAAGAGCCAAGCCGCCTCCGTGATCGGGACGTGCTACGCTCGTGCCTCTACCAAAGCAAAGAAAAAATAATAAGGCCGGACTTCGGTCGTTCTTATAGACATCTGTCTTTTAGTAAACAGCCAATGAAAACAGGGCATTCCACACTCCTCTGCTATATAATACCATCTTTATCTCATCTGGTTTCGCCCGGCTACTTCGGGACTCGGTACCGTGGTAAGATGTTATTTTAATACTCGTCCGGGTCCATGATTTACACTTCACTAGACTTACACGAATCTCCCACCAAATCTGTCCAATACTAATACTTCCAAACTAACATGAATTAAGCCCCCGCTCAAAACTATTCAGTCAGTCTTTAACTCTTACCTTATACCCTTATTCGAAGAAAAAAAATACTCCCGTTTATTTGGCTCACGAGATCATTTGCTACAGATTAACTCATGCCTTTTGCCACCCTCCCTCGTTTAACATTAATCTATGCTCATATTACCAATCTAATGCATATTCTCCAAAATATATATATATATATATATATATATATATATATAACATTAGCGTTGACTTAAATTTTCAATTTCGGAATAAAAGGTGTATATAGGTCAACTTTATTGTAGTGAATTGTGAGGAAAGGATTAATAATATCTGCTCAGCGGTGTTGTATTGTCATCTGGTGATTCATGCACATATATGCATATATATGCTGGATACATACCGACGCAATGAACAACAGACGAACGAAGATTTCTTTATAAATATATGTACCTCTCACTTTATTGTCAGGGTTCGAAAAGGGTTACTCAGGGTTTGCGTGTGAGAGGGTGTTGGAGACCGAAAATAAACTCTAATATTTTGACCCCACTCTTATGGCCGTCAGCGAAGTGTCTTTCTCGTTCTCCAGCACTGCTCAATCGGAGGCCCTGGGGCCCAGCTCTCGAATGGATGATGGCCTTCTTTACTGCATCTTATCAACAACGACTCTGGGCCCCAAACTCCACATCTCGTCTATAACTCCGTCCGATCTCTAACAGGAACTGTCTGACTTCTGTTTTGACTGAGTTATATAATAGTTCAACGTCCACTCAGTCGCCTACTCGATTTTTGGAATCGCATGTTGGATCGTCATCAAGCGGAAATAACTGTCATGCAGTTCACAGGTCACTCTCTTCCGGTGCATCAGTCTATGAGTGTACCATGGGAATTTTTTACCTCGTCCCATTTTATCAGCCAATTTCCGCCCACGCGATTTCCTCTCATAACTGCCATTAGAATGAGTCACTTCCTTCCAGTGCATCACCTTGGAATGGCATTTTTGGCCGGGTCGAAGGTCAAAATACAACAACCGGAACGCACCCAAAATCTGCCGATTCTTAAGATAAAAGAATCCTAATTATTTTCAGATCTTAGATACCAACAGTTAGTATAGTTCTTGTAAACATTTCCCGCTTCTTTTCTTCACTCAGTCATCTTTAATTGTCATTTTTCTGTTCGTTTAACAGGCCTCATATAATCGATATGTTCCAAAGGCAGCATGTGTTATACCTTTTTGTTGTATGCTTCTTGCGTATAAAAATGTTATAAAATTATATACGGTATTAAAGTATCAAATCTAAGAGTGAAGTTCAACTCACTGAAAACGGATTGTTAAACATGCAGAAAATGTGACATATTCTCAGTACTTTACCTGCTTTTAAAGTTGATAGCCATCTTTAAAACACAGAAGAAAAAAAAAAGAGCAAGTTAGATTTAAGAACGATGTAACTTTAATATTGAAAAACGTAGTGATCATTTCTTTTGAAGTCCTGAGCATAACACACTGTGCCCTTTTGAACAAAAAAAGATCAACTATGTCTTTGAACCCGAGCTAAAAAGATCTTTCTTACTGGCAGATGATTTGATTCCAGAAAAAAAGTTGAAAAAAAAGTGTATTATTAAAGTCGTGCGGATTTTTCCTGCTGTTACTTTGATTTATATGACCATATTTCACCAACCCGTTTCATAGAATCATCGTTTGTGTTCGATCAGCTCTGTATCAAGCTAAACATTAATTATCGATCCCGAAATAAAGAACGAGAAAAAATAAACCGTTACTTTCGGAGAAGATGAAGTAAAATTTCATTAAGTTATCGATTTTTAAAGCTGAATCTCATCTTTTTTCTGTTTCCGTTAAATCAAAAAAGGAGTAAAAATAAGAAAGAAGAAAAATATTACAAGAAATATATATATATATATATATATATATATATATATATATATATATATATATATATCAACAAATAAGTTAAAAACTTTGGTTATTCGCAAATGTTTTCACTCTTACTACGCTAAATTATCAACGCAATCACTAATATCCAATTTCAAGGAGATTTTTTTAAAATTCTGTAAAGATCGTTTGGTTGAATTAAAATTAATTAATTTTCTGCTATAAATAATTCGATGCGCACGAAACTCCAGATAGAATCATAGATAAGGATATTATACTTCAAAGAGAATCGGCGAGAAACGTGAAACAAATTCAATTTCCTGACTACGCGTATCAGATTGTCACTGGTCGATCTGAATTTCTTTGTATCAGTTTCAATAAAAGTCCCAGGCTGGATTTCTATTCTAAACGCCCAATGCCTTTTTCACAGACACCAGCTTATTGAAATAAAAATAAAATGGATCAGCAGGGATATTGACGCATTTATTGCTATCCACAACATTTCGGCTTTGGCAGGCTATATATTATAAAAGCACTTAATATCTCGTTGCATTTGGAAAAAGAAAATATTTAAGCCCAGGTCAGCGTCAGTTTTAATACCAGTATAATTTATCAATTATGTTTCATGTACTTAAATGACCTTTTCTGTCCATTCTCATAATATAACAGTCAGATTACATTAGAGGAGTGAGTTCGGTCCTAAATGAGTACCTAGTATTTGTGGCCTTGTGCCAAATTGATTCTATTTTTTCCCCATATATTATGTGATGTACTTGTTAGAAAACCCAGCTTAGAGAAATGCTAGTGTATTTGATTCTCACTAAGTGCTTTATTTTTGGTATTGTGAAAACTTTGGTACATTCATTAAGTTACTCTGTTAGTAACTTTTGTAGGATTTTACTTTTCCCTGCATTTTACGCTAACTGATAGAAACAAAAATATATAATTCATATATCAGATAACCTGGGAGATCAGAAAATCTAAAAATAATAACAAAGAACAGATAAACAGAAAGACAATGCGCACACGCATTTTAATGGCCTTTCAAGAAAAGGCATGAATCCAACTATTCTCCCTCCAGCTATGGATAAATAGAAGAGATGACTAGGATGTTTAACTTTTTTATGTTAACTCGTCAAGCAGAAAAAAAAAACTCTGAATTCAAACCTGTTAAACTCTGCTTAAAATTAACCTTGTATTGCAGCCTGTTTGTGAAGATGTGTTGAGTAGATATTCATATTGAGAAAGAATTATGGTATGCATTGGCAATAAATGTGTTATTCCATAATATTTTCCTCTGCATGACACAGAAAGCGTTTAATTTCAATAATTTAATCAGGTGTTTTTGTGTAATATTTCATCAAGCCAGAATGTTCAGCAAAAGAAAAAAAATATTTTGTGACGTATGCATTTACTTAATTCACTGCAAAATGAAAATGCTTCGTGAAGATACTCTGTAAGTGTAAATTACATAATTTTAACCCAGGATAATGTATATATATATATATATATATATATATATAGCAGGGTTACTGAAAAGATTTTAGAATTTTTACCCGGCGTACAAACATGTTGATAAAGAATTAGAAATCAAATTACTTGATTATATCATTAACCATTTTGGTAGCATTATATATACGAATATATCTTCTAGTAATTATTCTAAATACAAATAATTTGAACATTTATATATAAGGTTTCAAGTAACTAATAATAATGATAATAATTTGGCAGAGAAAATGTTCCATGCTAGTAATGAAAAGTGGCAAACGACATGTAATTGACGGAATAGAATTACCAAATCAAGATAAGACTAGAACGCTCGGCGAAAAGGAGACCTAAAAATACTTGGGCATCTTGAAGGCTGACACCATCAAACCAGTTGAGATGAAAGAAAAAAAAGTAAAGAAAGAATATTTAAGGAGAATCAGATAGCTACTCTTGTCAAAACTATGTAGCAGAAACCTTATCAAAGGAATTAATACATATTGTCAGATATTTGGGACCCGTTTTGAAGTGGACATGAGAAGAACTTAAGCAAATGGACCAAAGAACAAGAAAACTAATGACCATGCATCTGACATTACATCCCAGAGACGACGCTGACAGACTATATGTATCAAGAAAGGAGGCAGGAAGTGGATTTGCCAGCATTAAATACAGCGTTGACGCATCGATACAACGACTTGAGGACTACATAGAAAAACACTAAAGAGGACTGATTACAGACATCAGAAACAATACTGACAAAACGATAGACAACAGAATGACAATAACTAGGAAGCAACAATAACAAGAAAAACAACTCTATGGACGTTTTAAACGACTAATAAACAACATATCACACGAGAACCTGGACCTGGCTAAGAATACGAAACTTTTAAAGAGAAACAGAATCTCTCCTAAAAGCAGTCCAAAACAACGTCATAAGTACCAATCAATCAAAGCGACAATAGATAAGACGCAACAAAATAGCAAATGTAGGCTATGTTGTGATAAACACGAAACAATCAAGTGCATAATAAGCGAATGTAGCAAATTAGCACAGAAGGAGTATAAGACTAGACATTACTGTGGGCTGGGCGGTGATACACTGGTAGATGCGCAAGAAATTTAAATTTGACCATATGAACAAATGGTACATATACAACCCACCCACATATACTCCAAAGCGGCAATGGCATACAAACAGAACACCTTATCTCGGCCACAAGATCAAACCTTATAATAATCAACAAAAAAAAAGAGAACTTGCAAATTGACCACAGAAAAACACTGAGAGAATGTTTAAAGAAGGATAAGTATCTCGATCTTGCTAGGGAATTAAAAAAACTATGGAACATGAAGGTGACAATTTTCCCAATTGTGATTAGTGTTTTATATCTCTTAGATAACCATTTTAATTTAAACATTTTGCACATACTTATATACAGTTTCTAGTTACTAAAGATGATATTAATTATACTAAATAAAAAAATTATAACTATTCATAATGCAGTTATTTTATAGTAATACGCCATTAAGTATTCAATCGAATACAATTAATTCTAAAACAGATCTCTCTGACCAATAGCTAGAACCAAAGAGGTCCTGAAAATATTGGCACTGAAGAGATATTCCATTCTCCCTGGACTTCCAGAGGCTCACCATCATGTTGAATTTGATATTATCATATTTACCCAAACCCTCCGCTCGAGCAGGATATGACACAAGGTCAATTTTTTTAAGCGAAGTTTAACAGGTTTGAATTCAGAGTTTTCCTTCTCCTAGACTAGTTGCCTCACCAAGGCTGAAGAAACCAGTCTGCCCTACTATTTACCCACAGCTGGAGGGAGAATAATTGGATTCATACCTTTCCCAAGGGTATTAGTGCAATGTGAAATGCAATCAGTCCAGGATTTGAACTCGTATCGCCGTGTCCAATTCCTGCGACGATAACCATTACACCACGGGCACCTCCAATTTGAATTTTATATTATACCCAGAAACTTTTTGACAGGAAGTCTTAGCCCACTGCAGGGGATCCAATCTGTATATTCTAAACCCTGCCGACACAACAAAATTCTTTTAGGTTGTGTCTTGCATGAAGAGACAACTGACCTTTCAGACCGCCTGAGAATATCACAAATTTCCATTAATGAGATCATCAGATGATATTTTTCGTAAAAGTCTATTGCATATAATCGTATAGAGATCATTGATGTGCAAGATTTTAATGAGGCAAGTCGAACGAATTATTTTTTTTTTGTTTCTGCATGGATGATTGTGGCTTTAATTTGTTTGATAAATTTCTGCTCTGCGCGTAAATAAACCGATATAATCTTTTCTCTAATTTACTGAGAATCAGTGAGCACAGACTGTTATAATGAATCATGCTAGATAAGTATAAGAAGACTCATTTACCAGATATCTCATAAACTAAGCAACAGTAGGTTAATATAACGAAAAAGATACAAGTGGGCCTAAGTTTGATGTAACAATATTATTCACTTAGCAATATTAACAAATACTATGTAGCATTTTAAAATCACAGATCATGCGCTAGATTCATTTGCACACCATCCCTTTCTGCTTTTCTTGAATCATCAACTGTTTTTGACTATTTGCGAGCACAAATGTTACAAAAGTGGTACAAACAAATTTTGGATGAAATTTACCTAGCTTGTCAATAAATCAATGATAAGGCATCTTGTCGGCCTCTATTTTTTTTTTTTTAATTCATGAAATTTTATGTTATGTGTTCCAGTGTTTATCGCAGATTGTGTACATAGAGATATATTCTATTTAGAATATTTTAAAGGACATTTGTGATATATATATACATATATATATATATATATACACATATATATATATATATATATATATATATATATATATATATATATATATATATATATATATATATAACGTTGTTTTGAAAGAAATGGTAGATTTAACATTTAAATATGCATTAACATTTTAAAGGACATTATATATATAGATATGAAAGTTTGTTTTGAAAGAAATGCTAGATTTAACATTTAAATATGCATCAAAATTCGCCATTATTTTCAAAACAAACAACATACATACATACATACATACATACATACATACATGTGTTTGTATACCTTTGTGTGAGTCTATGTGTATGTTTGTGCTTCCACGCATGAGTGCGCACATATATATTTGTGTTCAGTGTACCACACATACATATGGGCTCAATGTTCCTCAAGTGTAAAATTCTCACACTCTTAAAAATATACCAAGTACCTACAAATTCACTTTTTGGTCTAACAATAAAAGGCAAATGAAAATACATTGTAAGTACAAAAATTATCTATGTCTGCTATGTGTCAAAAAATAAGTAGAGAATACCAGAATAACAAATTCCAATAACCAAGATTGACCTCTTTACATAATAATGTGTTTGGGTAAGTCATGATGTTTAATGGTTAGCAAGCTAGTATTCTAAATCATTATAGGTGAGTTAGATTCTCACTTGGATCCATATAATTCCGGACCAGTACTAAATTAAGCTTATCGTAACGGTTATCGTAACGGTTATCGTCATACGAAATGGAATCAGTGACCCATGTCTAAAAACTGAACAAAACCGTTTATGTTTCGCTTTGCACCAATGCATTTGAGAAAAACATGATTGACTCTGTTCTCCCTTCAGCTATGGATAAATAGTAAGTCAGATTGAATTCTTTTTGCAATAAAACCTGAAAGAAAGCTCTGAATCCCAGCCAGAAATACTCCGGTTAAAATTTTACCTTGTGTTACATACTTGTTGTCTTCTCAAAAAATTAGCCTTGTGTCACATCTTGCCCATTGTGTAGGGGTTATATATATATATATATATATATATATATATATATATATATATATATATATATATATATATATATATTGTAATGTGTCTATAATGATTAAGTATCATTCTTTGATCGACACCAAGTCGTGATTCTTGCCTAGTCGACTGGGGCTGTAGAACACACCAACTGCATCTCTGAAAACGGTAAAACTCCTTGAACGAGTGTGCTGAAATATGACGCTAAGCAATCTGATAGTGAGGCACCAGTAATGCAGGAGCTTTAGGGAATACGGAGAAACCCTTCATTGGCATTGGTTCCAGGTTACCTTTAGTTCGGAGTGTTAGCACCTGAAAGAGTCCTATCTATTGGTCAAATAGAACTAAACTGTGTACTTAAGCTAAAATGAATTGTTTGAAATTAACTGCTTTTACATTTAACTGTGAGCCAACACAAACTTTGCTTAAGCTTAACTAAATTGTTTAAAATAGATCTATTTGATCCTTTAAATATGTGTAAACAAATGACTAATGTTTAATTGAATTGTTAAAGATACATGGCAATACTTGGAATAATTTAACTTTGTTGACATGCTGAACTGAATTGTTTGAAATAAATATCTTTTTACTTTAACAGTAAAACAAAAAAAAAAAACTGTAATTGAATTAATGACTAAATGTGTGTAAATAAATAACTGTACTTGTGTTAAATTGATTTGTTTGAAAG
Organism: Sepioteuthis lessoniana; assembly: GCA_963585895.1. Taxonomy (NCBI): domain Eukaryota; kingdom Metazoa; phylum Mollusca; class Cephalopoda; order Myopsida; family Loliginidae; genus Sepioteuthis; species Sepioteuthis lessoniana. Next base: position 41,199,280 of record OY757924.1, read on the forward strand.
TAAGTCAAACGATTTAACTGAGTGAAAAAAGGACCACAGGATTTTTTAAATATGTTATCTTCAAGATGTGTTTCGAAGTATTATATTTAATAGATATGTATAAAAAAGGAATCAACATTAAATGACCTACGATAGTTAAAATGACACCAAACCAAACCAAAACAAAAGCTGTGATTCGAATTTTATATGAACGTGATATGGTTCGTCCTAGACGTAATTTTGAAGGAGTATATCATCATCATCATCATCATGTCGTGCTGGTAGCACGGATATCCCTTACCCTCTCTCGCCACATTTCCCTATCGTTCATCGCCTAAGGCAGGTCTTCTGGACAACATTCTGTATCCTCACATAGTTGCTGAATGTATGTTCGTGCTGGTCGTCCTGCTTTTGCACGGCCATGTGTGGGGGTCCATGAGAGTACATCACTTATGAGTTCATCTCTGCTTCTCCAGCAGTGTCCTTCATGTCTGGTTCGTCTAACTTGAATAGTTTTCGTGATTGGAGGCAGGTGGCTGTACAGTTGGTGTCTTGTGGGGTGTTGCCGCCGGGACTTGTTCATATATATATATATATATATATATTTAAAAATATTGAGTTTACAACATGCCTAATATTTAGGATTTGATTGTTTTAATTAATTTAATTCCCAACTTTCTACAGATCACAAATTCAATACTTAGCTAACACTATAAATATATCTATCCTAAAAATGAAAGTAACTTAGGCTGCTTGTATTTTCCCGCTTCCATAAAAAACATTCGAACGAATCTAAGTCGATAAGTCAGAAGCTGCAATTGTACAGATTCAGAAAGATTCACCCGACAGTTTTTGCATACGTTTGATTCGCTGATCAAAGAAGAGTTATAAAATATATAGTAATTACAAAAAATATATTCTACAGTTTTGACGATTTTTTAAAAATATCTTTGATTCGTATAGAAATCAAATATTATTAATCAGCGTGGAAAATCAGATTTGGATTATGTTCTCAGCACAAAAATCAAATATATATGGTTAAATGTATATGATCTTACTTTTATTTTGTCAAGCGGGATCAATGTATATTTTTACTATTTGTTTTTTAGATGAAGCTCATTCAATAAATATTATTCATAATACTGGCTAGTATCGTATTTTATTTACATTCAAGTTGATATCTATTACAATATTTATAAACTCGAACCTCACCGTGAGATTATGTTCTTGTAGAAATTACAAATCTGTTGAGTTGTGACAAAAAGTCGCATTAGAAAAATGAAGGATATTACTAGTCAAAAGTATGATTGATAATATGCCACACAAATATTGCGCCTCGATATGTCTTATTTTTTTATTATGTTGTAAAAGTAAAAAAAAAAATGCTATAGCATTTAGACATTTAGAAATCAACCTATTTTCAATCTAAAAAGAGGCAAATTTGTCCATATACATGTTGGAATAAATATATGAATAAAAATATACATGTATCAAATCCAGTGTTATATATAAATATACAAAAATTTCCAGTAAGCTCTGGAAAATACTTTGTCAGCTACTCAACCTAGAATCTATTTGGAATGTTCTGGAAAAATAGATGAATTTAAAAATCTTATCATCCAGATCAAAAAAGCAATGTTTGAAGAGAAAAAAAAAAACGGATACATTCCATGTACAGGGCGTCTCAAAATTGATGCCACCCATTAATATGATAATGATTTATTACTGAGACAGGTTCAATGACGGTCACTTGGAACACGTCCGGTAAAAATGCATCTTTTGAGCAAGAGATATCAGATTTATGTTTTTTTTAATTGCCATTATATCAGATTCACTCTCTTTATTACTATATATTATAGCATTGATGTCACTTAGTTAAGTACTAAGAAAGTATACAAGGGGTTAAAAATTAAAAATTAAAAAAAAAGATTAATCTTTTTTTGAGTTTCTTGTCTCATTAATAAATCATTATCATAGTAATGGTTTGTATATATTGTGACACAGTTTTAAATAATTTTGTCTCCAATAAGTAGTGACACAAATATTTTTCCTCTCTTGTCATTGTGATCGAAGATTATAAGTTGTTATAGTATAGTATTTTCAAATCTGAAACAAAAATGAATATGTGATAAATATTACTAGAGTTATAAGCAGTCACATGGACCCCATGTATAGTCAGACATCCTATATAATGAGTATAAAATATTAGGACATAACTCTTTCAAACCAGCATCCGCAAGAAGTAATCATTTTTTACGTTTTGTAATGCTTCAAATTTCAAAGCCAAGAAGTTAAAATGAAATGCAGTCAGTTCATTAGATTACAACCCCAATCAACTAAATTCAGATTTGTATTCCATATTTGATAATGAGAATTGGTTACATGGTGCAGTTTGGCTTATCAATGAGATACCTGAGATGTAGCATTCAGAATTAGGATTGACGTCATTAAAGTAGATAAGTGAATCTACGATATGTTAGTTAATCTTCATTCTACAGTATGCATCCCTTTTATACAGTCACCCAAGAAATAGAACTCAGCGAAGAACAAACCCGCAAAAAAGGATCATCTACTGTGCGCAAATTTGTGAAAAGTCCTTATGAGAATATTTAACGTATTCCGGGGTCGTTCAAAATGCCCTAAGCATTACCCAGAAAGAAGAACCGTAATTGAATATTTTTTGCTGAGGCAACATACTACCACTTCCTCTAAAAGCAGGAAAAAAACTATGAATATTTTTCAATTCAAATACAAATAAGACCGGTCTAAACAAAGAAGTGTAAAACAAATGTAAAAATGGACAAAACTGAGGTCTAAGCAGTCATAAACTTTCAGGAAAATAGGGGCGTGACACCCGAAGAAATCCACGAGAACATGGTACTGATATTTGCTGAGAACTGCCCTTTTTTTGCAACTGTAAAGCGGGGTGGGGCTACAGGATAAATGCGGGGCGAGGGCAGCCCAGAACATGACCCCTGGTAAGGTGATCTAAAAACCTAAACTTTTGATGAAGTTGATTCCATTCACGGTTTCATTTAGATAACAAACATCTTACTATCCAGCAGAAACCTGAGTCCATGCGCTTAAATTTTGGTTCAGTTTACACTGTTTTAACTAAGATCTTTAAAAAAAAGGAAGCAATCAGCAAGATAGCTTCCAAGAAATCTGACGCCAGAGTATTAGCTGAAGCGTTTGATATTTCACCACACTTCTTACTCGTTTCTAGGCTCACACTAAGAATTTCAAATAGAGATTAGAATCTCAAGATGAAACCTGTTTTCACAACTTCGAGCTTGAATCAAAGATTCCAAGCAAACGCTCTGGTTCTCAATCCTCAAAGAAATACTAGCAAGCAGCGTCTCTTGGCAAGTGATAGCTTCTCTCTATTAAAAAAATATCTGAATACTTCTTTATAATTGACTACCAGGAAAAGGGAAAGACTAATCCTGGACAGTACCATGCATCAGAACTAGGACAGTTGAAAAAAAAACACGCAAGTTGAAAAGCACAGTGAAGATGAGAACGAGTATACTTTTGCTCAAGGATAACAGCCCGTTCATACTGCTCAGATTATGTTAGTTAAAACAGCTAACCGTGGCTATGAATTGCTATCCCGTCCTCATTACTCATGTTATATTCACATATGCAGTATCATAACGACACAATAAATAAACAGACGCAGGAAGACTTCTTTAACAAAATATTTACCTCTCACTTTATTGTAAGGTTTGAAAAGGGTTACTCAAGGTTTGCGTGTGAGAGGGATCTGAGACCGAACAGAAACTTCAATATTCTGACCCCCAATCTTATGGCCGTCAACGTTGTGCATTTCTCGTTCTCATGATGCTCAACCGGAGGCCCTGGGGTCCACTCTGCTTGGTGCTGGCTTTCTTTACTGCATCTTATCAGCAACTTCTCTGGTCCCCAAACTCCATCGGGGTTCCAAGCCCCTTCGGCCTGGTGTGGCTTTCCCTACCACATCTCGTCTCTAACTCCGTCTCCAACTGTAACTGGAACTGGAACTAACTTGACTTCTATCTTGACTGAGTTATATAATAGTTCAACGCCAACTCGATCGCCCACTCGATCTTTGAAATCGCATGTTTGATTGTCATCAAGCAGAAATAACTGTCAAGAAGTTCACAGGTCACTCTCTTCAGGTGCGTCAGTCTATGAGTGTACCATGGGAATTTTTTTACCTCGTCCCATTTCATCAGACAATTTCCACCCTCGCGAATTCCTCTCATAACTGCCATTAGAATGTATCACTTCCTTCCGGTGCATCACCTTGGATTGGCATTTTTGGCCGGGTCAAAGGCCAAAATACAACACTCACCAGACTTAGCTACATTTGACTACTTCCTGTTTCCTTAATTCAAATCTCACCATCGAGGTAACCATTTTAACTACTAACTGAAAACAGCTTGATATGCCATTTAACAAAGAAACAAAACCTTAAACTGAAAACAATCGATAACTTCATATATGAATCTATTTTTGATTGTGATAATAAACTACGATGTTTTTGAGTTGTATAACTTTGATAGACAAACTCAATCAAGTCGATACAATAAAAGGAAAGAGTTGTTTTATACATAAAAGGGATGAGACTGGATGGTTTGAGAAATTGTCATAGTGGTGTTTGGTATCAGGGTAAATGCTTTGAAAGAGCAGGCATTATGTTTTAAGCACAAAAATGACACCAACCGACTTCTTTTCAGACCTAATACATATAGACATTTGAAGTTCAAATGAAAAACGTTTGGAGGATGCAGGATGCTAATACAAACTCATGAGAATGTAGAGACTTGAAGAATAGACATATCCCGTAACTTCGTTTGTACTGAGCAGAAATAGTCAGGCTAACCTACTCTTTACTGAAAGCTGGAGAGAGAATATTTGCATTCAAACATTTTCCATGGGTATTAGCTCTACTGTAAATGTTAATATCAGAGTCTTCTTCTCATAACGCTAACCCCAAAATATCATTAAGGACAAGAGTTCGAATAAGTTAATGGTTGATAATGTCTTATCTCATCTATTTTTAAGCATTTCTAAAACTAGGATTTTGTTGTTGGTTGCTATGTTGTTTGGATTTTATGACATATCAACCTTTGTATGTTATATAATACCAAATCTATTTTTACACTTATAAGCTGTTCATTTTCAAACAATTCAGTTTAGCATAAGTAAACAATTTAATTGTCAAACATATTTTTATTTCAAGCAATTCAGTTTAGTCTAAGTTCTTCTACATTTATCTGTACTTATATTAAACTGCGTTGTTTTAACGCAGTTTAATATAAGTACAGATAAATGTAAAAATAGTTCCATTTCAAACATTTCAGTTTTCGTATACAAAAAGTTCCATTTCAAACAATACTTTGTAGCCTTGGTACGCAGTTTAAAAGTCAAAACAGTTCTATTTTAAACAATACAGTTTTTATACAAATATACAGTTCTATTTCAAACAACTCAGTCTACCATAAGTAGGCAGAATAGTTTTCTTTTCACAATGCGTTCAGCTTCTTCCCAAATTTAATAATTTAATTCTATTCTTCGTATTTCCCCTCTGCTTATTATCTGATGGCACTTTTTTCAAAGTCTAATTCTATTCCTATATCTTGGCTGTATATTCCTATTGTTTTCAAGTTTTTTAGTTCCTTTATATCATCCATATTCATCAAGTGATTAATCTTTTATTTTAATTTTTGAATTCTTAAGCCCATGTATACTCTCTTAGTACTTAACTAAGTGACATCAATGCTATAATATATTGTAATAAAGAGAGTGAGTCACCCACAAAAATGATTTTTTTAAAGTTTTTACCTCTGCCAGGCTTTGTTGTCTTACTGCTCATTCCACTTTCCACTTTTCCATGGTTTTCAGAAAAAAGTTTATTTCTTTGTCAGATATGTTGTTTATTTTCATACATATTTCACCATCAGCTATTGCTAGTGCGAAAAACTCGCAAAGAGTAAAATAATGATAATAATAATAATAATAATAATAATGATAATAATAAACAGATCACCTAATCCCGGCCAGAAGACCAGATTTAATAATAATCAACAAAAAAAAAAAAAGAAAGAAGAGAACTTGCAAAATAGTTGTCTTTGCTGACCACATAATAAAACTGAAAGAATGGGAAAAGAGGGATAAGTACCTCGACCTTGCTAGGGAATTGAAAAAAACTGCGGAACATGCCGGTGACAATTATATCAATTGTAATTGGTGCGTTTGGAACAGTAACTAAAGGATTGCTAAAGGGAATAGAGGACTTGGAAGTTGGCGGACGAGTGGAGACCATCCAAACGACAGCATTATTGAGAACGGCAGAATACTAAGAAGAGTCCTGGAGACTTGAGGAGACTTGCTGTCACTCTGACTCCAGTGAAAAACCATCATCTAACGCTGATGGGAAAAGCTCTAATGAGTGAATAATAACAATAATAATAATAATATCCCATGATATGGTCCCAGAGATTTGGATAATGTATGAAATTATAGAAAATATCCAACAAAGTTATAAACTTTATCACGAAAGCCATGGAAAACTTAAAAGTGGAATGAGCAGCTGGAAGTAAGATACAAGTATTGTCTCTTATCTTTTTAAAAAAAGAATACATAATATGATATTGATATGACTTGAATTGAATATTAACGCGGAAAAGTCAGCGTTTCAGAACCAACTATCTAACAAGTAAAGTACAAGTGCAACTGGTATGGTAGTCGCCTAAATCTCCCCTATAAATAGATGTTTGTTTTCGTACACACGAGTATCTATTATAGATTCGTGCCCGTGGTGTAATGGTTATCGTCGCAGGAGTTGGACACGGCGATACGAGTTCAAATCCTGGACGAGATTGATTGCATTTCACATAGCACTAATACCATTGGGAAAGGTATGAATCCAATTATTCTCCCTCCAGCTATGGATAAATAGCAGGGAAGACTAGGTTCTTCAGCCTTGGTGAGGCAACTAGTCTAGGAGAAGGAAAACTCTGAATTCAAACCTGTTAAACTCCGCTTAAAAAATTGACCTTGTGTCATATCCTGCTCGAGCGGAGGGGTTGGGTAAATATGATTATAGATTCGTTCTTTTATTCCTATTTCTTTACACAAAGTAATAAACAATGATTATCAATATGAATAATGTGGACGAACGTCTTCTTCCAAAATACAACTAGGTCATCCTACCAACTTTAACGAAAACGAAATAAATTAATATGAGCACTCGCTGAGACTCCAAGTCATATCTCTTGACTAAGAGATGACTGATTTTCCACAAGGACTTCTTCAAATACATCAATAACAGTAGGTATCACAACAAGCATTTTTGTTATTTCTTTCTTCATTTTGTACATAAAATAATTAACATAATGAAGCTGATAAGAAAAGCTCTAGGAATAACAAATGCGTGGCTATTCCGAAACCTTTACCATTGAATACTTTTCAGACAAAAACTGTGTGTATATTGAACATCTTCTAATACGTTATAATAAAGTGATAGATGTATGAGAAGGAAGACAATTACCATTCATTAGCTTTGTTGAATTCTCCGCGCTAAAAAGTGTAATAAAATATGCAGAAATGCTGACTAAGGCATAGGTGATTCATCCGCATTGAAAGCAAAGTCCAGCGAGAAGTGTCTATGACACACTTACTGCAAAGTTCAGTGAAATAGTCTTTTGAGACGAATAGAATACTTTGTAGAAATCTCGGGATTGAAAGAAAAGCAAAGAAAAATCAGAAGCTGTTGGAAAGAAAAACTCTCTCATGAGGGATAAAGGATTTGTGGTTGGTATTGGCATAGTAACGGGATTTCTGGAAAAATGTTTCTGCAAAGACGAATTGTTTTTGAATAATTGGTGTCTCAGTTGAAATCAATAGCGTCGTATTTTGGCAGTTTTAAAAGCGAAGCGTCGAGAAACGAGACTGACAGACAAGCAGATTAGCAAGTAATCCGGCCAGACAGTTAAAGGCCACTGGACGATAAGAGTTTAAAAACAAAGTAATGAAAGTGGAAAATCGAGTGGTCGATTCTGGAGTATTTTATTTAGCAAGTCTAAGAATCTGTCCCATATGCGTTAATGCAATTCACACAGTTTTCGTCTAATATTTGAGTTAATAATAATGTTGAGTATTTTTTGGATTATATAGCTACTTGTTGGCGATATTTTTGCGATATAAGCTGGACTATTCTCGAGTCTTATCTGGTTTTGTTTTGTGTTGTTATGAAGATTATGTTTATGCTCAAATTACCTTTTGTCCAGTCGGCTGGGGCTGTAGAATACACCGACTGCTTCTCTGCGGAGGGGTAAGATCCTCCCCCACAGCGAGTGGTTTGAATATGACACAAAACAATCAGATGGTGAGGTTAAGGTAATGCTGGAGCTTTGGGGAATGCGGCGCACCCCTTTAATGCCATCGCTCCCAGATGCACTCTGGTACGTAGAGTTAGAACCTGACTGGGCCCTATGTATGGGTCAAAAAGAACTAATCTGTGTACTTATGCCAAACTGAATTGTTTGAAAAAGAACTGTTTATTTGTATAAAAACTGTATTGTTTAAAATAGAATTGTTTTGGCGATTAAAATGCGTACCAATGCTAAACAGAATTGTTTGAAATGGAACTGTTTTTGTATGCTAAACTGAAATGTTTGAAATGGAACTGTTTTTAAATCAAACTGTGGGTAAACGGAAACTATACTTATGCTAAATTGAGTTATTTTAATAAGAAATTTTACTAAACTGAATAACTTGAAATTGAATCGTCTTTGACAATTAAACTGTGTACTCATGCTAAACTGAATTATTTGAGATAGAACTAGTTATTTGTATGAAAATTGATTTGACATTAAATAACATACAAAGGTTGATATGTCATAAAACCCTAATAAAAACAACCCATCAAATCATCTTGCCATCCATTTTTTTATCGAAATCCTCTTGTTATTTCGCCAAAATTCAGAGACTATGGATTAACAAATTGTAATTTTAAGAGAGTTAAGCGACCATATTCTTTATGGTCTTCTTGTTTCGGCTGTTGTACATTAAACGATTTCTAAAGACGATACTTTTTTAATTAAAAATATCCTTGGTGGCAGAACTTGCAATACATTAGCTGTATCTTCTGAATAATGGAAATACCCTTCAAGAAAGAAAAAAAAAAGGTATCCTGATTATGATAATATAAGTTTGGTTTCTTTGTTTAATGGCATATCAACTCTTTTTAGGTTATTTAATGCCAAAGCCATTCTCCTAGAAGAACAGTAGTGGTAATATCTAACCCATAGCTGGGAGGATAAGGAAGTTCATACCTTTCCCAAGGGTATTTGCCCGAAAGTGAACGTAATAGCGTGACTGGAGTACGAACTTGCGTATTACGATTCCGCAGTCCATCGCTTTAACCATTACACCACGAGGACATTCCCTATGATTGTATAGTTCATCTGAGGGTGAGGCTCTAGGTTTTGAGCTCTGGGAAGTGTAGAGTGGCCCATCATTGCCATTATTCTTTGGTCCCCTTTGATCCGGAATTGAAGAATATTTCAGGGTACCGTCTCTAGGTCACATATTTCCTTCTGCAAATAATTTGCATTACGTAGGAATTCTTGATGACATATTAACGAGTGGAAAACATTAAAAAAAAACTAATATAATATAAACTAATATAATATAAACATACATTAATTGCCATTACCTAACATCGAGACATAAAATATATTTGGACTAGTTGACAATACCGTTAAAATTATCGGGTCTGAGGTTATTCTATGCTTAGATTGCGTACACGATAGGTTTGCACTTATATTTTTTATAGCTTAAGTTTTTTTGCACACAGTTATATTAAGTCAAGTATTCCGATCAAATATTTTACCAGCAGATCTATTTCACTCATAGTTAGGCTTCTAAAAGAGTGGAATAGGAAATAATGGCAATTAACTGATACTCACCTCTTTCCAGAGCTCCTGGAAGAGTCGGCTGGTCTGTAGAATACACCGACTGCATCTCTACCGAGGGGTAAGACTTCCCCAACAAGTGTCCTAGATATGACTTTAAACAATCTGATGGGGGAGGGTTTCAGTAATGTTTGAGTTTTAGGGAATGTGGAGTATCCCTTTATTGCTATCGCCCCCAGGTTTACTCAGGCCCGAAATAGTAGCACCTTATAGGGTCCTACCTCTGAGTCAGAGAGAAATAAACTGTATACTAATGCTAAACTGAATTGTTTGAAATAGAAATGTTTTGACATTTAACCATGTGCAAACGAAAAACTGTACTTAAAGTAAACTGAATTGTTTGAAACAGAACTGTTTAATTTAATAAAAATGGATTTGGGATCTACCTGACGCAAAGTCCCACCAAGCCAAACAAAAACCCAGCACTCCAAAACTATAGACTTGTACACCATGTACAGTTTAGTGTCATACCCAGGACATCCCTTTTTTGGGGATTTTACTCTTTTGCGGAGTTAACAGTCTTCATAATTTAAATATCACCAGTAACAGTCACATAGATTTATTTTAACTGTGAATGATGTGTGTTCCATGTAACAGTAACCCATTCGTCTCATTCTAAAGTCCCACTGATGTCAGAGTTGAAATGGTCATCGCCACCTTCAGTAATGTGCTATCCTCCCTTGTCCGACATATTTCCAAACACAACACTCTTATTATAAGTAGCGATATCATTGTTCATATATGCAAAGCAGAAAATAAATTCTGTTTATACGATACGCCAGATAGAAATGGAGAAGATCTTGCATTGAGTTTCTTCTCGAGAACAGGCTTGTATGCCGAAACTCTAAATTCAAAAAAGGAAGGAAAAACTATGAACTTACACCAACCTAAAAAATCAAAATCGCAGCTAGATTATAGATTTATAAAGAAGTTGTTAAATAGAGCTATGAATTGCAAGAACTACCCCCCTTTTGAAAAAAAAAATCTTCTGATTAGAGAATTGTGTCAGCAAGTATTCCCCAGTAAATCTTCACAAAATGACTGGTGCTCACTTCTCAATTGTGATATAAGAAATCGATATAGTCTAAATGAAAGAAACATATTTGATGCTCTTCATAAGACAACTGAAAGACATATGCCAACTGATGAATATGAAAACATTGTTACCCCAAACAAGGAAGCATCAGCCGAGATTTTTATGAGTATTAACTTTTTTCAAACTATAGTGAACATATATTTTTTAAAATTCTGTTTTTATTTGATTTTTTTTCGAATCAGTCTTGAATTCCTGTGAGAATAAATTTTGATAACTGTCATTAAATTTAAGACTGAAGTTTTTGGTTTAGAGACAGGAGTAACCAACATCTCGCTCTTTCTTCTTGGATTGCTGCTGTTCAATATTTTTAATAGATGATGTTTACATCCCCTAGATTTTTGCGGCAAAATTGAGATAATTCTTTTTTTTTTAGAAATTATGACGTATGGAGCTTTTTCTATTACTAGATTTGGTGAAACACTCGGGTTAGTTATCGTTACCGATAATATTAAACAGAGGAATTATCGACTTTAGACTTGTATTATCTTTTGTCCGATATACAGAGTTTAGAAAATGTTAACATGTCTATAAGATTTATTTTAAGATATTACAATTTTAAAGTTTTTACAGTTTAGAATCTTTGTCCACACAATATTATAATCTCTGTAATATTAGTTCTGCTTTTCTAATTAAAATACTCCTATAGAAATATTAAAATACTTTATCACCTGTGGGGAATTGCAATAATGTGTTCACTGGGAGAGTGAACCTGTAAAGACTAAAATTGTATCGTAAATATACTTCCATATGGGTGCTAACATTTTTGTAATTACTGTCACAATGGATTGGACAGCAGAATTTAGAATATTAATCCCAGATGAACATTAATTTTGATTTGTTATTATTCTATAGTGAATTCTATGGAGGAACCAGAGTATATTAAACGTCTTGCATGAATCATTCTAACGTAAAAAGATAAGAGATATGTGTGAAATAAAATTACTGTCTACTCTCAGGTAAAATATTAGAATATATTATTAAAATTATGATCCATTTTGAAGATATTAACTGGTTAATAAGATATGTGTTTATACATAGATATGAAACACTATTATCGATATAAAGGAACATACTGAGATAGATAGATAGATAGATAGATAGATAGATAGATAGATAGATAATTTGGAAATAAACTAAAGTGTTAGAAAGAAAAGTTCACCTGTTGTATTGGGAAAATGTGCAATTGTCTAGCTTGATTATATTGCTGTCTGACAATCGAGCTGATCTTCACTAAACTGTTCCATTGGCTGGATTTTGATAGCGGCTGAATGTAGCAGCAATGTAAAAGAGGCCACAGTTAATCAAAGCAAATTAACTTTATCATTAATTATATATACACACACATATATATATATATATATATATATATATATATATATATATATATATATATATATAACGTCTCCATATACATATGTTTAAAAATGTTAATATTAATATCATCTTGATCATATCAACCAATCTTAAAAATTCCATGAAATATTCGTTTATCAATGGAAATATTAGTCAGCTTGTTTATTTTTCTGTAAATCTGTTTGATTCAACTATCTGTTTACCTCTGTATCTATAAAAGTATACATAACCGATGTAGCTAAAATATTATAATGAATCTTCTCGTAGTCTTAAAAACCAATTTATCCAAAGATCAGGGATTTGAAAGAAGGAAACATTGATAATAGCTTGGTTTGACGTAATTTTAAAACTAATCACAATAAAGCTTTTAAAGATTAGAAAAATTAATCTGCATTCATAACAAAAAACGCTGGAAAATTATTGAATCCAGCATCATTTCAAACCACAATGCTATCAAACGGTCATCGGAGTATATATATATATATATATAATATGTCAACAAAGAGATGTATATATTTTTCAAATCATTTATTTTGTTCTTTCTTACACACATTTCTACCTTCTAGATATCTTCTGAGAATATTTGATCCTTTAATCTGGTTTTTGGTTTATATGGTAGCGACAGTCCTGATGGGGTTTTGTTGCATACTCATATGCAGATTCAAAACAACGACACAATAAAGACGTGTGACACAGTTCTCTAGAAAAATATAACTCTCACTTTATTTTCGAAAAGGTTGTGTGTGAGTGGGAGTTGGAGACCGAACAGAACTGTAAGATATTGACCCCCACTCTATTGGCCATAACCGAGTTTCTTTCCTGTTCTCCTAGACTTCTCAACCGGGACCTGGGGACCCAGCCTCTCTGGGACATGTTCTAATTCCAGCATCTTCTCTCCAAATCGTCTGATCTCCAAACTGATTAATCGGGGGCCTGAGGGCTCCCTCTTCTGGGTGCTTTCTTTCTCTACCGCATCTTGTCTCCAACTGATTGAATTTCCTGTGCACTGAGTTATATAATAGTTCAACGTACACCTTCTTCTTGTGGGCGTCACAAATTGCACTCATTCAACCCATCCACGGTTAAGGTTATACTCTGCTATTCCTCAACCGGATACACCAGTTATTCCTTTTTTGACTGCCCGGTCGGGCCGTAGGGTAATATAAAACAGTTTACGGCGATAGATTTTCTGCTTGTATTACTATTCTCTTTCTCATTTTTTAAAAATTTTTCTTCTTTTTCTTTCCAAGAGTGCGCTCTGTATTTTTTTTTTTTGTGGCTGTTTTTTTTTTTTACTTAATTAGTTTTGATATTTGATATGACATAACGTTTTTTAGCTCTTTTACTCTGGATCACTGTGTGTGTAGGAAGTTCTCTGTATGTGTATTGTTTAATTCTGTTGATCGTTGATGAGTTTTGATTTTAACTGTCTCCACGTTTATGCGTCTGTGTGTGATACTTGTTTGTTTCTGCGTGTGTATAGCAGATATGCTATCGAGCGTTTTTAGTAGTTTTCTCAGGTTATTTTTTTCTGGGCATAAAATATTGAATTCAACTGACATTTAATTTTTAATTTTTATATGAGTGTGTGTATTTGTATGTGTGCGTTTGTGTGTGTGTTTGTTTTTGTCCATGTGCGTGTGCATGTGTGTGTGTGTGTTTTAGTTTTAATTCTGTTTAGTGTAGGCTAAATTTTTCTATGAAGTTTTTTCTTTAATTGATTTAATGTGCAGTAGTTAGTTTGACATATGGGCATTGCATGAATGGTTCATTGCTACATTCGTATATACGTTTAAATACATTTAGTGTTCTATATTCTGGTAATTTGATATTGCATATTCTACATGCTTGAGTATAAGGGATGGATTTTATGCATTTTTTGTGTGGTGACTATTGAAGTGGACGTATGTTGGGTGTCTTTGGATTGTGGTAGATATCTGTGACGATTTGAGAATTTTTGTTTTTAATGGGGATAGCTATAAAAAGAAAAAAAAACCCTAAAAACACTTAGAATAATCAAATATTCTCTGAAGATATCAAGAAGGTCAAACCACGTGCAAGAAAGATAGAAAAAATAGATAATAAAAATATATAAATATCTTTGTGGACCTGTTCATTTTGATTTATATATATAACTTGAGGTGATATATATATTTGTTCAACACATAACCACATAGTGATTTACTGACAACAAACACTCTCATAATATATACATATATATATATATATATATATATATATACCTGGTGGAACGATAAAATTGTCGCCCTAAAGAAAAAAATTCTACAGCTTTATCTTAAAACTTTTATTGAAAAAATCAATTCAGATAACTTGATTATGTAGTAGAGCTAACATCTAATCAATTTAGCCGCCTTCAGCCTCAATCACTGCCTCGATACGGATCCCGAACTGGGAGCATGCGGGTGCTCGTTAAATACTCGGCGGATGCCGGCGATCAGGCTGGCTTTAGTGTTGTAGGAGGTCATGTTGGTGATGTTCTCGACGTATCACCAAATGAAGTAGCCTAGTGAGTTTAGGTCGGGGGAGGGGGGGCTGTGTGTGACTATTGAAGAGGGCGTATGTTGGGTGTCTTTGGATTGTGGTAGATATCTGTGACGATTTGAGAATTTAGTTTAAATAAGGGTATAAAGTCGTAGCACTCCTTCTGAAGCCAAGCCTGGGTCTCTTTGGACTTTTGGGCTGGCGCCAAGTCCTGCTGCTACACCCAGGGTCTGCCACCTGATTGTAACAGGGGATCACCACACTCTTCAGCACATCCAGGTACACTTTGGTGTTGACTTTCAAGCCGACTTCGAAGATATGAGGTGGCATGATGTGGCCATCATTTGAAACCGCACCAAAGACCATAACCGTAGCCGGAAACTTTGTTTTATCACCCTGGGCACGTCCCTGTTATTCGTGGTAATCCAGATTTGCATTTTGAGGGTGCTGGCAATGGGTCTGTTGTCATAATTTTGATCGGTAGAGAGCATGATTTATACAGAGGTGCATCTCCGATCTCACTCGTTGAACATAGTATCACTTTCAGACATGATAGAAGTCTACTATCGCTCTTGGGATTTGTAAACAACTGGCCTACTAGTAGATGGTCTGCAACTAGAAAAGAAAACTGGTTTTCATTAAACAGAAATGGAATCATGTCGTCTTTTCTAGGACGACAATTTTATCTTCCCAATCTTTATATATATATATATAGTAAAATGGTAGATTTTGGTATATCTGTCAAGATGATAAAAATTTGTGGAAATATATATAAATCAGACACTTTCAAAGAGTTTTGTTGTGATATTTCATTCTTTATTCTTCATCATCATCATCAATTCACGCCATCAGCACAGCTATCCCTGACCCTCTCTCGCCACCACTCCCTATCGTCCGTTGCTTCCGGCTGATCTTCAGAACTACATACCGTATCGATTCAGAGCCAGTTGTATGTAAGTTCGAGCTTGTTGTCCTGCCTTCGATCGGCCATGTGAGGGAGTCCACAGGAGTACATCCCTAATGAGTGTCGGGCATGTCTGGTTGGTCTAATTTTAATAGTTTCTTTAATGGTGCTTTGTTGGGTGCTACCTCCAGAACTTGATCAATATAGCTCGCTGCATTCTTGTGTAGTTGCCGTCAAGCTTTTTCTCCATTCGTTTTGTTAGCACAAATGTAGTGCATCCAAATAGCAGTATCGACACGACCGCTGCTTGGAAGACACTCTGTTTCATTTTATCGGTCAGTTCTGACTTTCGTATGACTGAGAGACTATCGATAGCTATGCATGCCTTTGCTAGTCACGTGTTGATGTTTGTTTCGGTCGATAAGACACTGCTTCTTCGGTAGGTGAACTTGTCAACTAGTTTCAAAGAGCTACCGTTTAGTGTAGAGGTGTCGCGACTTTGATTAAAGCACATATATTCTGTCTTGTGTGCATTGACATGGAGGCCAATGTGTGTTTGTACTTTATTCTGAATTCAAATCTGAAGAAAATGTTGAATAAAGAATGAAATATCACTTCTAAATTCTTTGCATGCGTCTGATTCATCAATGTTTCTTCTTATTTTTATATATATATATATATATATATATATATATATATATATATAGATATATATATTGTCATCCACAGATCGACTGTTTCGTTGTATCACAACTCTTTAATGTAGCTAGACATGTAGGACGCTTGAAGCTGGGATCGAAACCCGCCTAACTTTACGTTAGACTTAGTATCATACCGCTCAACCACAAGCGAACCACGTCAGCTCGGGAATTATAAGGCATAATGAAGTTGCTTTCGTTTGTTTACATTGATACGCTACCGGATACCAGAGTGCTCAAATCGTTCGCAGAGCTTTGCATTATGAGAGTGGCAGCCGTAAATTCCTTCACCGAAGTGCTCAACCTCCATGGGGGAGCGTATATATTGTCATCCACTGACAGATTTGTGTGTGTGTGTGTGTGTGTGTATTCAAGGATGTACGATTTTCAATACATTTAAAATACATTTTCAAAGAGTAATCACATCAAATATATTGTGCATACATATATATATATATATATATGGAGAGGTAGTATAATATTACATTGATGGTAGCTACCCGATGATATTACTCAGCATTCTCAACAAATTGGTTGATATTCATGGTTTTATTTCTTCAGATTAATAGCACATCAATCTTCGTGGATTAATTAAGACGAAGGCCAGACATTTAAAAGGATAGTTCTGGTAAACTTTAACCAATTGAAGGATGGGGAAGAAGGGAGCTATTACATTCTCCAAGGGGATTAGTCTGAATGTGAACTTAATATTATTATTAAAATGTCACATGTTAGTCATTACACCATGTGTACTCTCCATACTGGACATTTTACGATAACAGAACAAAGGAAATAATTCTTTATAATTTCTATATTCAATCTTGGTAAGTAGAAACTACGTTCCTTGTATCAGATTGAGTAATGTGCATCTGCAGTCCATAATGTTCCTTGCAAACAGGGAAACGAAATAAAAGTTATTATTTGCCTCCAAAAGAAAGTAAACACATGATATGGATTTTTGGTGTGCTTTTAATCGATTACTAGAAGTATAATTAAACTACAAACAAAGAGAAGAACAGCGCTGGCTTCGGAATACGTAAATGCATTGTTCGTTTTAAGCAATCATTCCTGAAAAACTCTTCTGTCCACTGCTTAATGCTTCGATTCTCATGTCTCGACGTTCATTGAGTCTCTTTCTTTTGATATGACGAGGAAATTCTAATAAGTGTTCATAATTTTTGGCTTTGTCGATTTCACGCAATTTCCTTGCTGTCGATTTGGCTTTGTTCGTTCGAAAAGTGTGACGAAATCTTTCTCATAAAGCTGATATCAAATGATGAAATCTTCTGGTGATAATTAAGAAAAACAAAGAAAAATGTCACACTCATACTCGCAAACTCAGACAGACACACACAGACATTGACACTTCACCAGACGAACGCATAAAGACATACGTGTCCCGATACTTCTAATTATATGGGCATACTTATATATGCTTTTAAGATTTTACATATATATATATATATATATATATATATATATATATTTAGAGAGAGAGAGAGAGAGTGAAAGAGAGAGACAAAGAGAAAGAGAAAAATTGATGTTAAGGAACTTTTTCGGCAAATAATAATATTGAAAACTTCATATCAGAGCAGTTTATAGAGAACAGTATGAATACATCTCTCTCTCTCTCTCTCTCTCTCTCTCTCTCTCTCTCTCTCTCTCTCTCTAACTTATATATATATATATATATATATATATTATATAAACCTTCCGAAGGACACAACGTAAATTTTCTTTGGGAGAATTTAACAAGTTTAAATTCTGACTTTTCATTCTCCTAGACTGGTTACCGTACCAATTATAAAGAGCATTGTCTGCCAAAATATATATTCATATTTGGAAGAAGTATACCTTTTTTCAAGACGCAATGATTAATGCAAGCAGCCTTGATCAGGATCGAACTCGATTCTTCGAATTTATTTTCATCGATGATCACTAGCACTTTATAATCG